>JANAVB010041746.1:0-59183 GCA_029216955.1 Iris pallida | reverse complement strand
CTCATTTCCTGTTTTCACATCTATCATATTTCCTTTTCGTACTATCTATCTTAGTTTTGTTTTATGATTGAGAGTTATGCCATATTTATTCCTCCATGCGGAGATGACAGGTACCCTTATACTGTTAGTGTAGTTTTTGTAGACGACCTATACAGCGTTCTACCGCCGATTCTGCGACGTAGGCTAGACGTAACCACGTGCTCGTGCCCCTCATCAGGGTGCGGGTCGTGATAATGTGTCAATGGTGAACTCTATCTCTCGATTAGGTCGTATGCCGGGCAGCTCGTCCGAAAACACGTCTGGGAATTATGCCACAACGTTGGCCTGACCCACATTTACACCATCCTGTCTCATATTTCGAACAGATGCTAAATATCCTTCACACCCGGAATGTAGCATCCTTCGAGCCGATATTGTCGAGATTACTATGCAAGTCGGCGACGCCTCACTACACGAATATCAGAATTCAGTTACTCCAGGTATACGGAAGGTGACCATTTTTTTGGCACAGTCGATGGTTGTGTTGCATAGACCGAGCCAATCCATTTTCAGAATGATATCGTAGTCCTTAATGTCTAGGACTATCGTATCAAGACCTACCTTTTGACCACCTATACAGATGATTCCATCTCCGCAGGCTAAGTTTGCTAGGAGTGACATGCCCGACGGTATGTTGACGCTAAAATTCAGGCCTAACAGTGTCACATGAAATTTGTGTTCGACGATAAAATCCGCCGATATAAAGCTATGTATAGCACCTGAATCAAACAGTACATGAGTAGATTTATTATTGAAATGCAGTATACCTATTACGACTGTGTCAGATGCGAACGCTTCATCCTGGGTCATAGCGTAGACGCGGCCCTGGGCATTGGGGCATCGGTCTTGGCCATTTTGTGGTACGGTCTGTGGAGCCTGAGGTGCTTGGCCTCGGTTCTGTTGGTGTTACGGGGGGTGTTGGTTCGACCCACCTTCAGGGTAGTTGCGTGCGACATCCCTACTCGACCGAACCCGAAGCATGCCCCAATTTTTATTAAGCACTCGTTAACCATGTGTCCCACCTTGTGGCAATGATTGCAAACTACTCGGTTCCTCTCCTTGTTGTCGCCTCTGTTGCCGTAGTTGGGATACTTATGTGCATTGTTGCCTCCTGTATTACTATGTAATTTTTATTAAAGTGAACAACGCCAGTAGTGGCAGGAGGATACTGAGGCTCCAACGGAGGGCATGGTTGAGTGACTCGCCCATCATTTGATACATAGACACAATCATGTAGGCAAAAATTAAAGGCCTCGGGTCCATTTCGAATCTCCGCGTTTGACTCGCCGCCGTCGGTAGGTAAATACCAGCAAATCGGGCCAACTTATTGAATTCTGCAGCATACTCACGCACTGTTATGTTTCCATGTTTCAGATGTATGAACTCGTTCTCCTTCGCCCGGTGGACCGCAGAAGGTAAGTACTCGACTTCGAAGGACTTGCGGACGTAGCCTAGGAGATCAGCGTGGTAGAGTCATCGCGACAGATAGCCTACTTTTGTATCGCCCACCAGTTGTGCGCGTTCAACCGAAGTTGAGCGCATGCGACTTCTTTGCCTCATCGATGCCGAGGAGCTCGAAGTTGTCTTCTATCTCGTCTAACTAGTCGATCGCAAGGGAAGGGTCTTCGGTGCCGGAGAAGGAAGTTCGAAACTCCTTCTTGAAGTTGGTATAGTCGAAGGTGTTATTCTCTGACGTCGCAAGCTGAGACGAAGGCTCCCCGGGTGCGACTTTGAGGGGCCGGTTCACGGGTTTGACAGTACGGGTTGTAGAACTTTCGTTGGTCACGACTGTTTGCACCAACTGCCATAGCGTGTCAAGTAGCCCTTGCTGTATCTTGAACTGCGCTTCGAACCGGGCTTCAAATTGGGCTTGTCGCCTTTCGAACTATAGGTGCAGCTTCTCGCTTTCTTGTTGGAATGCTGCGGCCTGTTTCTGCTGTATTTCGAGCATACGCAGCATCCGCTCCATAGGACTGCCGGAAAGTCCGGCTTCGGTCGGCTCCCCGTTGGGTTGACAGAAGGCTCGGCTTCTGAACTACTCGAGCCACTGGAAGCGCTCGCTTCACCCTCTGCCCGAGGTCCCGCAACTCCAGGGAAAAAAGGCAACACTCGTTAGTTTTAGAAAATGTCTTGGGTTCAGCGTATGGAACAACTCATCTCATCGACACGAGGTCAACGATTCGAGACTAGGCACTCAAGACTGGAGGCCAAGGACGTAATGCCGTGCTATGATACCATTATGTCACATTCCGATTTCGAAGAATCGATAGTCGTCCATCGGGCATGATGTCGGGCGAACCTAGGTTGCGATCGCACAAGGCATAGTCATAAGATAATCTGAAATACGTCAACTAAGAGAGAGCGCAGAAAAATTGAACAACACATTGCGATAGAAAAACTTTGTATTTTATTGATAATAAACATCATTTACAGATTCTATTACAATCGTGTCGTGTGGGCTTTACAACATGACTCGATTACAAAAGGAGTGCCAATGAGATTGCCGTTCTGTACATACATCCCTTATTTACAACAAAAGTATTCCAGCCACCTGGATACGAAGGAAGCCGAGACATGTTACTTGGATTTGCGGAGAGTCTTCAAAAGTTCAGTGACAGGGTCTTCGACGTGCGGTCGAAGCTTCAAAAGTACGAACGTCGCCTAGCTAGTTGGCGCGTTCTTCCTGATTCCTGGCACCTGCAAAGAGCGAGGGCCAGCACGATCATATGTACTGGTGAGTGGCTAATTAAACCCAAGCTCTGTATTTGGTTTAAGCAGTTTTATAAAATATGTTAGCTATTTTTATGATCTTTCTAACCATCTTGATTGATTTGCATGTTAACACGTTTTGAGACAAGCATATGAAATTGTATACATTGAGCAGCTATCATAACGTCCTGTGTCACGTACGTTAGTTCAAGCAGTAAAAAGGGTGTGAATGTCACTGGCAACGTCAATCCATCATGGACTATAGCTGGGTTAGACGGCGACCCTTTCGAGGCGGGTAGCGAGCCCTGTGCGAAAGTTCTCGAATCATCCATGCCGATTCATGGTTGGCGCTTGCTATACTCGTTCCTCCCGGGCCGAATCAGTTCCTTGGCCTAGGCAACCGTTCGAAGAAACTATGCCTTATGTATAAGTTGTCCAATGACCGTTTTACAGATTCATAAAATATTCTATCTTTTTACTAGAACCATTAACTTTCTTTTTTGGTATGAAACTGACCCTTTTCTTTGAACTTAGTCATTTATGCACTTTAGCCGTATCGTTGCGATAAACGTTAATCGATTCGTCCTTTGGTTTGCATAGGCTAAGTAAATAAGACATAAGAAAGCAGGCATCAGTTTTTCATGTAAAGCAGTTCGATAACAAGTGTTTCGTAAAAAATCGTGCCATAATTTTATTGATTCTACACTATGGCGACAACCATTGATTTTGTGTTTCATATTTGATTCTAAAACAGAGGGTCGAGGCGAATAAGGTCAGCCACTCACCTTAGTCTTTGCTTCAGGCGAGGGACTAGTTGGCTGCGCTTAGACGTCGCCTACGCGATCACCTACAATCGCATAAGCAACTGATTAGAATACTGTATTATTCAAGGAATTCGATACGAATGCGAAGTTCGAAAATGCAAGCCGTTAAAACCATCGAAAACATTCACGATTACGCATTCAAGAAAACCAAAGCCAAAGCAAGTGCGGCATGAAAAGCAGAGCAACGAGAGATCTCTTCTGACTCAGCCGCAGAGCCAATCCTTGAGGCGCAACCACCACTGAATATGGGACTTGATTCCAAAGAATCATTTCCATAACGAGAAAAAATAATCTTAATTCAATCGTTCCCGTTCGACTGATTCAACCGATCCCGATCTATCGATCCCGACTTTATCGGTAGCGACAGTGTTACTTTCTCGCGCATCCCGTTGACAAAAATAGGGCACAATGTAGGGACGGGGCACTACACCATAACCAACTAATAAAAAATTTTGTCCTTGAAACTTAAGAATAGAACCTACCTCTACGAGAACAATGAAAAAATTTTCTCCTTCATCTCTGATTCAAGCTCCCAGGTCGATTCTTTGACTGAATGATTGCTCCAGCGTACGCGGACAATAGGGATCGCTCGATTTTGTAGCAGTTTATCTTTATGTTCTAAGATTTGGACCGTCACTTCAACATATGATAAGTCGGCCATCAGCTTCAGCTGGCCAAAATGTACTACGTGGCTTGGGTCATGCACGTACTTCTGCAGCTGAGTGACGTGGAAGATATTATGCACACCGCTAGCGCTAGCAGCAGGGCAATCTGATAGGCTACTGGGGCGACTCGCTTGAGTACTTCAAACGGCCCAACGAATCTTGGACTCAACTTTTCTTTGTAATAAACCGAATAACTCCATGCATATGCAACACTTTAAGAAATACGTGATCACCTTCTTGAAACTCGAGGGGTCGATGGTGGACATCTGCATAACTTTTCTATCGACTCTGTGCAGTCTTTAATCTTTCCCGAATGAGCTTGTCCTTCTCCACGGTCTGTTCCACCAGCTCCGGGCCAAGAATCTACCATTCTCCGACTTCATCCCAACAAATGGGTGATCTGCACTTTCGGCCGTACAAGGCTTTGTACGACGCCATTTGGATTTGGATGCTGGACTGATAGCTATTGTTGTATGCAAATTCGGCCAACGGTAGATGAACGTCCCAACTCGACTTGAAGTTAATTGCGCAGAGCCGTAACATGCCTTCGAGGATCTGATTCACCCGCTCCGTTTGGCCATCGGTCTGGGGATGGTAAGCTGAGCTGAAATACAACTTGGTACCTAGAGCCGACTGTAGGCTACTCTAGAAGCGCGATAGAAATTGTGCATCCCGATCAGAGACGATAGATACAGGGACTCCGTGCAACCGTATTATCTCGTCAAGATATATAAATCTGAGCCAGACGATCAATGCTCCAAGTAACTTTAAAACCAAGTAGCAAAAAAAACCAATCATCGAAAACCAAAACGAAAACGATTCATCAAAACCAAGCAGCAAAAGAAAATATCCAACAAAAACTATTGGACTCATTTCAATAGAAGCCGGTCTATCAATTGGAAAGGTTCATTGCATTCCGTCCGTGATCCAATGATTCCGGCAAATGTTTCTCCAAATACTCAGTTCAAGATCGAGTCAGCAATTCGTGGGTTTACATAGTGAACCGCGAGGAGTGGGACACTACACGTGCTGAAGTTGTTGATGAACCATCGGTAGAAGTTGGCGAGACCATAGAAGTTTTGAACTTCAGTCACCGTCTTTGGTATAGGCCAGTCGTGGCCTGTTCGAATCTTCTCTTCATCAACACTGGGACCATCGACGCTAGTCATAAATCCTAAGAAGATGAGTTGGTTAGTAAGTACACTACACTTCTTAATTCGAACATGGTTGAGAACTTTCCTAAGGTGTTTCAGATAATTAGCTTGGCTCCTGCTACAAATCACGATATCATCAAAGTAGATGACTATGAACTTTCTTGTTAATAACTTCAAAACATGATTCTTGATGCGCATAAAGATTTTGACGCATTCGAAAGTCCGAAGGGCATAAAGAACCATGCATATAGTCCTTCTCGGATTTTGAAAATAGTCTTCCACTCATTATCAGGTCGAATCTAGATCTGATGGTATCTGCTCTTCAAAACGATCTTTGAGAAAATTGTAGAGCTTGAAGATGTCTAAAGAAAATGTATATATGAAGGATTTTTTGCAGCATCATGAAAATCCAGGAACCGACGATCGAACTTAGATGATGTGAGTGGCGGATCACTCCGATGTTTGTGATGAGGAGGTCTGCCGTCGATATTGGAAAGCTTTCGTTATTGGTGAATTTTCAATGCTCCGTCGAAGGAGAAAGTCTCTTCTTGAGGTGTTAAAGATTTCAGCTAAGCATCTGCAATGTGCGTATTGTCTCTATGTGTGGTATCCCCGTGAAATCAATGGTAGCATCATATTGGTTACCAATAAAATCCATTACTCTGTCCAATTTGTCAGACAAGGCATCCAATTTGTTTGACAAGATGTCAACGTTGTCTGATAGAGCATCAAACTTCTTGCGCGTGACGGATTTCGCCATCGTTATTTTGAAAAAGAAAGTTTTCAAAGGTTCCCAAAAAATTGGAATCTTCAAACTGTAGGGCTCTGATACCACTTGACGCAGTGCGATAGCGGAACGGGCTTACGTTCGTGCTTGGCAATAGCCAAGTCGATCGGTGATGACGATAACTAGACCACCGTTGCTTGGTTGGAGCGAAACGGTACCACAAAAACTCTGACGGAGGGCCTTGTGAGGGGTCCGCACGAAGGTTGCTTGAAAACCTCAAGCGAGGGGCTTCCGAATCAACGGAACAATCGAGTCCACGACAAAAAAAAAGTAAAGAACAAATCTCAGAACTTAAAGAAGAATTTTATTGATTAGAGGTTTTTTAATTGTATACAGAAGGTGCCTATTTATAGGACTTTTATGACAACCTAATCCTAATCAAATAAAGATAAAATCTATCCCAATAAAAGATAGAGTCAAAATAAGAATCCTAAAAGAAATATGATTCTTATCAACTCTTAAAAAAATAAAGAAAAAGAATCCTAAAAGGATTTGAAGTTGGAATCAACGCTACGTCACACTGTCTTTCTATTGTTGGCCACATTATATGCTATCCTTCTTAGATATTTAGAGTGTGCATGCCAATTTATAATCCCGAATGACACGAAACTTATTGAAAACATTTGTTAAACTGATCGAATATCAATGTCATGTTTAAACTCAGTTATACTCTTGAGAACTCACTTGACAAGTATGAGGATATCAAAAAGTAAACATTAGTAATAATGTTATTACATAAAGGCTCTTTTCGAAGGTACTCTGGACTTTCACATCGTCGATGTCATAAGGCTCTCTTCGGAGGTACGTCAGACTTTTATGTCGCTATAGAAGTTCTCTTCAGAGATACACCAGGCTTTTATGTCATCATAGAGGCTCCCTACGGGGAGTATGCCGAGCTATCATGTCGTCATGAAACTTTACATGAATAATCAACATGCCCAAGAACTTCACTTGAATAATCATGAAACTTTACATGAATCAATTATCCTATTCGACTCGACTTGAATAATCATGCTGTCAAGAGACTTTATGTCGTCCTAGTAAGATACAACCTGTGATTGAAAACATGTGTCGAACTATAATAATATTTACGACACCCGATCACTGGCATACAGAATGATTGTCAAGGATTAAACCTCGAAACAAAAAGTTACTTTTCAAAAATTTCATATATATATATATATATATATATATATTCAAAAAAATATATATATATATATTCAAGAACTGTACACTTTTATATGCATTCAGACTGTATATGTCCGGTTTTCTTTGTTCCTCTCCCTTTGCTTTGAGCCATTGCTCCGTCAAGACATATCTGGGTTTCTTTTATCTCCAAGTATTGATGCTAACGAGGAATCTGATTTATCTCTATACGAAGAAGATGAAACTGAAGACTAGAAGTAGAATATTTATGTTAGTTTATCTTTGGAATGTATTACTTTTGTAGAATCTAGATGTATAATAGTTTGATCCTTTTGTTTCTAGACTTATGATGTGTAATATTATGTATGGAGGAGTAGTTATTAGAAGACGTGTACCATTCACTTATATTTAGAAATCTAGTTAAGTTTATGGATGAGGTGTATTCTATTACATGTTGTTATTTGTCTTATTCTTAACATCCTATCATAGAACTTTGCAGACGACAATCGCGGATGAAGGTGTTGGTATATTCGTAGGTTGCGTGGCCTGGGATGTATTTGCTTATTCGATTAATCATATTCTGGGAGCGGGACATTTCATGTATTTGCTTAATCCTTTTTAATATTGGGAAATTTGCAAAACGACTAGTGGGTCGGTTTCTTGAGGAATTGGGTTGGATCTTTGTCGTCTAGGTAGATTACATTTCATGTTCTTTGTTCAAGAGGTTTTGGACTGATTAGTGTTGTCTCAAGTGTAAATTATGAGATCTTGCTAGTTAATTGAAATGACTGATACTGGAAAAATAATTTCTTCACTGATGTTTCTGCTTTTGTTGGTGTAATGTTTCCGTTCGTGTATTGACTGGTGATTATATTTGATTAACAATGTTGAACTAATTCTACCGCTAATGTCTAGTTGCATGCAAAAACTATTGGATTATTTTGTATAAGAGTACCAGGTTTATGACCTAATTAAACTTTGGGTACTTGGTTTGTCTGTTTTAGTAGGTACTCAAACTTTTTAGTGACGAATATTTGTCATTAAAAGACTCATTTTGTCATTAAAAACCCAATTTCGTCACTTGTGTCATTAAAAAATTTGAGTATCCAAAGTCTAAAACAGACAAATTCAGTACCCAAAGTCTAATTAGGTCTAAACCTTGTACCATTATACAAAATAATCCAAATCTATTGAGATGTAAGGACTGGCAGCCAGATTATATCTGGAATAAGTGAAACTATAGCACTTTCATTTGCAACCAATAGTTATGTAATATCTATCGCCCATCTTGAAGGGGAGTGTTGAGAATCAATAAGGGACTTTAGTCCCACATTGAAAAATATAGTATGAAGAGGAGTTGGAACCTCTATAAGTAGCAAGTAGTAGCCCATCAATAAAATTATCCATTATTCATTTTCTACTTGGTATCAGAGCCATAACCATCCACCCCTCTCCCAAAATTTTTTTTCCTCACCCGGCTCCAGCAACGCCCCCACCCGGCTCCAGCGGCTGACCCCCCGGCTCCAGCGGGCCCCCCCCGGCTTCAGCGATGCCCCCCGTCCCCGGCTCAGCGGCGCCCCCGGCTCCAGCGGCGTACCCACCCCCCCGGCTCCAGCGGCGACCCCCCCCCCCCCCCCCCCGATCTTTTTGTTTTGTAATTTTTTTGTTAAGTAATTTTTTTTGTTTTATAGAAAAAAAGACAAAAAATAGTGTATTTCGAAGACAGAGGGACATCAAATGCTTTTTGCCCCCCCTCTGTTCCTAGATTACACCGTCTGGAATGAACAAATGAACACATGCTTTATTTTTCTCCGATCTTCACATCGGGATCGACACAGAGAATGATCGTATTTTCTATGGAGAATGATCGTATTTTCATCTGTATCCTGACGTGTTCACTTTACATGCGTGCGTCGGTGTTGGCCACGTTTATAGCGCATTCGTAGAGTAGAAGACGACGAAGCTGTCGACGAAGACGACGACTAGCAGTTATCCGCCGATGACGACGACTAGAGATACGGTTGAAGAGGCCATGGATTCGATCGCTGCAAAACTGACAGCACAAGAGATGAAGACCTTGGTTGATGATATCTTGTCGAAGAGATTGACCGAGGCGACCCTAGTGTGACCCATACTGATGTGGATCCGTCACCCTACAAAATGGAGAAGTTGAAAAAGCTGGAGACGAAGTTAAAAGGAACGTCCAACTACTTGAAATGGTTGCGGCAGGCGATACGAACGTTGAAGGGACGTGGCTTGGTTGGATATGTCAATGGCCAAACCAAGGCGCCTGCTGATCCCTCCTCAAAGGAGTTTGCTATTTGGGAGATTGTCAATAACGTAGTGGCTGGATGGTTAACAGCCTCCTTGACCGACCAGGTGTTGGGCAATATAGAGGTAATGGAGGGTGCTGCTGATATCTTGCGGACTTTGAAGGATATACTCAGGCTCGGGCAACCCTATACGGGTCTTCTAACTACAGGATGAACTCGATAAGGTGGCACAAGACAAACGTAACATTTCTGAGTACGCAGCCCTGTTGAAGAAGTACTGGTCTGATCTGGATCACTATGATCCTCTTGGGATGGAAGATGCACAAGTGGAACCGGCGTTTGCGAAGTATTTTCAGACGTTCCTGGCGTATATTTCGCGACAACGGATGATAAAGTTCTTGAAGGGGCTCAACCCTGTGTTTGAGTAGAGAAGGAATGTACTACTCGCACAACCCACACTTCCAACCTTAAAATAAGCCATTGCTGCCATGGTACAAGAAGAAGCTCGATTGAAGTTGATGCCCAACAAGGGCTACTTCCAGGGGGAGCAAGCTGCTGTTGAAAAGTCTGCCCTTGCCGTCTTCAATCAGCCTCCCTCTGCGAGCGGTGTTTGCCACAACTGTGGTGACTCGGGATATTACAATAGATTTTGTCCAAAACTCCTGCGAGGTCAGTAAAATGATCACGGATGGGGCCGTGGAGGACGTCGTGGTGGTAGAGGAGGATATGCTGGTAGAAGGGGAAATTTTTTGGAGGACACAAAGCAAATCTGGCGGAAGAAGGGGGAGACATTCAATTGGCTGAAATAACCTCTCTTGAGAGGGAGTTCATTGCGAGGTTACGAGGCACGAAGCTGGGTTCGGACGACAGTCAAGTTACTCCTAGGCGTCATCTATCTCAGGGGATCACATCACTTGCTTTGACCAAACCTGCACAGGTATACCTACGCGTGCTCTTGCATCTGTCCATCAGCCAGGTTGGATTATGGACTCTGGGGCATCTCGCCATGTCACGGGGTCCCGCGGTGAGTTCCAGGACTATACTCACCTACCGACGCCGGAGAGCATTCAGACTGCTAATGGTACCTCCAGACCTATAATGGATAAAGGCATTGTCGCATGCACCCCTTCCCTCACTCTCACCAATGTCTATATTGTAACACCCACTTTTTGAAATAAGGGTATTTTAGTCATTTAAGTCATTTTAGTCATTTTGTGATTTTCTAGATATTATTGACTTGTGATTGATTTAGCCTTTTTTCTAACTTTAGAAAATCTACATTAGAGACTAACCATGACCTATGATGAGTATCTAGCTAATTAGATTTTATTTTTAGGCTTTGGTTTAATATAGAAGCCATTTGGCTATTTTTAGGCTATTTAATTAATTGGCCTTTTTAGCCTTTTGTTAATTAAGCTTAAACTCAACTTAAATAGAGGAGTGGGACCCATGAACCAACCTTAACCCTATTAGGACTCCTATGGCCGGCCAAAACTGGAAACCCCCATCTCCTATATAAGCATTACATTAGAATAGACACCCCCTTTACAAAACCCTAGTTTCCAGCTCTCATAAACCATAACTTTCTCATCCGACCTCCGTTTCACCCCAAACGAAGTGCGTTGTGATCGTGGGAAGGAGGATAAATTGTTGGAGCATTGCTAGCAAGGAGTTGGAGGCATTTGCTCGGTGGAAACTGGTCGTTTCATCGATCGAGGAATCAGCTTCTTTGATACTTCAACTCTCAATAGGTAAACACCCAAACACCATAGTTTCTTCTGATTTTCTTCATATTAGCATGCATCTAGGTACCCTAGAACCACCCATGAAGTTTGGTTAAGTTTCGTGTTCGTTTGATAGGTGTATTAGACACGTATCAGATTAGGTTTTAGGGTATTCGATGAAATTCCTCTTAGATTTCGATCATGTTATTTTTGTAATCTAATTTCACGAATTTATAGCCCTATAGGTGAGGATTCCTAAACCCTAGGTTCTTGGTTGAATCGACACAAATTCGTGTCCAAAACAGGCCACGCACGCGCGCACGAGGACCGCGCACGTGCCCTGCTACTGCTGTGTCCGTTCTCGCTGGACACAGCGACTCGACGCATGATTTTTAGCTTGTGGGTAGGGGCAATGTCTGTCATAGTGCTCGTAAAATTTTGTGGGGTTTCGTAGAGTATCGAGGGAGAAATGACACGGCACGGGGCGTGCACTGTCGCACGCGCGTGAGTTTGCGGCGTCCGATACGCACTTCGTGCGACTCGGACACGTGGCGAGGGTCCAGTGCAGGCACGTGGACGTGTAGCCCTATAGTTGGGCTACGTGTACGAGCAACCACGTGTCCTACCTTGCGCTGTGTCGAGACCTAGATCGTGTGACACGCGTGCACGAGAACTAGTTCAGTTTTGGTTCTTTAGTGTCCAGGACACTTCGTGTCCTATTTTATTGGACACGATTGCACCTACACCTCATGTTTAGACCCAGGACACGTTACCAACCTTTGGGTCCGAGCATTAATAGGTTTTTCGATGTTTTGGGTTATGTGTAGGTTTGAATGTTTAAGTATCGGGTTTTGAGAACTGTTTCTGTTTCAGTTCTTTCTTTTCTTTTTGATTTGATTTTCGAATAGATAATCTGTATTAATCAAGCATTCAGACCCTATTTAATCATATCTAGGTAAACACCTATTAGGTGGTAGCATCAGAGTTGAGTTCGAAGGTTGTGTTTCAAGTATCGGGTTGCTTGAAAGTTTCCTTTTTCCTGTCAGTTCCTTTCGTTTCAGATTTCACAAAATTTTGATGTGAAATCATGTAGGCACAACCCATAGATCCTTTTTGGCCTATATGAGAGTTTACTTGCTAGTTTGCAATGGGTTAAGACCTTGATCAAATGTTGGGTTGACACTTAGTATAGAGTCTTCCTTAATAGTTCAGTTTTGATGATTGAATCTCTGTACATATTCAGATTCATGTATTGTTGTACAAACTGAACCTACAGGATCCTATTGACCTCACCATTGTGTTACCTAGCTATTTGCATCATAGGAAAAAGGGTATAATCGAAACTGTGTATGAATTGGGTAGGTATAGAGTATAGGTTAGTCTCAGTTTTGATTCCAGTTCAGTTTTCCTTTTTAGAACCTATTAGACATATATAAGTGATTACCTAGTAGTTTGTTAATAGGAGAGGGCTGGGATCCATTTGGGTTAGCCATGGGTATTGGGTTTGTTAGGTTTTCCAGTTTTCTTGTTCCAGTTTCAATTTCAGTTTTGTTGACAGTTAGTTCAATGTTAGCTAGGATGGGATAGGCCAAGTAGATTGGCTATTAGTTAGAAATTGGTATGCCAAGTTAAGTTGATGAACTAGTTAAGGACTGTTGTTGAAATAGAAATCTGAAATTTTGTGATGTATATATGAATGGTTTGATTGTAGGATTCTAGAGTTCAGTTTATTGATTAATTAGGATTGTTGATGCCAAGTTAGTTTAGATAGTTAGATGGTTGGTTGATAGTTAAAATAGAGTTTAGCATTGAGATTTCCTATTTTTCTAAAACTAAAATTTCCTGAGAAGTACCCTAACCTAGAGTTGGTATATACTAGTCTAAGGTATAGATATTAGATATAGGGCTATATGAGTTAAGGTATTGTGAATTACATTGGTTGTTAAGGATTAGGCTTCTTGGACCTAAGATACCACCAACACATACCAAATCAACTCTAAGACTAGTATTGACCTAAAAGTGGACTTATAGGCTAGTTGACCAACTTTGACCTAGTTTGACTAGCTTGGTTGACCAAAGTTGACCCAAGGTTGACTTTGACTTAGATTGACCCAAATCATGTAGAATTTGCACTGAAGACTTCTCTTATGATATTTTAGACTATATTATGACAAGTGGTTGTTTTAAATAGGATCATATTACTCCAGTCCAGTCATTTTTCATCATCAGCAGTTCGGATTGCCAGGCGAGTACATTCTCTGATTTTTATGCTTCTTTGGATATGTACTCTTGTTATAGACTAGTATACTTGATGCTGACACGACGTTCACACGGATCAGTACCCTCTGGATCTTTTCATGCGATGTTATCCCCTCGGATACATCGAGTATGTCATGCTTCATGTACTTTATCATGGTCATCATGTACTCCATGTATTCATCTTATCCATGTGCACTCATATGTTATTCATGTACACTCATGACCATATGAGCTCCATGTATACAGTAGTTGTTATCCATGTGCAATAACATAACATGCTTCGATCCTTGTGTATTGGTTGGGGGCAGGGAGAGTGTAGTTGGTTATGTGATCATTATCCCCAGTAGTTACCCATGTGTATTCCATAGTTGTATCCATGTGCAACCCAAGCTGTTTACATAACCAAATTCATGCTCTGATTCACGTAGAAGGTTATATTCTTTATTTATCATATTATATCTCAGTTATATCTTCTTCTTGTTGATTTCTCTTTACAGCGATTCATATATAGTTTTCTATAGCTTGCTTTATATGTCCATTCCTGATATGAACTGTTGTGAGAGATATGTGCTCGTTCCGTCCTGACTGGGCATATTAAAAATTTTACAGGTGATGATGAGGAGTACTGTCCTACTTATTATGGCATTAGCTTAGATGACACTGGCGACGTGGACCCACAGGAGGATCCCACAGTCGCTGAAGACTTGCCCATAGTCTAGCTGAGACTTAGTACCTTATTTTGTATTTTCTGTTTAAGACTTTTATGAGTTGTACTTGAGATATTTTTGGTGGTTTACACCTATACGTTTATTGTGACTTTCTTGAGATTCTTCTTCTATTCCATCTTAGTATTGTGATTGAGTTACGTATTATTCTACTCTCTATTCATAGTTATTTAGATTGTGTTAGTTATGGTGACTCAAGACAGCGTTCTACCGCCGATACTGCGGCGTAGGCTGGGGCGTTACTACTTCTCGTGCCCTCACACTGGGTGCGGGTCGTGACATATATGCTCCATCTTTTTCTGTCAATATTATATCTATTAGTGCTATTATCGTTGACCTAAACTGTATTGTTTCCTTTGACATTCCTACGGTGACTTTTTAGGAGAAGGGGACAGGATGACGACTAGGGACTGGCACATGGCATAAGGGGCTGTGGTGCTTGGACAGGACGGACTGGACGAAGCATTGGCATCTCTAGTAGCAGACGCATAACTGGACGCTTCACGTCGTAGTGTAGAAGACGAATTGTATACTACTCCACCACCAGCGTGTCGGGCATTCTTCCTTTCAAGTTATTAGTCGAATGTATCCGTCCTTATATCAAAGGGCTAATAAAGAGAAGTTATTTTGTAATACATGTGAGTTGGAAAAACATACCAGGAGCTCGTATGCGAGCTCATGGAACAGAAGTTCCGCTGCATTTGATACGATACATTCGGACGTATGGGGCACTTGTCCTACAACCGGTATTAACGGTTTTAGATGGTTCATCACTTTATTGACTGTTATACCCGCGTGACCTGGGCCTACCTTATGAAGAATAAAAGTGATGTCCTTGAGGCTTTTCAGGATTTTCATCGCCGGATGGAAACGCAATATAATGTTAAAATTAAGTGTTTCCGGTCTGACAATAGGACGGAGTATACTAATAAGAGGGTTGCTGAGTATTTATCTACTCATGGAATACTACATCAAACTTCATGTGCCTATACACCGACACAAAATGGTATGGCCGAAGAAGAAGAACAGGCACCTGCTGGAGGTTGCACGGACGATGATGCTGGCCATGAATGTCCCGAAACACTTATGGGGGCAAGCTGTATTGACGGCCTCTTATCTCATCAACAGAATACCGTCTCAGGTATTGGACTGGAAGACACCGTTGGAGATGCTTACTAGTGCAACTACATACATGTTCCCCCGAAAGTATTTGGGTGTGTATGTTTGTCCAAGATAATAGGCCAAGAGTTGGCAAACTAGACCGTAGAGCGGTTAAGTGTGTATTTGTCGGATACACAGCGACTCAGAAGGGATACGCATATTGGAGCCCAGTTGAGCGAAAGATGTTTGTTAGCATGGACGTTACATTCAGAGAACTGAAATCATACTATGGTTCGGATGCAGGTTCAGCGTTGGTGACACACCTAACACAGAGGGTGTTAGACGTGAGGGAGAGATAATAAGTCCAAACGTGGTAATCGGATCGGTCCCGTGCCCGATCGTGGAAAATTGGACGAAAGGGGAAGATAGTAGTGACTCTGATACGGAGAATGAAGAAGAAGATACATATGTTACGTAGGAGGAGACAAGGAGAGAAAGAGCTCCAAGTCTACGAAGGAGACAAAGGAGGGAGAAAGAGCTCCAAGTCTACAGAAGGAGACAACAGAAGTCCAGTACTGTGCCTTGCCTATTGCCTACTGTACCAAGTCCCTCGTCTACTCCTGTCCCAACTCTTGAAGATGTTGCTCCCGTACTGAATCACTCTGATTCTGATGCGAATCTCTCTGACTTGGATGGTATGATCTCTCTACCACCTATTGCTCCCTTAAAGAGATCTTCTCGCATCAATGCGGGCTAGTCGTTATGATGATTATGAACATGATATTGCCAATTTCTTGTCTTATTCTAACACTTCTCCGAATTATCGAGCCTTCATTGCATCGTTAGACTCTACTTTTTTGCCTAAGTGTTGGCAGAAAGAAAAAAGAAAGATCCAAGGTGAAAAGCTGCAATGATGGAAGAACTTGGGACACTAGAGAAAAATAAGACATGAGAACTGGTTCCATTACCCAAAGGGAAGAAAATTGTGGGATACAAATGGGTGTACACAGTGAAGGAGACACCAGAAGGAAAAGTAGACCGATACAAGGCAAGGTTGGTTGCAAAAGGATACACACAATCATATGGCATCGACTATGATGAGACGTTTGCCCCAGTAGCGAAAATGAGCACGGTAAGAACTTTGGTCTCTATTGCAGCAAACTATGGGTGGAAGCTATACCAATTAGATGTTAAGAATGCCTTTCTCCACGGGGACCTACAAGAAGAAGTGTACATGGAGCTCCCGCCAGGATGCTATGTGACAGAATCAGACGGAGGGACGTCATGCGGAAAAGTGTGTAAACTAAAGAAGTCGCTATACGGGCTCAAGCAATCTCCTCGAGCCTGGTTCGACAGATTCAGAAAGGCTGTCACTGGCATGGGATACCATCAAACAAATACAGATCATACAGTCTTTCTTCAGCATACAAGAGGCCACATTACTATACTTGCTGTATATGTGGATGATATAGTAATCACAGGTGATGATGAGGTCGAGATCACTACGCTGAAATCAAAACTCGCGAAGGAGTTTGAGGTGAAGGATTTAGGAGCGATGAGGTACTTTCTAGGTATCGAGGTGTGTGGCGACAAACAAGGAATTGTTCTCTCACAAAGAAAATACGCACTAGATCTGCTAAAGGAGACAAGGATGCTGGGATGCAAAGCAGCAGTCACTTCGATTGACCAGAAGTACAAGTTGGGAGCAGAAGCAGGAGAGCCAGTTGATCGTGAAAGGTATCAAAGACTTGTAGCGAGATTAATTTATCTGGGGCACACTCGTCCTGATATCTCATTTGCGGTAAGTGTAGTGAGTCGCTACATACATGATCCAAGAACGGGTCATATGGAAGCAGTATTTCAGATCTTGAGATATCTGAAAGGGATGCCGGAAAAAGGGCTATGGTTCAAGAAGAATAGACGTATAGAAGTTGAGGGATACTGCGATGCAGACTGGACGAGTTGCATAGACGACAGAAGGTCTACTACGGGATACTGTGTATTTGTAGGAGGTCTCATGGAGAAGCAAGATATAGTCAGTGGTAGCACGGTCGTCAGCTGAAGCAGAATATAGAGCAATGGATCTGGGAGTGTCAGAATTACTGTGGGTGAAAGCACTGCTGACAGAGTTGAAGCTGGATAAGGGAGCACCGTTATATCTTCTGAGCGATAGTCAAGCTGCAATAAGTATAGCCAACAATCCAGTTCAGCACGATAGAACGAAGCACATCGAGATCGATTGATTCTTCATCAAGAAGAAACTGGAACAAGGGATACTGAAGATTGACCATGTTCGCTCAGAAGAACAAGTTGCAGACTGTCTGACTAAAGGCCTTAGTTCAATGAGTCTGTCAAAGCTATGTAACAAGATGGGGATGATTAATATCTATCGTCCATCTTGAGGGGGAGTGTTGAAAATCAATAAGGGACTTTAGTCCCACATTGAAAATTGTAGTATGAAGAGGAATTGGAACTTGGAACCTCTATAAGTAGCAAGTAGTAGCCCATCAATAAAATTATCCATTATTCATTTTCTACTTTCTTGGATTGCAAACAAAAGTTGTGGGCTGACTTTGTAAAGAAATATCAGTTTTTCTATTGCTGTTCACTCAAGGAAATCTTTAAAAGATTAAATAACTTCTATTTATTCTCTTGATACTAAACAAGTATTATGAGCTCCTGATGTTAAATGTTCACTCTATAATTATTTGTTAGGGTTCAATTATTCAAGGTTTTTCTATAGAGTTATAAGCCCACATGTTAAGTTAGGGATTTTCAAGTGTCAAGTAGAATTAATATACATAATCACTTTTAAATATTCCCAATTACTTTTGTAGGAGGTAAAATAGAAAAATAAGATGTTAGAAAAGTGGAATCACCATGTTTCGACAAGTATCCATGCCTATAAAGTATGGGCTTGGGGTGTGGGTGGGGTGGGGTGAGGGGAATTAAATTATTATTTATGAAATCTAAGTTCTTTCGTAAGAGTTGGACTTTTCGGACCAAGTCGGTTCAGACCAGACTAGTTCTATAAAATGTCCAAATGTATCTTTTCGGATCTAATTATTATATGTTCACAAACACATCCTTAATTAAGACGTTGAATGTAAACAAAATCCAGAATTCTTTAGTAAGAAAGTTCACAAGCAAACCCTTAATCAAGACGTAGAATGTTCAAAGCACGTAAATACCATTTTTATTATGGGTGCTGACCAATAGAATCAAAGTTACAACATGAATTTCTGTATGCCGCGCTGACCAATCGTGTTTGTCATAGACATCGGTTGTCAACGAAATGTGAGCTTTCCTATTGAAGAATAGTTCTGAATTTAGCAATGCATAAACTACCGGATCCAATGTATGGGGTTCCAAGGGTGATGATAGCCAAGGATCTATAGGACGATGGCTATGAATCTCTTACTTCCAAAAACACATGAAAAATCTCCAACCATGTTTTCTTTTTTGGCAACAAGGTAATCAAGACAGCTAAATTGTAGCCATTTCTTACAGTGTCCTTCTATATGATGGTATCTTTCTTCTTTGCCAAACTGCCTTAATAATCTCCTAATCTTGTTTCTCCAAGAATTTTTTATTCGGTTCGATTTTTGTCCAAAATCGAATAATACTCATCCCTAGTCGTAAGTGGTTAAAAAAATTCAGTTCTGTTTCAGTTTTGAAAATACTAAATTTTCTTCTTCGGTTTTGGTTTGAATTTCGATCCAAAACCGAAAACTGAATATATATATATATATATATATATATCTATATATATATATATATATATATAAATGGAAAAAGTTTACGGGATAAGCTTCCGGAATAGACTGTTGGCTGTGTGCACATTTGTGCACAAGCATAGAGCAAAAGCCCAAGTTTAGTCCCACATCGGTTATGGGATCCTCCTTGGATATGTACTTATTACATTACTCCCCTTTGCTTCCTTGAAGACTTGTGTGGGAGCCTCATGGGCCACACGAACACGCCGTCGCCCGGTCCGGCTCGGCTCGGCGCGCGTAACGGGTGCGGGCAGGTGCCCACATCTGCGGGCGCCGAATGCCGATTTGATTTCCTCTTCGGGTTCGGGCTGAGACCCTAAAAACTTTTTGCTCCTTCATAAAATTTTTGACCGTTACAAACACTTTAATTCCGTAACGTTCACTATTTAAATTCCGTCCAGGATCATTGAACCATATGCTGCAAAACGTTTTGTAACGTTTGTTTTAATTGGCTTATTAATCTGCCATTATTCTCCTATATTGGGAAATGCCTATATATCCTGTCCTATTCCTTCATCCTTTACATAGAAAATATTTCCTCTCTGAAATTCTCGTCTTCTCAAGATCACTGCTATTTTGTTGTTGCTCTGGACAGAGCTAAGTCGGGTTTATTCTCTCGACGTCGTGTGCGGCAACGAGATTCCGGTGGAGCGAAGGTTTTACCACTAGGTGTCATGCCCCGATCCGGGAAATCGTTCGTCCTCGCTAGATTTCACCCGAATCATCGTCCTCGCTGGAGCGTGATGTCGCACGAGCCTGGATTTGCGCTCGTGCAAGGCAAGATAACGGTTCACATAGTGAATATGTCAAATTCGTAACATAAGCAGCGGAAGAAAACAAAGAATACAATAAGAATCTCTTTTATTCATAATGAACTGAAGGTTACAAAGGCTCTGAATAGCCCAACATATATGCCAATTGCTACAACGCTCATGATCTCTCTAGCTCACAAAGGATTATATTGTTCCATACATTATGCCTCTTTATAGCCACCAAGTAGTCTTCGACCGAACATCTCTATGTCGCAAGTCCGAACGCATATGCGGTAGCTCCTCTTGAACGCCAAGGACTCCATGCCTCGGCATGTCCAAGCCAAGCCCCGCCCCGAGCCGATCATAACCTGAGCCTGCACATAAACTAGTGGGAGATTAGTGCTTTCGTCCTCGCTTTGCACTGATCAAGACCCGCTCGCACCCAAACCAAACACTAAATATCTTTAGTGAAACATGCATCTTAATTTGTGATCTTTCTATTTAGCCTTAGGGTCAGTTTCATGGCAATCTTCATATATAGCAACTTATCATAATGTGTCCCATACCGTGTTCCTGCAGCAGATACAGTTAGCCATAATATGAACATAACATAGTGTTTAGTGCTCATCCCGTTCCTCTTTGCCTAGCCTGCCATGGTTAGAACTCAATAAGCAATCATACGATTTGTGCAACCGACCAATCATAAATATAAACATATGCATAATGGGTGGCAGGCCCTGTGCTTGCACCCAGCTCTCATCTCAGTCCACCGGCCCTATCTATATGAAGGTCACGGTGTTTCGCACCGTAATAGACTTGGCATCTTATGTGTAAGCCTACGATCACTTCGATACGGGTTGCTAGCCCAGTATCCGAAGGATCCCAAACTTACGGATATCATAGCTTATCACAGCACTGGACGGTCGTAATCCGTCCGAATGATGTGCACCATAAATACCACATATAATTCCCTCCAAGGCCGAACGGTCCCGGTGCCCCGGCGTAACCGTCCGAGGGATGTCGTACCCGTGCACGGGCCATCCGAGTCCATTGAACATGCAATACGTACCATAGCATACAATCCATCCATACCAACCGATCTCGTATTCCATAAACATAGTCTTTTCCATAAACATATTCATGTTCCGACGGCATCATGTCCCAACGCATCCGTGTTGATGCACGACGCCCAACGGCTTAGACTTCTCGTGCTTATATTCACGCGTCCCGTTCATAATGTTATTCGCATAGCCTACTTCCGTATTTACTTAGTCATTTCATAGTTTTCATACACGAGGGCACGCTTAACGCCATAGTCAATGTTCTACGCCTAGTGTTCAATGTTCTCGGAGGCGTGCACGTGATGCACATCTCGATATTGTCTTTCAATGTTCTACCATCACCGCCCTACCGCGACCCGTACACTTGATGCACGTCGTTTCAATTGTTCGATTGTTCAATATTCTATCAGTGTTCGACACATACTTGGGACCTTTCGTCGCCGAGCAACGCTCGCTAACTCGATCACATCTACGCATACAATGATATCTTTTATTTGACGTAAAGGAATAGGGAGAGAGAGTCAAGAACCCGCCCACCTTAAGCCGATACGCCTTGTCGTTTTGCCAATTGAAGCTGCTCGCTTCCATAACTCGGTCGCATAGCTAACTCCCAGACTTAGCCATTCCTTTGAACTACTCGGTTGATTTGGCCTATCGCGCCCATGCCACAATCCGTTGCAAGACCACGAATTGGTTTTGCGGACTTCATTGCATAAGGCAAAATGTCGACCTCTTATCGTCCAGTGTAAAAGCATAGCCTGCACACCAGATCAACTAAAATCAACACTTGCTCAAATGGGACTTATCCTTTGCATCGATTCGATTCATAGATTCCAACCGACTCAAAGCTTACCTTTGGCCAACGTAACACTTGCATCGATTCGCATCGATACCTCATTGGGTCAACGTAACTCTTCGAGTCAACGACTCATCGTAATGCACCGTACGGAGCGGGGCGTTACATAATATACCACTCAAAATTAGGTTCGTCCTCGAAACGAAACCAACACTTAAATCCAAGTGTCTTGCCAGATTATTTTACGATCTCGTGCTACTATCATTGGAATCATACAACTTAGTTTAGATCATACACATATTTTAGACATTCCACCAATATATGCATTTTAGCCAAGCTCAGTTATAGGATATCGGGACAACTAACAAGCTCAACTTAATCCTCAAACACCAATCATTCCGTATTCGACTTTGTCAGATCTTAGCGCATATCCTTAGAATCTTGCGTGCAAACATCCTCGCATATAACTTGATTCAAAACCATAACTTCGATCTCATAAGTCTCTCGATGGCCATCTAACGCATGCATTGCGTTAAGTCATTGCGCATCCGATCGCAACAATTCTCTGCAACGCCTATTCGTCCAACCGTTTCTTATCTCTTGCATAACTCAAGTCTTTCATCCAATCATTCTTAACATTTAGCCTTAACGACATGGACTATGTCAACATGTTCCAATTTTCTTTGTCTACAATCCGTACTAAGTCTCGCACACAACTATCCATACGTGATTCACATTCTCTCGCTCTATCCATACATTGCGTCTGGGGCTACCCCCGTTAGGTAACTTATTCAGACATCGTGCTTAATCTCTCCTGACACCAGAGGTCAATTTGAGTCTACGATGCTCAAAGGCAACAATCTTTTCGACCCAAGGTCTCTTACGATACGCCTATCTTCGATACTCGACCGAGTACGAATCCTTTACTCAATTTTCGATTCAATCCCGACTAGTACATTTCATAACATAAATCGTGCGCTCAACATACATAACCTAACCGTTACTCCAATCGATCTACGATACAACTCTTAGGGTCGTTTACTATCTGTTGCTCTCGCGCATTACAGAATCCTTGCAACCGCCTTACCGTATCACTATAATAGACACGTTCCTCAACATCTACTTGATCATCGACTAACCCAGTCTATCCACGTATCCATTCGATCAATCATAAACTTTCTAACTATATCGATCTAGTCGAAGGCTACTCGCTAACTTTCGAAACACGATACTCACTCGCTTAGACTTATCCTCAATATACACTACATTATTACTTATCTTCGACAAAATTTCTTATGCGACTTCTTTAGGGTCGTCCTATGGTTTCCCACATTCACTTGATTTGGCGGTCAAGTCTTCTAGGGTCAGCTGTCCCGAAACTACGCTCGATAATTGAAGATCATCAACGAGGGACAGTTACAACGAACCATGCTATATACAATCGTGGAGCTAAATCAATTACCGACGTTACTATTCGATCACTCATGCACTATCGTCAACGATATCGCAATCGAGCAATTTGTTCGCCTCAGTACGAGTCTATCCACTCACGGCCAATGCCTGACACACTTCTAGGCTTATTGTCACGACCCGCACCCGCTTTTTCGGATACGAGACGTGTCCAAGCCAGCCTACGCCGCAGAGTCGGCGGTAGAACGCTGTCAAGCCCGCAAGAAATAAATGCTCAAAGAAATAACATTTGATTGCTCATTCACAATTCTAAATTTATTACAACAGTTACAACATTTATTTAAAGGAAAATACAAAGTTTTACAATAAATGAAAATGGAACAACTGTTATCTATTTCTAGGTTTCCTCAGCATACCCAAGCCTTCCCAATGCTAAGAGTGATCGCGGCTAAACCTGAAAAATATTGGTTTCCAGTCAGGAATGGAACAAGTACACAAACTGACGGCAATGCAAAACATAATAGAATTAACAAGACATGAAAATAGCATATGGAATATGAAAGCTAGTAAAAAAAACTGATGACATAGCACGATAGAGAAATAAAGAAAAAAGTAAAAGACATCTACCTAGGAGGTATGAAATATCCTTTTCGACATGTGAACGGCTAGGGGGTAAATAAGGCATACTGCACGTGTCATGTGCAGCTGCTAGCATTCACGAGAAACACGGGGATAGTTCTAGGTAGTCCACATGTCTACTAAGATTTCCCCTCCCGACTACTCCGTGTGACGAGCGTGTCAACAAGCAGCAAGATATATGTATAGACATGAAATGAAAAGACTACTATGAATCGGAAATCAATCAGAAAGTGTACTTGCCTGAGGTCCTTAGCTGGAGAAACCAATAATAATATACCACTCAACGAGCCACAATCAATCAACACATGTAGAAGTCTCCGGATGCCGAAATAAATAGTACCAACGTTCTCTGAATTGTCAAATTAGCTAGAATTGCCTGTCCTAAGTCCAATTTTGGACACAGGGGCAAAACGGTAATTTTGGACAAAAACGATATCCGTCGTTGGACCCGCTTTGCACCGAAAAGCGTGTCAGAGTCAACGGTCTTTAAAGTCATCAAACTACATGTCTACGGATCCGGTTTTCTGATACGAACCCAACCGTATGTCCAAAGTTTGATTCAGGCGGGCCGTGCACAAAATTTCCCGTTGAGTGGGACCGTAGGGCCCGCAAAACGACGTACGATTCAACTGTCTCAGAATTGGACCAAACTTGGCATACAGGACCAGAAAAACGATACGGTCCTATTGGCGTAAGTTTTGTCTCGATCTGACGAGCGTGCACAAAGTAATTGGAGAATTTGCAAAGTGCACGATACGGTGAATTTTGACGGATACGCATCAAATTCGTCGCGCACACGCGACCAATTTGAATTCCACCAAAGCCCACACGACCACGAAACTGTTACACAGCTTTCGATGCTTTCGGTTCGCGACCACGACGCCCGAAATGGCGGGACGCACGTCGTGTGGATGGTTTTCTATGTTTTCAAAAACAGGTTTTTGACGAAGTTTACATGTGTTTATTTCTCTGTACAAAGCAAACTTCTACAAACTTCCTATAGGAATTTTTTAGCCCTATATGTTGGGTTTAACTTATGTTTAGAAAGTTTCCTGATTCGAAGGATAGATTGGTGGAAAATTTGACATGAAGTTGGGTGTTTGGGACTGCTCTGTTTTGCAATTTGCAAATAGATTTTGTGTCAATCTTTGGGCTTGGTTCGTGACGCGTGTCATGCAACATAAATTGAGCTAATGAGATCGAAACGAAGATGGTTAGGTTAGATGCATACCAGAGAAGATGGCTCGGTGATTAGTCGAGCGTGCGCAGAAGAAAACACGCAAAAATTTGCCTCGACGGACTGTATTTGCCGCTGTGGCTGTCGTTTCGGATCAAGCACTCGCTGTGCACGCGGGCTGGCTCCCATGCCTGGCCGTTCGGCCGGCCGACCGTGCTGTGGGCGCACGCGCACGCGTGTGGGGAAGGAGGCGCGTAGGTGGCGGCCGGTTGTCGGGGTGAGTTGGGCTAGGTTTTCGAGTTCGCATCCTTCGATTTCCGATAGAGGTATATATAATAACAACTAAATGTGGCAAAGGCTTGGATCGATTTACTGCTGTTGGTGATTCCTGGCTCGGGTTCGAACTGGCCTTGGAAAGGCTTGGGGAAGGTTGGCCTGGGCTTGGCCTATTGCTACTGTGGTTCTTTTGCTTCTTCTTTTTCTTATTATTCTATATTAACAATAATACAATTATATATATATACCTATATATATGTAACATACACCACAACGTATATATTTATGTATACGTACAAATACACTCACCTATAATATTTATTATATATATTCGTATACGTACAATATATTTATATTCAATTATATTCATATTCTTATACACACATTTCTATATTTCAATATATATTTCAATATATTGATATCTATATATATAATACATATATACATTTCTCTCTATATATATCTATTATCAGGTTAGAGCTTTATTTATATAATATGATATATATAGATATATAACATTTATTCAACAACCAATAATAATAAAAATATTATATATAATATCCTCAAATAAAATATAATAATAATAATGTACAAAATTTAATAAGACCAAAATGGTGTATATATCCATTTTGCACCCTCTAATAATCCCAGAAAATGTTCAAGGCCTATTTTATACAAATATTATTGAATATCAACTAATAACAATATTTATAACATCTAATTAAGAATATTTAGGAATATTCATTAGATCACTAAAATGGAATATGACACAATCATACCAAAATGCATCAACATGAATGTCACTAGACGTACCGCATGACTACATGGGTTTGGGCTCAGTTTGGGTCCAATCTGCACTAGTTTGGTACAACCGGGTTCCCTAAAACTAAATAATATAATTAATAAATAAATAATCTTCGATAAGGGTTACATCGTAACTTGGCCTGGTTTTCCTAGTTAGGACATCACTATGGCTCGGCCTTCTCTACCAGGGCTAATACACTAGTCAAGGCGTGCCACTGCACTACCTGTGCCATGATTCCTAGTCACCTTGTACTCCAAATCTCAACCATGGCTAAAATCATCTACCGTAATAATTAACAAAATAATTATTTATAAAATCTAAAAATCACCATTTAATTCAAATAAATAAATAAATAAAAAAATATTTCAAAATTTCAGGGAGGGGAGCTACAAATCTATCCACCTTAAAAAATTTCGTCCTCGAAATTCTAACTCATAACCATGCCTAAAATTTAAAAATAAAAGTCAAGGAATAAATCCACTATTACCACAATCTTCTCAAATGTTAATTCCTCAAAATAGTTTGTATTCTACTTCTAGCCAAATAGCCTCCAGGACTTCTACCCACCTTAGGTCACACTACTCCCTTGAAACACAGGTCACTAAAATCTTATAATTTTCTAACTAGTTTCTAACAATTCTACCGACAGATATCTAGGCATAAGTCATCTACCACCCTCTCCTATCTATCCAGCAATCCAAAATCTAACAATCAACAAATTTACACAAGTAGCTAAGAAATATTGGTGAATTCTAATAAGTATGACCTTCTTCTCTCAATAGAAAGGACAGAAAAATAAGGAAGAACAATCAAGAAAATTATGAAGTTTAAAGAGCGGTCGAGAATATACAATAATACAGATAGAAAGGGTATATATGAACCTATAGTCTTATTCGCTAAATTGGGCTACTCTAGTCCAGTCACTTGCTACATCGAAGAACCCTTCGCTCTTAGAGGGGTTTGCAATCCATACAATACAGAAATTCTGCTTCCAAAATTCTAAACAAGGTTTCACAATAGAACAAAATTTGGGAAATCAAGGTTGTAGTCTTACTGGGTTCTTTATTTGGTCATCAGTCATTGGTTGGATGAATATTGAGTTTCAATCTATATGGATTGGACAAGATCCCAATGATAAAACTCTTCCTACTAGATTAGGGTGTCCTAGAATAGGTTTCTATCCAAGGGTTGCGCTAGTTGCCCATCAAGTTGGTTAGCTGAGTTCCTAAAGTTCAAAATGCGACTTCGGTGACCTTTGTGTTTAAGTAGCACATGAGGTCTCAATTGGGTGACATACTAGTGGCATGGGCGTAGTAGGCTTCGAGTAGATCACAACCATATATTGGGTCGAATGTACTGAGTCAATGTTGAGGCTTTAAGGAGAGTCGGAAAGTATACCAGTATTACGGTAAGGGTTATGGCTAGTCCTTTTGACCTGAAAGTCGTACTATAAAAATAGAGTACAAGGGGACGGGTTTGAGTGGGACATGATATACCTAGATGAAGGTGGACTCGTCTAGAGCTTGCATATAAAATTTGTTGGAAGGTAACAGCTGGTCTCGTACTCCGAATATTAATGACACGGTCGGGGACACAAAATGATCTAAATGGAAAGTGGGAGTCCCTGGGGCTCTAATTGTCATGCTAATGGATATTATTCTAATCAATTGGTAATTCTGGTATATCCTAGAATGAGAAGGCTTACTGTCTACCCACCTTAGAGGCTAGGATATGGTGGCAAGGTTCCTGTCACAGGGCTGGTCGATGGTAGCTACACTTGCATATACAACTGTTATAGTCATGAGGATACTATGTATCTATCTATCAATTTTGAGTTTTTGTCTTTCCAACCAGTGAAGACACAACATTAAAGAGTTCAAGAGAGATGTCACTGAATACAATTACGTGATTCAAAGGCGAATATAATTCAAGGAGAATTGTCAAAGCAGTCGTGGATGAGATCCTAGAGATATCTACATCTCAATCCACGTACGGTAATTAGATAAAAAGCAAACCAAATGCATCATGGTTGATCAGACCGTAATACAATGATTCTGATTAGACAATATGTTAGCGGGCGTCCCCAATAACATATGTCTCGAATCAAGCTCGATAAAAGTGTAAGCTTGCAAAAAATGCTGTAATAGCAGCATTGGTCAAGAGAGTCAAAATAAATATGTGAGATTTTGGAAATGAAGCACAATTGGTTCGAGTTTTGAGAGAATCAAAACCTTACCTGGTGTTCTTGCTTATACAGTCTTCCTACAATCTTCCTATCCCTAAGGCCTTGATCGACTAATGAGTTAGGAAACTCTAAATTCTATATTCTAGGTAAATCCTTGGTTCCGTGATTCAGATATGATATGCTATCAGGTACTCTACTCTATATTGGCACAAAGGTATCTAGGATCTAAAGAGGACAACGAGAACATAGTTTTAGTAATGTTCCATGGACTATGATTCTTCGGGATGATTTCAATTCTGTGGGTTGTGCCTCGCCAGTGCGCTGCTGGCTGCAGTGAACCCACATTCTCCACTCTCCAATAATTGACGACAGTGCGCTGCTGTCTAACTATCGCAGTCGTTAAATTACTCTAACTATATTCCTAAGGACTTCAAGGAGTTGCCAGAGTTTCAAACTAGTTGACTATGATAGAAAGTATAACATCTGCCTATAAGTCTCAATCCTTAAGGTAAAAGGCTGGTCGAAAGAAAATATCTGAAGACAAATAAAATAAGAACATCCTAATCTTGATTTCATAAATATTCAAATAGTTGAAGGGAAAACTTTGAACCAATCCTACATCGAGATTTGTATATGAAAAGCAGAATCAGAAATTATAAACCAGTTACTTATAGCAAAATAGAATTTTAAAACAGGCAATTCTAACTGATGATAAAAAAAATTATATCTACAAAGAGCAAAAGAAAACTGAACAGGTTATCAAGATTATAGCCTTAATTCTAGGGAGAGCCTAACTAGCCAAGTGAGTAGCATACCCACGTTGGATCATGTTGTCATATCAAGGGTAATAGTGTTTCTATTGAGGTTTGGCAAGTTATCTGAATTCAATAATTCTTAAATAGCATAGCCTATCTAACAACCTTGATTACTCAATCGGTCAATTTGAACAAGGGACTCCTAGTCCTAGTCATTATCTTAAATCATTTTAATCCTAGTTGTGAATGAGCATTTCCTGGGCGCAGGCTCGCAATGGTACGACTAACTTAAGTACCATCACGAGTTCGTAATCTTTTGCAAAAACTGACCTGCATGGGCCACCATAAAAACTTGTCACGATCCGTACCCGCTTTTCTGGATACGTGATGTGTCCAAGCCAGCCTACGCCACAGAGTCGACGGTAGAACGCTGTCAAGCCCGCAAGAAATAAATGCTCAAAGAAATAAATTTGATTGCTCATTCACAATTCTAAATTTATTACAACAGTTACAACATTTATATTTAAAAAAATACAAAGTTTTACAATTAATGAAAATGGAACAACTGTTATCTATTTCTAGGTCTCCACAGCATACCCAAGCCTTCCCAATGCTAAGAGTGATCGCGGCTAAACCTGAAAAATGTTGGTTTTCAGTCAGGAATGGAACAAGTACACAAACCGACGGCAATGCAAAACATAATAGAATTAATAAGACATAAAAATAGCATATGGAATATGAAAGCTAGTAAGAAAAACTGATGACATAGCACGATAGAGAAATAAAGGAAAAAGTAAAAGACATCTACCTAGGTGGTATGAAATATCCTTTTCGACATGTGAACGGCTAGGGGTAAATAAGGCATACTGCACGTGTCATGTGCAGCTGCTAGCATTCACGAGAGACACGGGGATAGTTCTGGGTAGTCCACATGTCTACTAAGATATTTCCCCTCCCGACTACTCCGTGTGACGAGCGTGTCAATAAGCAGCAAGATATATGTATAGACATGAAATAAAAACTACTATGAATCAGAAAGCAATCAGAAAGTGCACTTACCTGAGGTCCTTAGCTGGAGAAACCAATAATAATATACCACTCAACGAGCCACAATCAATCAACACATACAGAAGTCTCCGGATGCTGAAATAAATAGTACCAACGTTCTCAGAATAGTCAAATTAGCTAGAATTGCCTGTCCTTAAGTCCAATTATGGATACAGGGGCAAAACGATAATTTTGGGCAAAACGATGTCCGTCGTTGGACCCGCTTTGCACCGAAAAGCGTGCCAGAGTCAACGGTCTCTAAAGTCATCAAACTACATGTCTACGGATCCGGTTTTCCGATACGAACCCAACCGTATGTCCAATGTTGGATTTCGGCGGGCCGTGCACAAAATCGCCCGTTGAGTGGGACCGTGGAGCCCGTAAAACGACGTACGATTCAACTGTCTCAGAATTGGACCAAACTTGGCATACAGGACCAGAAAAATGATACGTCCTGTTGGCGCAAGTTTTGTCTCGATCTGACGAGCGTGCACAAAGTAATTGGAGAATTTGCAAAGTGCACGATACGGTGAATTTCGACGGATATATATCAAATTCGTCGCGCACACGCGACCAATTTGAATTCCGCCAAAGCCAACACGACCACGAAACCGTTACACAGCTTTTGATGCTTTCGGTTCGCGACCACGACGCCCGGAATGACGGGACGCACGTCGTGTGGATGGTTTTCTATGTTTTCAAAAACAGGTTTTTGATGAAGTTTACATGTGTTTATTCTCTGTACAAAGCAAACTTCTACAAACTTCCTATTGGAATTTTCTAGCCCTATATGTTGGGTTTAACTTCTGCTTAGAAAGTTTCCTGATTCGAAGGATAGATTGGTGGGAAATTCGACGTGAAGTTGGGTGTTTGGGACTGCTCTGTTTTACAATTTGCAAACAGATTTTGTGTCAATCTTTGGGCTCGGTTCGTGGCGCGTGTCATGCAACGTAAATTGAGCTAATGGGATCGAAACGAAGGTGGTTAGGTTAGATGCATACCAGAGAAGATGGCTCGGTGATAGTCGAGCGTGCGCAAAGAAAACACGCAATGAATTTGCCTCGACGGACTGTATTTGCCGCTGCGGCTGTCGTTTCGGATCAAGCACTCGCCTGTGCACGCGCGGCTGGCTCCCGCGCCTGGCCGTCGGCCGGCCGACCGGCGGTGTGGGCGCGCACGCACGCGTGTGGGGAAGGAGGCGCGTAGGGTGGCGACGGTGTCGCGGCGAGTTGGGCTAGGGTTTTCGAGTTCTCGGCATCCTTCGATTTCCGATAGAGTATATATATAATAACAACTAAATGTGGCAAAGGCTTGGCTCGGTTTTACTGCTGTTGGTGAGTCCTGGCTCGAGTTCGAACTGGCCTTGGAAAGGCTTGGGGAAGGTTGGCCTGGGCTTGGCATATTGCTACTGTGGTTCTTTTGCTTCTTCTTTTTCGTATTATTCTATATTAACAATAATACAATTATATATATATACCTATATATATGTATACATACACCACACGTATATATTTATATACGTACAAATACACTCACCTATAATATTATATTTATATATATTCGTATACATACAATATATTTATATTCAATTATATTCATATTCTTATACACACATTTCTATATTTCAATATTATTTCTATATATGATATCTATATATATAATACATATATACATTTCTCCCTCTATATATGTCACTCCCCGTTCCCAGAATAAAGTATTTTATACGTGTACTTCTTGAATGTACTTATTCAATATTTATCATGCATTTATTCTGTATTTAAATTCTTCAAATTTGCGCTTATTAATTTTTTTGTATTTTATTTTCTGCTTTTTCTTGGCTCTTGGTTCATTTCGGTTCATGGGAAACCAACTTGGTTCGGTTTGGTTCAACATGGAAAGGAATGGATGGCTTGGATTTGGTGGAGAGAATGAATGGTGGAGATCCACTTGACCTTGATATAAAAGTTCTTCTTCCACTCTCTCTCTTCATTCATTCACATTTACTCCTCCACCAAACCCTAACCCATTTGGAGAGGCAAGTACATCTTGCACACCATGAGGGATTTCTTGCCTCCCCAATTATTTTTAGTTTATGTTATTCATCTTCTCTTCCTCTACAAGTTTAGGTCTTGAAGTTTTTGTTTTCCATGGATGGTTGGGTGTAGATCTAAGTTTTAAGTTTTGGTTTTCATAGTTTTGGTTTTCATATAAAATTTAGGGTTTTGATCTATCAAACATTGTTGTTTTCGAAATTAAGTGGTTCCATGTTGTAGAGAATTTGATTCTACTAAAGTTTGGCTTTTGAAAAGTTAGATTTCGATTTATTTTGTGGAAGTTATGGCAAAAAGTATTTTGGTTCGTTCCTATATTCATCTGCAGCACGAACAGCATGTCGCAGAAGGCGCATGTCGCAGTAGGCGCATGTTGCAATGAGGCGCATGTCGCGGAAGGCACACTGCATGTCGCAGAAGGCGCATGTCGCAGTAGGCACATGTTGCAATGAGGCGCATGTCGCGGAAGGCACACAGCATGTCGCAGAAGGCGCATGTCGCAGTAGGCGCATGTTGCAATGAGGCGCATGTCGCGGAAGGCACACAGCATGTCGCAGTAGCCGCATATCATGTCACGCATGAGCCGCATTAAGGCGTATGTCGCAGTTGGACGTATGTTGCATGAGGCGCATGTCGCGGTAGGCGCATATCATGTCGCAGTTGAGCCACATGAGGCGCATGTCGCGGTAGGCACATATCATGTCGCAGTTGAGCCACATGAGGCGCATGTCGCGATAGGGGCATATCATGTCGCAGTTGAGCCACATGAGGCGCATATCATGTCGCAGTAGGCGCATATGGTGTCGCAGTTGCATGCATGTCGCAGAATAGGTCGCATATGCATAATTTGGTTGTTTCTGACTGTTATATGTCCTAATTAACTGAATTGTGGCTAGAATTTCTTTCAACTCCCAACATGAATTGTTGATCTTTTCCTTGGATTCAAGAATATATTACCAACTATTTTATACTAGTTATGGACTCGACCATGATTAATACTAATTTGACTTTTATGCCTTGTCATGAATTGACCCCGACTGTTACTTGACTAATAATGATCATGCGTTCCTAGTTGGAACTAAGAGACTGGCTAGTCGTCTTATTGAATGAAATGAATGAGGCACGTTCATGCAATGAACTATTATACGATTAGCCGATCCCGAATATTGGCATACAGGCACATGCAGGCTTCAAATTATTCATTTTTATTTATTTCTTTATCTTACAAAAATAGCATGTGTACTTTATGGTCAAGGCATGATTACTCCGTGGTTAGATTTGATTGTTGCATTACGCTATGTAAGACCTATAACATAGCCGCACGGGTATCGTTGTAGAGTTGCGCATATCGTACCCCGTACGAAAGTACTCATTTGAACGACCATGATCCACGGCATGGAACTTCACGCAACGTAGAGACTATTAAGTTAAATAAAATAATGATGGCATGGAGAGAATGGATTCCCGAGTTCTTACATGGCAGCCCCCTTGGGACTATTAAGTGCCCGACGGGCCGGCTGGTTCCCACAGATACGATAAATCTGTCACACGGGCAGGGAACGGTATCTGCTTATATTATTGTACATGCTATAACGGCGGGCATCCCGTTGGGACTCGTCTAACTACATGATTGGCGCAATTGATTGATTGGATAGACTAGCCTTGCTTGCACATAGTAAGACTGAGGAATCCCTAATTGCATAATTCCAGGATAACTTGGGACTCACAATAGCAAGCCGTAGGAATTGATTGGCCGTTCAAAGATGAATTGTTTGTGTATTGTATCTACTATGTTGCCTAACTAAGATGATCAGAATGTCAGGGCGTGACGGGCCAACTTCTGTCCTTGTTTGGTTGGGAGGTTGGTTCGAAGTGTCGTGATGTTATGTGAATCCTAGTGGAAAGCAGAGATCTATTATTATATTCTCTTATTACTGGTTTTAATTTCTCATATCATGCTTCCTTGTGGTACTTGCTATTGGAGGTCTAATCTCTCTGGTTTTGTATGGCCAGATTTAGAGCCGGTTCCCGAGGACTCAGCTTACTTCCACCTCCAAGATGGTCAATACTAGAGGAATGATCGCAGGAGGACTCGAGTGGGTATCCTTACTTCACCGCTCGTTTTGTTATTTACTTAATACCCTGCCGTTTGGCTCCGACATGTTAGTCGGATTGTCTTGCACTTACTTTTGCATAATTGTAACTAAAGTCAGACTGCAGCTGATAACAATTGTGTATATGTTACTATACCATCTGGCTATGTTTTGTAAAGCCAGATCTCCAGAACATTTGACTGAGCGTTTGGGACGCCTTACTGCTTTATCTTACATGTTCTCCATTTCTGTTTCTTATTTTGAATGATTGAGACAATAGATGTGAAATGACCATAGTAAGACTTTCATGTAGTATGCACCCCCTCGTCTGGTTAGACAGTATTGATCGTATTATACGGTATTCATCTACCCGTAATACGTAGCTGGCTGAGTCATTCCTCCGCTCTCCAGTATTCTGGTTCTGGGGCGTGACAAGGTTTTAGTGGTGGCCCATGCAGGTCTGATTTCAGACTTGTGGGGTGTTTTGATTTATAGGATGTCTCAATCACACGTGTTTCTCCCTTGATCTCATAATTCGTTATTCTCAACCCTTGCTTGACATTCTGGTATCCTTTGACTTCATTGATCCTTCATGTCCGGTTGTTTGATTGTTCTCTTATCCCTTTTTTAGGGGCACCTCGTCCGCACCTGTCAGAGCTGGACAGCAATAACATGGACAGCAACATGGACAACCTGACCCTGTTGGTCAACAACAAGGGCCGGTACTAACTCAAGAGGCCACCCAGGAAGAAGTGATAGTGGAACCAGCGGCTGGGTCGCAGTATCCGGATGTTCCACCACCACCGACAGTTCCACCTACCCAAGTGGACACACCAGCCCTTCTGGAGATCATGAGAGAAATGATGGCTACTCAGCAACATCAGATATTGTCCCAGCAATGCATGCACACTCAGCTACAAGAGCAGAATGTGTTGCTCAACCAAGGATTGCAGACGGCTTTGGAAAGATGAGTGAGAATAGATTCAGGAGCATCAGCCAAGTTTTGCAAGTACAACCCCCCCGTTTCGAGGGCACAGAAGATGCCATTTCAGCAGATGCATGGCTTAAGGATATTGAGGCTATTCTGACAGCAGCTAAGGTGCCGGCAGAAGAACGTGTGGATCAGGTGAAGTTGTTACTTCAGGATCTCGCACGTGATTGGTAGGAATCAGAGAAAGTGGGCATCAGATCTCGCAGCTGGAGTAGCAGTGGATCCCAAGAAGGTAGAAGCAGTAGAGAGTTGGCCAGTACCCAGGACCGTAGCTGATGTGCAGAGTTTCTTAGGATTGGCAGGATATTACAGAAGGTTCGTATCAGACTTTGCAAGGCTTTCAGCACCTATGACCCGCTTGACACGGAAGGATGTATCATTTGTTTGGTCGACAAAATGCCAGGCATTATTTGAGAATCTGAAGCAGAAGTTGATATCAGCGCCTATTCTTACATTACCAGTTGGACCCGGAGGTTTTACAGTATATTATGATGCGTCAGGTAAAGGACTTGGATGCGTCCTTATGCAGCATGGGAAGGTGATAGCATATGCATCTAGGCAGCTTTGGGACCACGAGAAGAATTACCCAACACATGATCTGGAATTGGCGGCAGTAGTATTTGCTCTGAAGCTATGGAGGCATTACTTATATGGTGATGGAGTGGAGATGTACACAGATCATAAAAGTCTGAAGTACATCTTTACTCAGAAGGAGCTGAACATGAGACAGAGAAGATGGTTAGAGTTTATCAAGGATTATGACATGGAGCTTCAGTATCATCCAGACAAGGCTAATGTAGTAGCAGACGCTCAAGCAGGAGAGGCGGCGCATTTATGTTGACAACACAGAAGCCTATCTTAGAAGACCTTCATGAGATGGGCATCGAAGTTATACTTCCTAGTGATGTAGGAGTTCTAACAAGTTTACAAGTTCAATCTAATTTGGTAGACAGGATCAAGGCAGCTCAGGCACAGGACCCAAGGATTCAGAAGCTTAGAGCAGAATGTGAGTCAGGACTCAGGAAGGAGATGCAAATTCATGAAGATGGTACGTTTAGGTTTGGATCACGCCTATGTGTGCCTAGTGGAGATATCAGACAGGAGGTTATGACAGAAGCTCACAGTTCTCAATATTCTATACACCCTGGAGGGACCAAGATGTACCAAGATATCAAGCAGCACTTCTGGTGGAACGGGATGAAGAGGAAAATAGCTAGATTTGTTTTTCGTTGCTTGGTATGTCAGCAAGTGAAGGCAGAACAGCAGAGGCCAGCTGGATTATTGCAACCACTTACTATCCCGGAGTGGAAATGGGAGCATATTACAATGGACTTTGTGACCGGTTTACCGAGATCACCAAGTGGTAAGGATACTATTTGGGTGATAGTGGACCGACTTACGAAGGTGGCACACTTTCTTCCTTTCAGAGTAGGGCAATCTACAGAAAAGTTGGCAGAATTGTATATGCAACAGATAGTCAGGCAGCATGGAGTCCCTGTCAGTATTGTGTTGGATCGAGATACCCGCTTTACATCACATTTCTGGAAGAGCTTGCATCACAGTCTGGGTACCAAGTTAAGATTTAGCACAGCTTACCATCCACAGACGGATGGGCAATCAGAAAGAACGATTCAGACTTTGGAAGATATGTTGCGAGCTTGCACTTTAGATTTTGGAGGGTCTTGGGAGAGTCACCTGCACTTGGTCGAGTTCATACAACAATAGTTATCAAGCCAGTATCCAGATGGCGCCATTCGAGGCACTATATGGTAAGAAGTGCAGGTCGCCGCTTGCATGGGATGATATCGGAGAAAGGAAAATGTTAGGCCCAGAAATGATTGTTCAAACAGTTGAATTAGTTAAGGGAATTAGAGAGCGACTTCGAGTTGCGCAGGATCGGCATCGTCATTGGGCGGACCAGCATCGTAGGCCGCTAGAGTCTCTGTTGGGGACCAGTGTTCTTGGGATCTCACCTACCCGTGGGGTCATTAGATTTGGCGTTCGCGGGAAGTTGAGTCCGCGATACGTAGGACCCTTTGTTATTCTTGATAGGATAGGCGATGTTGCTTATCGTTTATCCCTTCCACCTTCGTTACGAGAGGTGCATGACATATTTTATGTATCTCAGTTACGAAGGTATGTATCGGACCCAAGCCATGTCCTTGACCATTCTGAGCTGGTTGTTGGTACCAACCTGTCTTACGAGGAACAGCCTGTGTCCATTTTGGACCGAAGAGAGAAGATACTCAAGAATCGAACAATTAGCCTTGTCCGGGTTGCTTGGGATTATCACTCATTAGGAGAGTCAACGTGGGAACGTAAGGATGATATCCGATCACGGTATCCGCACCTGTTTGACTCACAAGGTATATCTCTCTCTATATACCTTGATTGCCTTAACTTCTCATGCTTGTCACCTTGTGAGTAGAATTGCTTGATATCGTAGATTGTTAAACATAGATATATTACTTGCTATTTGACATTGTAGAATAGCTACTTGCTCCAATTACTTGTACTTAGATTAGTCTAGCTCTGACATTTCTGTCCTGCTTGGATCTGAAATTCCGAGGACGGAATTTTTCTAAGGAGGGTAGAGATGTCACTCTCCGTTCCCAGAATAAAGTATTTTATACGTGTACTTCTTGAATGTACTTATTCAATATTTATCATGCATTTATTCTGTATTTAAATTCTTCAAATTTGCGCTTATTAATTTTTTTGTATTTTATTTTCTGCTTTTCTTGGCTCTTGGTTTATTTCGGTTCATGGGAAACCAACTTGGTTCGGTTTGGTTCAACATGGAAAGGAATGGATGGCTTGGATTTGGTGGAGAGAATGAATGGCGGAGATCCACTTGACCTTGATATAAAAGTTCTTCTTCCACTCTCTCTCTTCATTCATTCACATTTACTCCTCCACCAAACCCTAACCCATTTGGAGAGGCAAGTACATCTTGCACACCATAAGGGATTTTATGCATCCCCAATTATTTTTAGTTTATGTTATTCATCTTCTCTTCCTCTACAAGTTTAGGTCTTGAAGTTTTTGTTTTCCATGGATGGTTGGGTGTAGATCTAAGTTTTAAGTTTTGGTTTTATAGTTTTGGTTTTCATATGAAATTTAGGGTTTTAATCTATCAAACATTATTGTTTTCGAAATTAAGTGGTTCCATGTTGTAGAGAATTTGATTCTACTAAAGTTTGGCTTTTGAAAAGTTAGATTTTGATTTATTTTGTGGAAGTTATGGCAAAAAGTATTTTGGTTCGTTCCTATATTCATCTGCAGCACGAACAGCATGTCGCAGAAGGCGCATGTCGCAATAGGCGCATGTTGCAATGAGGCACATGTCGCGGAAGGCACACAGCATGTCGCAGAAGGCGCATGTCGCAGTAGGCGCATGTTACAATGAGGCGCATGTCGCGGAAGGCACACAGCATGTCGCAGAAGGCGCATGTCGCAGTAGGCGTATGTTGCAATGAGGCGCATGTCGCGGAAGGCACACAGCATGTCGCAGTAGCCGCATATCATGTCGCGCATGAGCCGCATGAAGGCGCATGTCGCAGTAGGCGCATGTTGCATGAGGCGCATGTCGCGGTAGGCGCATATCATGTCGCAGTTGAGCCACATGAGGCGCATGTCGCGATAGGCGCATATCATGTCGCAGTTGAGCCACATGAGGCGCATATCATGTCGCAGTAGGCGCATATGGTGTCGCAGTTGCATGCATGTCGGAGAATAGGCCGCATATGCATAATTTGGTTGTTTCTGACTGTTATATGTCCTTAACTGAATTGTGGCTAGAATTTCTTTCAACTCCCAATATGAATTTGTTGATCTTTTCCTTGGATTCAAGAATATATTACCAACTATTTTATACTAGTTATGGACTCGACCATGATTAATACTAATTTGACTTTATGCCTTGTCATGAATTGACCCCGACTGTTACTTGACTAATAATTGATCATGCGTTCCTAGTTGGAACTAAGAGACTGGCTAGTCGTCTTATTGAATGAAATGAATGAGACACGTTCATGCAATGACTATTATACTCGATTAGCCGATCCCGAATATTGGCATACAGGCACATGTAGGCTTCAAATTATTCATTTTTATTTATTTCTTTATCTTACAAAAACAGCATGTGTACTTTATGGTCAAGGCATGATTACTCCGTGGTTAGATTTGATTGTTGCATTACGCTATGTAAGACCTATAACATAGCCGCACGGGTATCGTTGTAGAGTTGCGCATATCGTACCCCGTACGAAAGTACTCATTTGAACGACCATGATCCACGGCATGGAACTTCACGCAACGTAGAGACTATTAAGTTAAATAAAATAATGATGGCATGGAGAGAATGGATTCTCGAGTTCTTACATGGCAGCCCCCTTGGGACTATTAAGTGCCCGACGGGCCGGCTGGTTCCCACAGATACGGTAAATCTGTCACACGGGCAGGGAACGGTATCTGATTATATTATTGTACATACTATAACGGCGGGCGTCCCGCTGGGACTCGTCTAACTACATGATTGGCGCAATTGATTGATGGATAGACTAGCCTTGCTTGTACATAGTAAGAACTGAGGAATCCCTAATTGTATAATTTCAGGATAACTTGGGACTCACAATAGCAAGCCATAGGAATTGATTGGCCGTTCAAAGATGAATTGTTTGTGTATTGTATCTACTCTGTTGCCTAACTAAGATGATCAGAATGTCAGGGCGTGACGGGCCAACTTCTGTCCTTGTTTGGTTGGGAGGTTGGTTCAAAGTGTCGTAATGTTATGTGAATCCTAGTGGAAAGCAGAGATCTATTATTATATTCTCTTATTACTGGTTTTAATTCCTCATATCGTGCTTCCTTGTGGTACTTGCTATTGGAGGTCTAACCTTCTGGTTTTGCATGGCCAGATTTAGAGCCGGTTCCCGAGGACTCAGCTTACTTCCACCTCCAAGATGGTCAATACTAGAGGAATGATCGCAGGAGGACTCGAGTGGGTTTCCTTACTTCACCGCTCGTTTTGTTATTTACTTAATACCCTGCCGTTTGGCTTCGACATGTTAGTCGGATTGTCTTGCACTTACTTTTGCATAATTGTAACTAAAGTCAGACTGCAGCTGATAACAATTGTGTATATGTTACTATACCATCTGGCTATGTTTTGTAAAGCCAGATATCCAGAACATTTGACTGAGCGTTTGGGACGCCTTACTGCTTTATCTTACATGTTCTCTATTTCTGTTTCTTGTTTTGAATGATTTAGACAATAGATGTGAAATGACCATAGTAAGACTTTCATGTAGTATGCACCCCCTCGTCTGGTTAGACAGCATTGATCGTATTATACGGTATTCATCTACCCTAATACGTAGCTGACTGAGTCATTCCCCCGCTCTCCAGTATTCTGGTTCTGGGGCGTGACAATATATATATATATATATATCTATTATCAGTCTAGAGCTTTATTTATATAAATATGAATATATAAGATATAACATTTATTCGACAACCAATAATAATAAAATATATTATATATATAATAACCTCAAATAAATAATAATAATAATAAATGTAACAAAATTTAATAAGACCAAAATGGTGTATATATACCATTTTGTACCCTCTAATAATCCCAGAAAATTTTAAGGCCTATTTTATACAAATATTATTGAATATCAACTAATAACAATATTATAATATTTAATTAAGAATATTTAGGAATATTCATTAGATCACTAAATGGAATATGACACAATCATACCAAAATGCATCAACATGAATGTCACTAGACGTACCGTATGACTACATGGGTTTGGGCTCAGTTTGGGTCCAATCTGTACTAGTTTGGTACAACCGGGTTCCCTAAAATTAAATAATATAATTAATAAATAAAAATCTTCGATAAGGGTTCCGTCGCAACTTGGCCTGGTTTTTCCTAGTTAGGACATCACTATGGCTCGGCCTTCTCTACCAGGGCTAATACACTAGTCAAGACATGCCACTGCACTACCCGTGCCATGATTCCTAGTCACCTTGTACTCCAAATCTCAACCATGGCTAAAATCATCTACCATAATAATTAACAAAATATTATTTATAAAATCTAAAAATCACCATTTAATTCAAATAAATAAATAAATATAAAAAAAAATATTTCAAAATTTCGGGGAGGAGAGCTACACTTATCGCACAATCCTCAAATTCACCTTCATATCAAACCACAAGTCGAAACATACAAAGTGCCACGTCCTGATTTTCCGAGTTCGACCATTCCCGCGACATGAATCACCATGTCTGCGCTCACGCGGAACGATCACTCCAAATCTGACGTGACGCATGTGCGAGGCTGGTGTTGCACTCGCACAAGACAAGAATGTCAACTTAGTGGTTATCCACGAAGCAATCCAGACACTTTCGTTTTCATCCAAGTAACATCCATCCACTCTTAAATCTTTCGAAGCACTCCTACCGTTATCATCCCAATTGCCATAACTTAACTTGCATCTTATTCATCCAACAACAATGCTCAACACAATTTTTGTTCATTCGATCAGAGTATCCCCGAGTTATTGTATATCGTCTTTGATACGCCTCAATACCATCGTCGATATGCATAACTTGAACATCTTCCTTTCTCATAAGCTCCAATTCGTTGCAATCACTGTTATCATCTGAACTCGAATACGAATCAAGTTTGCACACATCAAGATCCATTCCGTTATGACTAACTACCATCATCGAGACACGATTTCCATTCCATATATCCATTCTCGTATTCCTAACTCGCACTTCCAAAATCGTGCTACCGACTCCTCGCGCTAACCCAAATTCGTTCGCACAATTTCTGTACCTACTCAACACGTTCCGAACAAGCTTTCGTACTGACTTAACTCAACGCAAATTCGACCATTCAATTATTTCCTCGACGCAATATTTCTTTTCTATGCTCCGTCTATCGTTCAACTTACACTTAACAAATCCTTGTCCGACGCATCATCCATAGGTGCGACTTCGCACATAATTGTTCGACTCAATTCATTAAAGTATACTTGCATCGACTTCTATCAAATCATTTCCACTCAAGTCTCGGTATTACTCCGTCCGTTGCGGACAAACATATCGTAACAACATAATCGTCTCGACGAAATCTATCGCAAGTCACCAAACGGCTTAACATAGCTATCGCTAAGTGGTATTCCATATACCACTCAGGATCGAGTCTATCTTTATCGATGCAATACTTCGCTATACTGATCGCATAATTGGTATTGCATATATCACTCGAAATCAAGTCATTACTCGACATCACACTCCGCATAGGTCCGACATCTATCTTTCCAATCACTATCCCGTGTGAAGATCTTTCCGATCCCAGCTCTAGTGTTTGCTTACTCGAGTTGGCACAACAACTGGACCAACATGCCCTATCGTTCGTTCAAGTTCGACACCATTCAATCTAACTGTGCCTTAGCGATCATATCGATCACACCCGCAACATTCGCTTATTTAAAGCTCAATGCGACATATGGCCAACATAAACGTTCCCTACTCAACTCGACTTAGCGACCATCTCGACTCGTTATTATCGCATCCATGATCTTCCAATCTCCCTCGTTGCAACTCGTGCAACAACTCATTCTCGACACTTAAGGTCTTCACTCAATCTCGTGCAACATATCGTATCTATCCGCATAGCCATAACACGCATCATACCATATCGACTCGATGCACTGATGCAACAAACGATTTACGAATTGATGCACTCCGTGCAACCGATAACGCATAACCATTCGCATAGCCATATAATACGCATTGCCTCACATATCGATCCATTGTACTTCGTGCAACCAACAACACTATCTTCTCGCACTTTGTGCGACCAACGACATAACTCCTCGCACTTCGTGCGACCGACAACATATATACCATTGCACTTCATGCAACAAACATTACTATATTCGTTACATTTCATGCGACCAACATTCCATAACTCGTTGCACGTCGTGCAACCAATATTCTTCGATGGCACTCGGAGGTAGCGTGATAGTCACGACATACTTGTGGCAGACGTACGCACTTAATATAGACTTATTGTATGGAACATCCAATGTAGCATCGAGTAGATCCATGAGCAATGCGGTTGCGAAAATAACTTAGAGTCAACTGAATTCGATAGCGAAGCAACTGAGGGTCAAAGAGATTCACGCATGGTCCAGAGGATGGAACTGCTCTGATACCAACTTGTCACGCCCCGATCCGAAAAATCGCTCGTCCTCGCTAGATTTTATCGGAATCATCATCCTCGCTGGGGCGTGATGCCGCACGAGCCTGGAGTTACGCTCGTACAAGGCAAGATAACGATTCACATAGTGAATATCTCAAATTTGTAACATAAGCAGCGAAAGAAAACAAAGAACACAATAAGAATCTCTTTTATTCATAATGAACTGAAGGTTACAAAGGCTCTGAATAGCCCAACATATATGCCAATTGGCTACAACGCTCATGATCTCTCTAGCTCACAAAGGATTACATTGTTCCATACATTATGCCTCTTTATAGCCACCAAGTAGTCTTCGGCCGAACATCTCCATGTCGCAAGTCCGAACGCATATGCGGTAGCTCCTCTTGAACGCCAAGGACTCCATTCCTCGGCACGTCCAAGCCAAGCCCCGCCCCGAGCCGATCATAACCTGAGCCTGCACATAAACTAGTAGGAGATTAGTGATTTCGTCCTCGCTTCACACTGATCAAGACCCGCTCGCACCCAAACCAAACACTAAATATCTTTAGTGAAACATGCATCTTAATTTGTGATCTTTCTATTTAGCCTTAGGGTCAGTTTTATGGCAATCTTCATATATAGCAACTTATCATAATGTGTCCCATACCGTGTTCCTGCAGCAGATACAGTTAGCCATAATATGAACATAACATAGTGTTTAGTGCTCATCCCGTTCCTCTTTGCCTAGCCTACCATGGTTAGAACTCAATAAGCAATCATACGATTCGTGCAACCGACCAATCATAAACGTAAACATATGCATAATGGGTGGCAGGCCCTGCGCCTGCACCCAGCTCTCATCTCAGCCCACCGGCCCTATCTATATGAAGGTCATGGTGTTTCGCACCGTAATGAACTTGACATCTCTTATGTGTAAGCCTACGATCACTTCGATACGGGTTGCTAGCCCAGTATTCGAAGGATCCCAAACTTACGGATATCATAGCTTATCACAGCACTGGACGGTCGTAATCCGTCCGAATGATGTGCACCATAAATACCACACATAATTCCCTCCTAGGCCGAACGGTCCCGGTGCCCCGGCGTAACCGTCCGAGGGATGCCGCACCCGTGCGGGCCATCCGAGTCCATGAACATGCAATACGTACCATAGCATACAATCCATAGCATACCAACCGATCTCGTATTCCATAAACATAGTCTTTTCCATAAACATATTCATGTTCCGACGGCATCATGTCCCAACGCATCCGTGTTGATGCACGACGCCCAACGGCTTAGACTTCTCGTGCTTATATTCACGCGTCCCGTTCATAATGTTATTCATATAGCCTATTTCCGTATTTACTTAGTCATTTCATAGTTTCCGTACACGAGGGTACGCTTAACGTCATAGTCAATGTTCTACGCCTAGTGTTCAATGTTCTCGGAGGCGTGCACGTGATGCACATCTCGATATTGTCTTTCAATGTTCTACCATCACCCACCGCCCTACCGCGACCCATACACTTGATGCACGTCGCTTCAATTGTTCGATTGTTCAATGTTCTATCTTAGTGTTCGACACATACTTGGACCTTTCATCGTCGAGCAACGCTTGCTAACTCGATAACATCTACGCATACAATGATATCTTTTATTTGACATGAAGGAATAGGGAGAGAGAGTCAAGAACCCGCCCACCTTAAGCCGATACGCCTTGTCGTTTTGCCGATTGAAGCGGCTCGCTTCCATAACTCGGTCGCATAGCTAACTCCCGGACTTAGCCATTCCTTTGAACTACTCGATTGATTTGGCCTATCGCGCCCATGCCACAATCCGTTGCAAGGCCACGATTTGGTTTCGCGGACACTTTATTGCATAAGGCAAAATGTCGACCTCTTATCGTCCAACGTAAAAGCATAGCCTGCACACCAGATCAACTAAAATCAGTACTTGCTCAAACGGGACTTATCCTTTGTATCGATTCGATTCATAGATTCCAACCGACTCAAAGCTTACCTTTGGCCAACGTAACACTTGCATCGATTCGCATCGCTACCTCATCGGGTCAACGCAATTCTTCGAGTCAACGACTCATCGTAATGCACCGTACGGAGCGGGACATTACACTAGGGGCGTTCGGATTCAATCTGTACATAGACCCGAACTAACTCTTAGGACAGTGCTTCGTGCGTGACTTCCCGGGTGGCCGGTAACTTTTAATTTATTTTATTTTGTTGCAGATTTTAATCCGAAAAATTTGAAGAAAATCTAACATAAACTACTTCTCACCGAGAGAAAACAAATGGCGTCGAAGGTGGCGGTGGAGGTGGTGGATGCGTCGGCCTTGGTCGGCGTCGGTGGCGTCGGAGGTGGTGGAGTTGTTGATGGGAGAGGAGTGGGAGCGTCGGCCTAGGTCGACGTCGGAGGCAATTGTTGATGGGAGAGGAGTGGGAGGCACCTCCGACGCATCAACAACTCCACCACCTCCGACGTTGGTGGGAGAGGAGTGGGAGGCACCTCCGACGCCGACCTAGGCCGACGCTCCCACTCCTCTCCCATCAACAACTCCACCACCTCCGACGTTGGTGGGAGGAGTGGGAGGTGGTGGAAGGAGAAAGAAGTATTGATGGAAGGAGAGAGGGATCCGAAGCCGATATTTATTAGGCTGATGGGATTTCCTCTTGCGGAAGGAAAGATTTGTTGTTTTTCTCTCCGTGAGGTAATCTATCCCATAAACTTTTCGAGATATATATATATATATATATATATATATATATATATATATATATATATATATATAAATGCTCCAAAATCAGCCGGCTGGTTTTGTATTATGGAACCACCCTATGTTCCATAGGTTGGATTGGAATTTAGTGGTTGAGATTAAAAGGTGTAGATCCCACAACCTTATTAAGTCATCTAATTTTAATCAATAAATTCCAATCCAAGTTGTATAACATAGGTTGGTTTCATAATACAAAACCAGCCGAATTTCATTCGGTTCGATTTGATTCGGTATGGGTCATTTCGATTATATTTCGATTTTTTTATTCGATTTTCGGTCCAATTCAATTTTCGATTATTCGATTCGATTTGAATCGAATTAACCGAATGTACACCCCCATCTTATGACCATTGTTCCTCTATCGTACATTTGTATTACCAGCTTCATAGACACACTTCCATTACCATAGTTCCAAATTTTCAAATACCTGAATACGGTATGGTAAACTATGATTAATTGTTATTCTACAGATTCTATCCAATTCTTATACTTAGACAGACTAGAAAGTATTCGCACCTGATTAATGCAGGCAAGTTGCAGCTTGCAACTTCCGTATGCAAGCCAAGCATGCTAGTCACAACTCAATCCACACCACAGGCAGGTACAAGCAAGAAAGAAACTTACAACATGAATTTAGACGTGCCGGACTTAGACGGACTTTTAGGCTGGGTTCGGATGGATTTGTATCGAACGGATCTCGGAGCGGATTTGGACGGACGAATGTTTAGTTCAAGTCATATCCTATACTAATATGAATTGGGCCGGACTATCTTAGTCCGGACAGTATCGAACTTTGGTCCATCGGACCGTGCGGACTTTTCTGGCGCCCATAGACCTTGGGCCCCAAGATGATCCCTGAAGAAAATGCCAAGTAGAAGCAGCCACGTGGAAACTTAGTTTATGTGTGAGCATTGGTCATGTGAAACTCCAGATTCTACGTGCACACAGGCCATGCAGAACCATAGCTTCTGCGTGCACACAGGTCATGCGGAATCAATCCATCCGCGTGTACTCAGGTCACACGGAACAACAATTTCTGCACAAGTAATGGCCATGGGGAACCACAACTCCCGTATGAACACCATTAAAGCTTTACTTTGCGTCCGAGTTGTACGGAAGCTAGCTCCTAAGAAAAATTCTTTAAAAATTGATGATAAAAATATTTTTTAAAGGATTTGAACATTTTTCTCTAATAGAATACTATACCAAACCAACCGCATGTGCTATAACTTTCATGTATGTAAGACAAAATCTTATATTGAAATACGATTTGTCACAAGAATGATGTAGAACCATTCACTATAGAGTAAAATTCCCAAGAATGATGTAGAACCATTCAGTATAGAGTAAAATTCCAATAAATCCCAACAGAATCTGCACCATACGTTGAGATTGTATCCAATATAAAGGTATTCAATGTGGAATAATATATATATATATATATATATATATATATATATATATATATATATATGCATGGACATAGTGTTGGAAAGTGAATATAAATTTGACTTGAAAAATTAATTAAAAATTAATTTTATTAATTTTTTAATTGGTGTGTCCAATGTACAACAAATTTTGTGCAATGAATTTATCTATTGAAAATGTGTCTTTTTCATTACGTCTCTTCATCCCTTATAAAAGGACAGTATTATACGTGTTTGTATCAATGAATCAAAACTCAATTCATACATCAACATTAAGTATAGGAGAGAGACTACCTACATTGTTTCGTCCAGTTCCTGTGGTATGAAGTGCTGCTACTGAAGGAGAATAACCATTTATCTTAGGAGACTAATCGTCATTAAACCGTAAGCACTAGTGCGTGACGAAAATTGTCTTAAGAACATTGAATAAAGTTTAAGCCTCGATCTTGGTCAGATCATTTACTTATATTTTATTTTCAGTTTAAAAAATACAAAGTTGAAAATCAATACTAACACACATGACATTTATTTTACTGAACGTATTAGTTTGTTCTTCGTGTAGTGTAGTAGCTAGTGGCGGTATATTTGAACTTATTGATGTACATTATGAGTAACCAAGCCAATTTATGTGGGATAAGGAAAATTATACATATACTTAAACTAAGATGAGAATGCTACGATTGATAATTGATGATGATATGTTAAGAATACTTCAATACAATAAATGTGAGATGTGAGATGTTATGTTGAATCGTTGATGGTGGTCATTTGTGGAAGGGGGTGATGTTAGGGGCGGAGCTTAATGAGACTAATGATCCCTCCAAAAATATAATTTATTTCTCTAAAATATGGTTTATCCATCCACATATTTATTTCTCTAAAATATAGGTTGTCTATCCAAATATTTTAGTCATGCTCCCGGGATAATGCCGTTTTAGGATAAAGGAGAAAAATTATCTAAAACTGGGATTGGAACTGTGTGCTAAAAGTGGAAACAAAACAAACCAATAAAAAGTACAAATTAAAACATATTGTATTAATTAGTCTAAGTGAGTAGAGAAATCGAAAGAATTACTGTTATAAAATTTCGACTAGTCGATAGTAGGCCTTCGCTAACTAAATGGCTAGTCGGCAAAAAAATTGGCTCAGGCAATAATCGGACCTAGGCAGTCGACTAGACGGCTAGACGGACCTAGTCGGCCATCTAGACATCAGTTCCAAAAAAATGGGATAAAAAAGAACAAAATTCGACCCGAAATTTAGTTCTTTCAAAAACCTAAAAGCAATCGACATATAAGGAGAAAAGGAGAAAGAGAGAAGGAGAAGAAGGAGAAAGAAGATGTGCATACCAATGACATATATTGCGTATATATTAGTATTTGGGTACTTAAGTTACTACTTTGATGACATATAGCATATTGTATTTTTAATGCATATATATATATATATAATAAAAAAAACTCAAACCGATTAATCCGATTAGTCCCCAACTAGTCTCCGATTAATTCCTAGTTTTTACGAGACTAGCAATTTTTACAACCTTGAAAAAATTACTAGTATTAGTACATAGTAATGGTACATTAAACAAAAAATTTGGGATTAAAAGTTTGTGGTAGTTGGTGTGAGCATATTCAAAAGCTCTCAGTTGCATTACAATTTTTTTTTATTGTTTTGAAATAATTAGAACAAAACCTCCGACCGCGCGTGTATATATATATATTATATATTATATATATATATATATATATATATATTATATATATATATATATATATGAGAAAACATAACACAAAAAAAAAATAACACTAAAACTATTCAACTCATTTTTATATACACATCAACTCATTGATGGAATGGGAATAGATGAGAACTAATAAATAACTAGGTTGTTCTATCAATTTCCTCCAACAACTTAACAGTTCATTAAGAATATTAAAAAAACTTAACAGTTCACTAAGAATATTAAAAAATGTTCAATTCGATCAAGTTCATAACTTCTATCAACTTCTATCAATTTCGCAATATTCTCTTATATTATAATTTAGACAAGGACCTAGATCTAATACTATCCATTTCTTTTAGTTATTGAATTCATTATCTAATGATTCTGAAAATATATATGCGGCTTTTTAGATATCCTTTTTATTTCATCTCTTTTCAATTGTACGAACTGTATTTGTTTGAATCAAATAAAATTTAGCTGTAAACAAATAGCATGACATGGTTTGTTCACACAAAATGCACTATACATTTTTTACAGGTACTTGTGGCATGTTGATTCCTCCAACTTCGACTAATGCAATATATCTACTGTTTTTACGTTCTTAATCGTAGCATTATCGTTTTAATTATGATATGTTATGTTTATAATCGTGATATTCTAGTTTTTACTCGGCACACATTTTATCTATACAATCTTATTGTGTGTAACATTCTGTTTTAGGTTTTAGAGGTACCTGCAACAAAATACATTTGTAGGAGGCCCTTTTTTATATATATATATATATATATAGAGATTAGAGACCCACATCAAATTCAAACTGGACCATATTTTACATATAGAGATTAGAGACCCAGATATATTGGAAAAATTTGAGTGGCATCCCACTTTTTTACGCTTTAAGGTGCACCTCACAAGTTTACATGAATGTATGACACCCCCACTTTTGACGGTTTCAGTCCAAAACGAACGGTCAACCCCGTTGACTAATTTTTTTGACGAAAATACACCCCCTATCTGTTCTCTTCTTCCTCGCGTCAACTATTCGTCTCCCCCCTCCGCCGTGCTCGGCCCCCCTCCACGGCGTCGCCGCACTCCCCCCTCTCTCCCGACCTCGCCGCAACCCCCCCCCCGGCCATCACCACCACCACCATCACCAACATCATCACCATCATCATCATCATCATCACCACCACCATCTACCATCATCACCGCCCCCCCCCCCCCCCTCCCGCTCCGCCCCTAGCCCCACCGCCGCCGCGCGCTGCTGCCCTAGCCGCCGCGCGCTGCTGCTGCTGCCCTAGCTGCCGCGCGCTGCTGCTGCGGCGACGGCGGCGGTGGCGGTCGGGGCTAGGGGGCGGAGCGGGAGGGGGGGAGGGGGGGGTGATGATGGTGGATGGTGGTGGTGATGATGATGGTGATGATGTTGGTGATGGTGGTGGTGGTGATGGCCGGGGGATGGGGGTGCGGCGAGGTCGGGGGGGGAGGAGGAGTGCGGCAACGCCATGGAGGGGGGCCGATCACGACGAGGGAGGGGGCAACCACGTGTGACGGGGAGGGGGGGACACAAAAGGAGACAAGGGCATTTTCGTCAAAAAAAATTGACCGTTCGTTTTAGACGGAAACCGTCAAAATGGGGGGTGTCATACATTCATGTAAACTTGTGGGGTGCACCTTAAATAGGCGTAAAAAAGTGGGGTGCCACTCAAATTTTCCTTATATTTCACATGCTTTTGTTACATAGTCTGGATTTATTTTGCAATCACATGCTTTTAGTATTTAACATTAATATTAACATTAATATTAACATTAACATTAATATTAACATTAAATGGACGGCTGAGAGTGAGGGAATTTTTAGGGGGTTTCTAAGGAGAGCTTTTGATCCGCTTCCTATATATATATTATATATATATATATATATATATATATATATATAATATATATATATATATATATATATTATATATATAAATATATTTTTCCCCATATATATATATATTCTTTTTCCCATATATATATATTATTATATATATATATAGGTGGATTTGAGTCCAAAGTATGTATGAACAAAGTAGGACCCGATGTTCCCTTGTGCCCTGGGCAGAAGTCATTTGGTACAAGAAGGTGGCAGTAAAGATGCAGTTATGCGCTTATAAAATGATTCGAGATCGCCTTCTCACTAAGGAGAGATTGAATAGGTTTGGTATTCTGGCGAATGATGTTGCTTGTGTGTTATGCAATGGGGGACCTGAGAACAGAGTCATCTGTTCTTTCAATGTCCTGTAGCAGACCATATTTGGCAGCATATCTGGACTCGTTTGGGCATTGGAGGCTATCAAGGTAGAGGTGTCATGGAAATTGTGGAGGATCTTAGGGGTCTGAGCAGGAATAGACCTGACACTTACAACAAAGGTCGTCTTCGGCTGCTGTCTGCAGTTTGGCACATTTGGCGAGAACGAATCGGCGTATATACGAGGGAATAACCACATCCACCCGAGGGATTATAATAATATTGAGTCAGATATTCGGGACATGGAGGATTGACCCTTCATATCTGGTGTATAGCTATGCTATCGTGATTGTAAAGTTGTTTTTTTCTCCTGGTTTTTCCAGCAATAAAATTACCCTTTCTTCAAAAAAAATATATATATATATGGGGAAAATATATATATATGGGGATCATGTGACACATAATTTGACATCTCACTACAAAAAATTGGTTTTCTAGCAGTAAAATTTTTTGTTGCTAAAAGTACCAAAATCGTTGCTAAAACTTTTAGCAACGAAAAATTATAGTTGTTGGACTCGTTGTTTAAAGTGCGTCACCTAAAATATTGAAATTATGAAGTCGTTGCTGAATCCTTACTTTTTAGGGACACAACATCTTTTTCGTTGCTGCTTTCGTGGATAAAGTTTTCGTTGCTAAAAGTAGAAATCTTTAGCAACGCATATTGTTGTTGCTATATACTACATATAGCAAAGAAAATATATCATGCAAAATGTATGGTTCTTTGGTAACGCATAGCTCGTTGCTATATGTTGTAATTAGTAACAACATTAATCTGTTACCAAAAAAATTAGAATTCATCATTATATTTGCTAACAATTCTTGTCGTTGCTAACAAAAGTAAATATGTACTTTTTTTTTTGCAATATAAAAGAAATTGTTGATATATTGTATTAGCGACGATATTAATGTGTTGCCAAACTTCCAAAATTCCAAAATTATCATAATATTTGATAACGAGTCATTAATTACCATTGCTAAACAATTTATTTATTTATTCATTGCCCTTCTCATTTATGCACATAGTAGTTTTAAATAAATTGACGCACAATAAAAAGCCTAATTTCATAATAAAAACTTTAGATGTTTTACAATCACGTTCATCACCAAATTAGATCTAAAAGTTATAAGAAAACTTTAGTTGTTTTACAATCACGTTCATCACCAAATTAGATCTAAAAGTTATAAGAAAACTTTAGTTGTTTTACAATCAGTCATCACAAAATATTATAGCATTTAAACAATGCTTAAAAATATAAACATTTGAAACATCTCTATAAGCAACTTGCTCCAAATTTTTTTTATTCTAATGGGGGTATTGTTGCATCTGTAAACACCTTGCTCCATTAATATTTGAAACAACTTCTCTAGGTATTGTTGCCTCTATAAGCATCTTGTTGGGGTTAGGCTGCAAACTGGGGAATGTACCACGAAGCCTTTGCCAAAAATGATCCTAACTTCAACTCCATCCTCCTCTGCACATGCTACATATTTACACTGTAGCTCCTGGTATTAGGGCTCAATCCTGCAAGTATCAGAAATAATGAGTTTTCTATGTCATGATAATAAGATCCTCGTCTTCAAGAAAGAAGAGATACTTCAAAACTACATCAATCTAGCTTCACTAGTACCTTTGAAATCTATTATTCCCATGTCTAATATGGACTTTATCTTCTCCAATACACTATCCAGATGTGAATCTGCAACCTACATACGGATTAAGAAAATTGAGAAGCAGAAAAAACACAACCAAGCAAGTCAATTGATAGTACAAACATACCAGCCCACTCGAGACAACCCTAAATCGTTACATAATCTTCTTCTTTCCATACACATCTACAACATGAAAACATTTTATTCCTCTTTTCTATTGCAAGACACAGGTGGTGCCACCCCTCCAGTCAAGTCCCACTACCTCGAGATTTACAATCACATCAGCATCCTCAATCTCCTTTCCCTTTTCATCTTTTCTATTGCTACATATTCAATTCCTCATGGATGAACAAGACATGTATTCTACTAATCTTTGTTATTTTGATGCTTTCGAGTTAGCAATCTTCCTCAAAAAAATTTTTGTTTCTTGACAATTAACAAGTTGCTACTTCTTTATTACTGAAATGTTTTAGTCTTGGACTCTAATGACTCTTAAAGAATGGTAATAATTTGTTTGATAATTGTATTATGGAATTTGAATTATAATCTTAGCTTATTTATTATTATTTACGATGTTTAGTTAATTTTCATTATTTTAAAATACTTTTTCAATAAAAACAAATTTGATACATGAAAAACTTATGCCCCACGCCTTGGGACTTACGCCTCGTCCCGAGGTCTAAATGTCTCGCCTTGCACCTTCGTCTTTAATCTAACATATGAAATGAAAATATCATATAACATATGAAATGAAAAGGACCACCTACAGTAGGAGCATATGGTGCCCATCTCAAATATTGATTCAGAATTCTCCGTTATGATACAGAACTCAAACAATGATCAGCATAAAATATCATATAAAGACAACTAAATTTCATCTTCCATAGATTGGAATATTTTGAGCTTAACGATAGCTGATCTGCAGGGTCATATTCCCTTCGTTGTACATAAACAGGCTGATGGACAAGAACAGTTAGCCCCTTCTAATTGCATACTTCCCCTAACTTCTAATAAATCTAAACTCCTTACTTCACAAGGGGGGAACAAATTAAAAATGAACTTCTAAGAGCATTTCATTACCAAAAAAAATATTTTAGCAATGATTTAATTTATTACTAATTTTAGCATTAAAAACAGAGATAATTTAGCAACGAAGTTGACATTGCCTATTTACTTTCTAGTCTTTGGCAACGATAATTAGTAACGACTAAAAATTGTGTTGCCAAAATTGATGTTTAGCAACGACAATGATATGAATTGTAGAAACGATTTATTTGTGACGAAAAAGGTCGCGTTGCTGGAAAAATTGTTGCCTTATGGGGTATTTCTTGTAGTTCCTAAAATAACATGCAATCTCAGCCGCACATCATTTGAAATAAATGGTTCAGATTTGATGGAGTAATTTGTATTTATTAGCATGCATTCCAAATTGAATATCCCACTAATTAATACAACCTACTATCGATAGCATGGATGTCAAATTTGACTTATATGCATGTAAATTTGGTATACATTTAAATCTTAACCATTCATTTCAAATAATATGCAGCTGAGATTGCGTGTTATTTTAGATGTCAAATTGTATGTGTCACCTGATCTCCACCCTATACTATACTATATATATATATATATATATATATATAGAGAGAGAGAGAGGAGAGAGAGAGAGAGAGTGTATATTCAAGAAGTGTAAACTTCTACATGCACTCAGATTGTATATGTCCGATTTTCTTTGTTCCTCTCCCTTTGCTTTGAGCCCTTGCTAGTTTTTCGTGACATAACTGGGTTTCTTTTCACCCCAGGTATTGATGTTAATGAGGAATCTGATTTATCCCTATACGAAGAAGATGAAACTGAAAACCAGGAGTAGAATATTTATGTTAGTTTTGTTGGAGTCTAGTCTGAATTTGGTAACAATATATTTGTGAAATCCAAATCTAATTAAATATTTGATTTGATTTGATTTGATTTGGATGTCCATAATTGGTGTTGTGCTATTTTAGATATAATATGATTCTTATTTTAGGAAATCATATTATGATCTAAAATAGGATAAATGATGGGCTATTTAGGTGTAATAGGATTCTTATTGGAGGGCTTCCTATTTAAGAAATCATATTATGACCTAAAATAGGATTTTCTTAATATATATGGGGTGAGGGTGGAGGCACACAGAATAAGCAAAAGAGCACAAAGTAGAGATTCGGGGTGCTCGTCCACAAGAAAATATAAGACAAAGTTCATACTTTGCTCTTAGGACTTCGTCATCCAAGACAGAAGGAAGAAAAAGATCTAATATGGGAGTCGTCAACTTCAGTTAGTGAGATTGCTACGGGTTGGTGAGTGATCTCAATTGTAATCTTCTGCTTTTTCTTGAGAGTGGTGAGAAGGTTGAACCTATTAGGACAAAGGGTTCAACGTGAGTTAATCATGTCAATCTTGTAATTTTATCTGAGTTATTAGAGATTGGGATTTGTCTAGGTAATGTAGTCACCGACACATACTTGTCTTCATCTTGTGCTTGGTGTCTGTTAGGCGAAGGTTAGTTTTGATCAGGTGATTTGACAAACGCTTCCACATGAGCCCAACAATTGGTATCAAAGCGAAGGTTTGGTTCGTTCTGGTCTCATACCCAATAATTGGTATCAGAGCTTTGGAGGTTCTGGTAACCATGTGTACGGAGTAGATGAACACTCGTATGATCACCCTCACATGGGGAACTGGGCAATTTAGAAGCCAAGGATGGAGGATCTACTCTGGTGCAAGGACTTGCATGGTCCGTAGGAGGGCGACAGCGCAAAGCCAATGGACAAAGTTGCTGAAGACTTGAAATCACTGGATCGGAAGGCCGTTGGAGTCATCCGCCAATGGTTGGATGATTCGATATTTCACCATGTGTCCATAAAGAGTTCGACAAAACCATTGTGGAGAAGCTGCATTCGATGTACGAAAGGAAAACGGCTGGCAACATGGCATTTCTTATTTGCCAACTCGTCAACTCAAAGTACACAGAGGGTGCCCAGTGGCACAACATCTGAACGAGGTTCAGGGTATCATCAATCAGCTGTCTGTGATGAAGATGGTGAGTGACGATGAGCTTCAGGCCCTACTGCTCTTGAGTTCTCTACCGGAAAGCTAGGAGACTTTGGTGGTGTCGGTGAGCAACGCCGCGCCTGATGGAGTTGTCACGATGGAGGCAGTCAAAAGTAGCTTATTGAATGAGGAGGTCCGACACAAGCAAGTGGAATCGTCGCAGGAGTCCGTTCTGGTGGCTTCCTATGGGAAGGGAAGACCCAAGTCACAGGCGAGGACAAGGGGTGTGTAGTGCCTCGTCCCTATATCGTGCCTCGTTTCTGTCCATGGGGTACGTGAGAAAGGAACATTGTCGCTATTGATTCAGTCAGAACCGATAGATCGGGTCTGTTGAATCGGTTGAACGGGAACGATTGAATTAAGATCCTTTTCTCGTTATGAAAAAGGCTTCTTCAGCATCAAGTCCCATATTCAGCGGGTTGCACCTTAAGGTATGCCTGTAAAATAGACAAAACAGTCCGTTGTCCGTACGAGTCCGGCTAGATAAATAGTTCGACCACGGGCCGTCCGATTAATTAACGAACATGACTTGGATATTTTTTGGTCCGTTTAAAAATCGGACACGGACACAGTCATATCCATGTCCGATCCGAATTTGTCTGCGGACCGTCCGATAGTGGAGATTCATTTTGGTTTTGCATCAATTATGTCATATATTTTGGTTTTGCATCAATTTTTGATTGTCCAGTCTGAATTTTCGTTGACCTTTTACCATTGTTTGTTGTATTATATAACTTCTAATGTATTTTCTTTCAACTTGATTTTTTTATACCAACTATCAAGTATCTTGATAAAATAACAGTTTTTTGTAATATATTTAATTTGTCCGCAGACCGTCCGGTTAAATTAACGAACAGTGGTTGTCCGTGTCCGTCCGGCCCGAACTCGAACAATGAACTGTTCGTGTCTGTCCGTTCGAACTCATTTCATTATCGGACCGAACAAGGACAGTGGACTGTCCGTGTTCGTCCAGCTCATTTACACCCTACCTCGAGGATAGACTCTGAGGCTGAGTCAGAAGAGACCTTCCGTTGCTCTGCTTTTTATGCCGCATTTGCTTCTTTGGCTTTGGCTTTGGCTTGGATTTATGAATGCATTTTCGTGAATATTTTTGATGGTTTTCATGGCTTGCGTTCTTCGAAATTTGTATTTCCTATCGAACTAATTGATTAGCGCAGTGTTCTGACCAGTTGCATGTGCGATTTCAGGTGATCGCGTAGGCAATGTTTAGTGCAGCCAACCAGTCTCTCGCCTCAAGCAAAATTAAAGTGAGTGACTAACCCTTCTTCCCTCGACCCTCTTCTCCAACAAGTTACCGATACCAACATATGCTATGTTAGATGTAAATACAACGACACAAAGGCTGATTCCAATAAACTGTTGCACGATATCTCACGTTTACGGGCTAGAAGCTTATCATACAACTGTTTGCATGCTTGATTATAATATGCTTTCCATAAAACTACATTAAGCAAAGGGAATGAACCAATGAATATACACTACAAACAAGGCATGATACGTCGAATTTGGTTAAGTTTACTATGAATCATAGACCATGCCTGAATAACTAGTTTTAGTCTAGCACGGTCATGGACAACATGTGCCCAAAGACGATTGTTTCCTCGAACGGCAACCTGGGGCCATGGGACCACTTCGGCCTAGGAGGAAACATGGTATAGCCGAGCTGGGTTTAAGCAACGCGTAATTTGGAGACTTGCAACGGAGCCTGCTACTTGCATTGAAAGGACCCCGTTTAACCAGGCTATGTCCAAGATGGCTAGTTAATGCCAGTGATCTCCACATCACACATTTGATATAAATTGTTATCAATTGACAGGGAAGGTGAGGGTAAGCTTTATGTTGCACGGCACGCTCTGCCGTGGGTAGTTTTAGCATAATTTATCATGTTTACGTTTCGTCAAACTACTTGCATAAAACTGACTATGATGGCTAGAAATATCACTAAATATGCATTGCGATTCACTTAAATTCTTGAACCAAATGAGAGCATGGGATTTAATATGCCACCCACCAGTACATGTGTAATATACTGACCCTCGCTCTCCACAGGTACTACAAATTATGAGAAGCGTGCCACATGACTGAAGGCACCGCTCGTGTGTTTTGAAGCTTCGTCCGTGCGTGCGAAGCCTTGACCCAAAATCTTTTGAAGACTCCGTATTTGTCCAAGCTGAGATGTCTCAACTCTTCCCTATTCTAGGTGTCTGCATGTTTCGGTTGTATAAAGGGGAGTGATGTATGGAACGACTATTTCATCGACGCTCATTTTGTAATGGAGTCAATTGTAGGCCCGTACGGAATCTTTGTTTCGAGTCTGTAATATGATGTTCATTATCAATAAAGCTTAAGTTTCTCTATTATAGTGTGCAATTTACACTGCGCACTCTTGTTGTTGCGTTTCGAATAACCTTATGACTATGCTTATGCAATCGCAATTTAGGTTCGTACAACACCATAACGGGAGAGACTAACGTTTCTATGGAATTAGGGCGTGACATAATAGTATCAGAGCACGGCTTTACGTCCTTGACCTTCCGTTTGGTCTCGAACCATTGACCTCATGTCGATGAGATGAGTTGTTCCATACAACGAGTCCGTAAATTTTTTGAGGACTAATATGAGTTGCCTTCTAATTTCAAAAGTCAGAGAAGCCGCTAATGGGAGCAGAGAAAGTGTCGAGGGTGTCACGCCTCAGAACCAGAATGCTGGAGAGCTGGGGACAGACACAGCCAGCT
>JANAVB010041745.1:0-67960 GCA_029216955.1 Iris pallida | reverse complement strand
CTAAAAACATGTCACGACCCGATCCTAAATTATTGGGTCGAACCGGATCATGCCCAGCCTGCACTGTTGTGAGACGGCGGCAGTAAGCTGTTCTATATGCAGGTATTCACAACAACATCTATACATTTGTCACAACTTGAATATATGAAAATTTTAAAACTTTTTATTCAACAACTAAAAAGTACAACTGGAAATAGAAGAACTGAAATAAAGAACTGAATTCAAAATTAACAAACTCCAAAACAATAAAACTAGAAAACTGGAAACAACTAGCTAGGCGGTCGGCTCTTCGGCCTCAGGTCCTGCATCCTCCAAGGGGGACTCTGGCAACACCACAGGGTACAATACCGGGTCATAGTAGCTATTGTACAATAGCTCAGCATCCTCAATGTCACCTAAAAATGTTGGTCTCCAGTCAAGAGGGAGCAAGTATGAATATGTATCTCACATTTCAAGTAATAATAGGAAAGTGCAGGTTAAACAGTTGAAATAATATTTTTCCAGTAATTTAACAATTTAAAACAATGTGATTTGAATGTGTAACGTCTATGACCGGCTTGGGTTGTACAATAGCATCCTAACGACGCGATACGGCTTATCCCCGTGTGTAAGAGGGGTAAGCTCGCACAATCAATATGCAATATGAGCGGTATTAGCCATAAACGTTACATTATTCTTCCAATTCCCACAATCAATATAATCAATATTTGAACCCTAGGAAAGGGTTCCGTGTAGCAATGTGGTTTAACATGCAGCTTGACAATTACTGAATAAAATACAAGAAAACATAACCGTAACTTGCCTCTGTTAAATGACTGGATCGGAAATGTCCGTACCGAGGAGGAAGTCAAGTACGTCTCCGAGATCCTACAGTAGAGAACCTTGACTTAGAACCATAATGAAACCATCCTAGGTGTGCTAGTTACAATCTCTAAAAGCAGACCCTAGTCAGGTTTTAAGTTATTAATTAATCTACCAAAAATTTTCTAACGTCGCAATCTACGTTCGTTATTATTTTAATCGAATAAGTCGGTTACTGATTAATTGGGAAAATAGCAATTATCGGTTAATTTGGCAAAACTTTGTATTATATATATATATATATATATATATATATAGATATATATATATATATATATATATATATATATATATATAACTAGGCTTTTTCTTTTAAATGAGAAAATATGTGAATTGCTAAATTACTAGATTATTCATTATGAGAAAACTTATTAATTTTTTTATAAAATATATATCCATTTTATATTCTACGCGTTTAACGGCGAAAACAACATTCCAGAAAAATAATAAAAATCTACGCTACACAATACATGGTCACAGAAAAAAAAAACTGGGCTTATGCCCTTACAAATTATTTACATAATTTAATTAATTCCTAAGGCGAGCTCTGAGTGCCGCGAACGGTCCAAACAGTAGGCCGAGGCCCTGCACCATAGATACTAAAAGCAGTACCAGTTCTAAAAAGTAAATTATAATTAAATTAAAATTAAAGAGTCTCAGACTTGGTCGTGCAATCTCATGTTGCTGGCTAACGCCTCAACGTACAGGAAACCCTGTAGCGTTTGCGTTTCACCGAGGCTCATTCGACCGATACGGTCGTGGCCTAACGGGGATACGAAAACTCACAAAATCCGCATTTAAAGCCGACAAAATCAATTTTATAAATCGTTTACAAAGACCGAATTTCAAAATAGAATTTTATTTACCAATTTACTAAATTTAATTAAATACTTTTATTTTGAAAACCCTTTCAAAAATTTCGGCATCACCTCCTCTGTAACTGGGACAACCCAATCCTGGGAGGATGCCAACCTGCAACACAAATAAATATCCCAAACCAGGGATCACCAACCCAAAATGAATATCCAACCCAAAAATGAACACAGAACAATATATCCAACCATAGAAAAATATGCCGCGACGTAACCGATACTCTACGTATCACCCAAAGCAACAAAATATCAAAATACCGAATCCCGAAACGGGGTCGGGACCGCGTCATCACATACTATCTACGGGAGGGACACGGAGACACGAAGTTATACCTCAATTGCTCGGCTAGATCTCTCAGATGAAAATATTAGAAAAAGAATTCTGCGGATAGCGGGAAAAGTGCCGAAAAGCGCACAGGAGGTGCGGACAGCGGGTCGGGCCGCAAGGAACGCGCTAGGACAGCGTCCGAATAGCGGACAGTGCTGGCCGGACGGGCATGAAGTCGCCGGAGGCGGATCTGGCCGAAACGACACAGGGATCGTGCGGAACAGTGCTGGCCGGATGGCACGGCCGGCGGGAACGGGCGTCGGGAGGCGTGGGGCACGGGTTGGCCTCGGGGTCGCAGGGGATGGCAGCCGAAGAGCGGGACGGAGAGCGTCGGGCTGTGCTGGATCGGGCGGAGGGCACTGGATGAGGCATGGCGGCCTCGGGAGGCGTGCACGGGGGTCTGGCCGGCGCGGGAGGCGGCGCGCGGCCTCGGAGGGATGTCGGTGGGGGGCGTCGGGACTAGGGCACGACGGGCGGCCGGAAGGTGGCGCCGAGGAGGCTCGGGTCGGCCAGAGTTGGCCGGAAGGGCTAGGGCACGGGGGTTGGCCTCGGGGCGCGCACTCGGGTGAAGGCGGGCGGAGGCGCTGGTTGGACGTCGACAGGAGGCAGGGCCGGCGGTTGGCGGGCGCTCGGGTTGGCCGGAGCAGCGCGCCGGTTGGGGGATGCTCTGGAGAGCTAGGGAGGAAGGAGAATGGGATGGGAAAGAAAGTGAGGGAGAGTGCTGGTAGTGGTGATGGTGAGTTTATTGTGTTAATAAGGAAAGAGTTGTTAGAAGAGTGAGAGGGAGAAGAATGGGAATTTTTGGAGGAGAAAGTGCTGGTGGGAGAAAAATGGGGGGTGCATGTGTGTGGCCTGGTCGTGGGGTGACCAGGTCAGGGGAATTAGAAATAGGGTTTTTTATATATATATAAGTATATAATAATCAGAATTTAAAAAGAAGTAAATGAGGATCGGCTCGGAACGGAGTCGGGCTTCGGAAAAACGGGGTCTGGTTCGAGTTCGGGGTCGGTGTCCGGACTCAGAATTGGACTCCGGGCACGGGATCGGGGACAGGGCCACAATCAAAATCCAATGATTAATTTAAAAAATAATATTTTCCTAATCCGACTAATAATAATAATAATAATAATAATAATAATAATAATAATAATAATAATAATAACTGGGAATTCAGGACTATGCTGGCAAAACAAAATCGCAAAAATGCAATAATTCTAATTTGTCCAAAAATTCCAGAAAAATCAGGTTGCGGGTTTTGCAGATACACACAATCTTCAACAGTGTTCATCTCAAAACCAAACGAGATAATCACTTGAAGTACCTTTGACGAGAAGGTTGCTTGAGTTCATAAATAGATTTTGTCAATTTGCAAACCATATTCTTTGGGTCTTTCGACACAAAGTTTTCTGGTTGCACTTTATAAACTGTTTCATCAATGTTACTATTGAGAAATATCGTTTTGACATCCATTTAATGTAATTCAGGATCAAAATGTGCAACATGTGCTATGATTGTTTTAAAGGAGTTTTTCAAAGATACTGAAAAGAAAAAACTCTTTAAAATCAATCCCAAAATTTTGAGTAAAGTCACTAGCTACAAGACGTACTTTATACCTCTCCACATGATCCTTCGAATCCTTCTTGGTTCTAAATGTCCATTTGCAACCAACTGGACTTTATACCTTTTGATAATGGGACAAGTTCTAAACTTTATTGGCTTGCATGAACTAATACTCCTTATTTATTGTATCAATCCACTTTGATAATTGAAACTTTTCATGGCCTGACGGAAGTTGATTAGATCATCTTTCAGTATTCACAGTCTTTACTCACGTTCCTAGAGAAATATAACAAATATTATCTTAAATTATATTTCTCCTTTCTCTGGTGGACCATCTTAATATTACCGATTTATGAGGTTGTTGAGTTTGTTCCTTAGGAATAATTACCTTATCTTGAATGGGGTGCCGCTACGTTGTCGTTGTTAAGGTATCTCAACAACGACTTGTAGAGGTAATTTAACATTGTCGTATTGAGGCTCCGAATTCACTTCTTGATCAATGACAGGTATAGATTCCTGCATATCGTCAAAAGTGATAGTAGGAATCGTAATTGATTCCTTCTCAAAGACAATGATCCTGACTTTATTTCTCCTCCAAACTCAACATCCTCAAAAAATATTATACTTCTCGTCTAAAAAAAATTATTTATGTGGGACCGTATAAATATTAATCCCTCGATCTGTCAGCCTAGCCAATAAATTAGCTGTTTACAATTGAATTTTGGTCTGTATTTCCTTTACACATTCAATACAGACATTAAAGTCTATAAAGCTAATGGAATCCAAATCCCATCAGGCACAAGCCGTTCAACTATATTTCTAGAGAAGTGACCTAATGCTTATGTCATAATGAGGCTAAAAACATTATTAATTTTGCGTTTAGTACCACATGACTTCACTTGCAAGGTTTTATTATAAGATGCAATAGTTTCAACTGAATATAGGTTATCATAAACCTTAAGGGAACCGTTGCCAATAATATTTAAATTTAAAGATAGACTAAACTTATTGTTTCCAAATGAACAATGATAACCTGATTTGTCCATTAAGAAAACTGAAACTGAATTTCGTCTAAAAGACGGTACAATAAAAGTGTCTATCAAATCCAAATAATAATCGGTTCCTAAAAATAACATAAAATATCATATTGCTTTCACTTCTACCGAATTGCCGTCACCCACATAGATGTATCTTTCACCATCAATTGACTTTCGGTAACTCAGGAAACCTTGCCTAGAATATTAATGTGGGTAGTCCCACTAGAATCTAACTACCACGAGTTTCTTGGTACTAAATCTAAATTAACCTCAGAACAGATCAAATTTAGAAATATACTTTTCTTTATACGCCATACGTGGTACTTATTACATTTCTTCCTTATGTTTCAAGTCTTATCACAAAAGAACAACCCTTAGTTTTATATTGTTGTTTCTTTTGATCTGGACCCTTAACAACTACTATATTCAGTTCTTTTTGCCCTTAAAGTTTATCCCATTAAACATGAAAATTAAAATCTTATTAGCAGATATTTTAACAACATTAAATGTAAAGAGAACAAAGCAACAAAAAACAAACATACTCTAACAAATAACCAAAGCGTAAAATATAGTCAAACAAATTCAAATAATGGTGAACCCCATCTCAAGATACCTAGTACATCATTAATATCAAGTCTTTGGATAGTGATATTAACTGTAAGTGGTATTCTTGGTGTAATGATCAAACATTGACAATAAGTCATGTCAAATAATAAGCCTATCTTTGGATCGGGTTATTATTCACATGTAAACCGTATAATTGTCACACATTTATAACCACAAGTATGTGTGCAATTCAGCCAAGTATTAACCTTCCTTTGGGCCGGCTAATACTCGCATGAATTTACACACACAAACATCTAACATCCCTCATAGACTATCTACGCAAGAGAGGTCACTTTGGCGACAGCTTGTTTCAATAGGTCTATTTAGAATATTAGACGACTATTGCTAGTCACAAAATGCACAAAAAAATAAATGAATGTTGACTAAATTTTACAAAACCGAATCATGTCAAAAACTTTATGTACATGCATAATTAAAAAATTATAACTCAAATAAGATAATCATAAGCATGTGAATATCTTTACATGATTCAAACAAATATTCTTAATTTGACTAAACTGAGCATTGTCAACATAATAAAATTCACGTAATATTTTGCTGAAGATATGGACCAATAGATTGCTTCAAATAACCCATAAAGATTATATTAAAATAATCTGCTGAAGATATGTACGTCAATAGATTACATCAAATATATGACTTAGAACATAAATTTATTGGAAATTAAATTTATGTCAATTATAACCCACCATGTGTAGTACTGCCAATAATTTTGATCAAACAACACAAACATAAGTGCCATCCTAGTCCATTAGTTATGGATGTATCGTTTGGATACATGTCCAGCATGATCTGACCGGAACAAAATTTTATTCGTGTATCAAGAAATCAGTTATTGAGAAACTGTAGATCTAATATTCGTGTATCATAAATTTTATTTTATGAACCATTGGAACCTAAATTAAAATTAGAATGAAGGATCTATGATTTCTGAACAATAACATAAAAAAAAAATTTGGATTCTAAACTTTGACCTCATAAATAAAAAATGAATGCTCTGCTACCACTTGTTAAGAATTTATTGTACCCTGTCGATTCATGAGATGAAGAATATAAATTAAATTAATTGCGGAAGCGTAACTGAATCCATTGCTTGGCTTGATGGATGTTGAAGCGATCGTCTCTTTATTGGGTTCGATCTTCCAACTTGCTACGGCCCTTAATGACAAAGCTGAATCCGAATCCCTTGTCTCTCTCTTTCTGTTGTTGGGGATGCATAAGAGAAAAAGAGAGAATCTTCTCTTTGGTGGTCGTTTGAGTTGGGGACCATAACCCTAATGAATACACATATATATATATACATGTGTGTTTTGATATTTCTAATTTGCCCCCTCATCAAATTAGAATTATCTCCGGTATCTACACATTAATTTCATGACAATTATACCCTTAAGCCAATTTTCAAATAGACCACTTTAATTTAGCTTAATTATTTAGATCGCCCAACACAATTAGTTTTACATGTGTGGTCCCATATTATTGAATAATCCAACATATCTTCCTCCCCTCCCCTTCCCCCTGCTGCTCCGATGTCCTTGGTCGCGCGCGTGCACCAGTTGCACTCACGCGAGACAAATAGTAGGATTCTCATTCGACATAAAAACGTTCCTCCTTCCACATGAATATTTTCATAGATACTCCTCTAGAAATGACTCCGGCCCAACTAATGATGAAATTTCAAAACATCAAATTGCATATGCCTCAAGATATTGTAACAGTTGCCTCACCACAAAGTAAATATCTTTATCACTTGTTTGCTAACTGTTTCCTTGCAAGAGCTATCTGGAATTACCCTACACTCATCGAGATTCCCCCTGACAACCTCACTAATACTGAACTCTTTGAATTATTTCTCTCAAACTAGTCCATCAAATCTCGAACTAGCTTTGTTATTGTGGCACATTTCCTTATCAGTTTTAGAGATATCTGACTCCATAGGAATTCTATCGTTCATAAGGGATTTCTTCACTAAAAATGAAGATCATAAGGGTGTGTTTGGTAAACCGTATTTGGAGGTGGAATTTTGATTTTTATGGATTTGGAGATAAATCCATGGAATCCTATGTTTGGTTGGAGATGGATTTGGATATGGAAAGTATGACAAAATCCGAAACTTGGATTCGGTTGGATTTTGGAGGAAAAAAATAATTATTCTTTAATAATTTCGTTAAAATATTTATTATTTAATAATTTTGTTAAAAATTAGTAAATTAAAAATTAGTTAATCTTTAATAACTTCGTTAAAAATATTTATTTTTTAATAATTTCGTTAAAAATTAGTTAATTAATAAAAAAATAAACTATTTTATTAGTATTATTAATTAATAAAAATAGTATTATTAATTAAAAAAATTAGTTAATTAGTTAATTTTGTTATAATCATAATTAATAATTTATTATTATTATTATAATATTAATTAATAATTTGTTAATTACTAATAATCATAATTTACTAGTATTATTAATAATATTAATTAATAATTTATTAGTATTATTATAATATTAATTAATAATCATATCCTATGTTTAGTATTATTAATTAAAAAATTTGTTAATTAGTTAATTTTGTTATAATCATATTAATAATTTATTAGTGTTATTATAATATTAATTAATAATTTGTTAATAACTATTTTTTCATAATCTTAATTAATAATATTTTAATCGCAATAAGAATCATATTTTATAATAATTTAATTAATAATTTACTAATCATAGTAATATTAATTTACAATTACTATTTTTAAAATATTTAATTTATAGTTAATTAATCATTAATTATTAATTATAATCAATAATTATAATTTATAATTATTAGTCGTTAATAAAAAAAATTATCAATTGTTAATTATTAATCATTAATTATAATTTATAGTTATTAATTATTAATTGTTAATTATTAATTATTAATCTTTAATTATTAATCGTTATTTATCTAAAAATTAACTAATCATTAATTATTAATTTTATAAATAATAATAACTATAATTAATCTTAATTAATTAATAGCTTAATTATTGGTCATGACTATAATTTAATTATTAATCATAAATCCAAATCCTATGTTTGGTTGGAGTTGGATTTGAATCTTGAAATCCATGATTTGGATTTGGAGGATTTCCAAATCCAAATCCAAATAGTGAAATCTGGTTACCGAACAAGCCCTATGTGGTGGTTCCAAACTCTCTCTCTCTCTCTCTCTCTCTCTCTCTCTCTCTCTCTCACGCACACACGCATGCGCGCACACACACACACACACACACACACACACACATTTATATATATATATATATATATATATATATATATATATATATATATATATATATATATATATATTACACGAGAAAAAGAGATGCAATACAAAGTTCAAGTATTCCAACATACAACTAATAATTTGATGCTTCGGTGTAACTTAATTCATGATCACTTGACTCCGATACAATGTTGAATTTTAGATAGATTGCAATAGACATAGGGCTAAGCATTAATAGGTTTTAAACCGAAAACCGAACCGAATAAGCTATTCGGTTCGGTTCAAAACCAAAACGGGTCGGGTTCGGTTTTTGAAACCCATTAATTCGGTTATTGGGTTCGGGTTCGGTTAATGGATTCGGGTTCGGTTTAAAACCGAAAACCGAATAGGTATGTACATTTACCAAAATACCCTCATCTAATCCCTAAGTATAAAACCAAACTTTCACTCTCTCTCCTCTCATTCTCATTCACTCTCCTCTCTCTCACAGGCTCAGCCGCTGCTGCGCCGCTCCCTTCCATTTTCTATGTTCTCTCTCGAGAGAAACCCTAGTTAGTTCCCTTCCGCCTCTCTTCCGCCTCTCACCGCCGCTCCCTTCCGCCTCTCTTCTCAGCCTCTCACCGGCCACCGCCTCTTCTCAGTCTCTCTCTCTCTTCTGACAGCCTCTCGCCGATCATCGTGGATCTACAGATCTGACTGTGGATCTACAGATCTGAGGCCTGAATCATGTGGATCTACATATCTGAAGTCTAAATCCTGTGGATCTATAGATCTGATCGTGAATCTACAGATCTTGGAGCTTTGACATCCGAATTTCGAGAGTTCGGACTCCAGATCTGAGACTTCAGTTCTAGCCCCCTCTGGATCTACAAACCATAATTTTTGTAAGTATTTTTTGTTAATATTTTTTTGTTAATATTTTTTGTACTGTTAATCTCTTGTAATTTATGTACTGTTAAAATTTATGTACTGTTAAAATTAAGTCCGAGCCTCTAGAATTTATAGACTGTTTAAGTTAAAATGTTTAATTTATAGAATGTTTAATTTATGTACTGTTAAATTACCATATAATGTTTAAGTTAAAATTATAGAATGTTTAATTTATGTACTGTTAAATTTATCTAGAATTTATAAAATGTTTAATTTATGTACTGTTAAATTACCATATAATGTTTAAGTTAAAATTTATGTATTGTTAATTCTACTGTTAAAATTTATAGAATTTTAGAATTAATGTACTGTTAAAATTATTGTTAAAATTTTAGTACAGTCTAAAATTCTTGTTAAAATTTATGTACTGTTAATTCTACTGTTAACTGTTAAGTTTTTGTGGCACATAAATTACCATATAATGTTAAGTTACTCATATAATTTTAGAATTTATACTGTTAAATTACCATATATTGTTAAAATTTATACTAATTTTTATGCTTTGATTACGCAGATATTTGGGTGCTGGAAGCCTTGATCCTTGGCTTGGAATTCTTCTTGAATCACTGTAAGGAATTAAGAATTAGTATATTCGTGTGTTTAAAAATTGCTTGGAGAAATAATTTAGCTTATGCATTTGTTGCATTAGCTACAAATCCTTGGAGAAATGTCAGTAGCTTATGCATTTTTCTACGGTTTCCATGCACTACAAATTTGTATATGGCATTAGCTTATGCATTTGTGTCATTAGCTTATGACATACAAATTTGTATATGGCATTAACAGTATTAGCTTATGTCATTAGCTTATACTAAAAATGCATAATTTAGTATATGGCATTAGTTTATGCATTTGTGTCATTAGCTACAAATTTGTATGTCAGTAGCTTATGCATTTTTCTAGGGTTTTCATGCACTATAAATCCTGTTAAGTTAGTTATATGGCACATAAATTACCATATAGGCATATACTGTTTATATGTCATTAGCTTATGCATATGTATGTCATTAGTTTATATGGCACATAAATTTCCTGTTTATATGGCACATAAATTACCATATATATATTGTGTCTAAAATATTTTAATTTGCAGGCCAAATTATTGCTTAAAGTGCTTGCTTGCACAATCGATATGCTGCAAATTGCAATGGCCAGTTTGCCTTAAAAAAGTGCCAGTTTGCACTATATGCACAATTTGATTTTTGGAGTCTGGACTTTGATTTGTTGGTCCTGCAATTTGATTTTTGGTCCTGCAATTTGATTTTTGGTCCTGCAATTTGATTCTATATGTTGTCCTGCAATTTTGGTCCTGCAATTTGTCTTATCATAGGACTCCTAACAAGTTTTTTGAAAAATACAGAAAGTAATGATGACTTTGAGTATGTCACTTCCAACAAGTTTTTTTGAAGAGATTGCTTCTATCGACTTGCTTTTGAAAAATGCTAAAAGTAATGATGACTTTGAGTTGTCTACTATGGCGGATAAAATGAGAGAGAAATACGATAAGTATTGGGGGGACGTCGAGAAGATGAACATGGTTGTCTTCATTGCGCCACTTTTTGATCCAAGGCAAAAATTTACATATTTGGAATGGTGGCTATATCAACTATATGGTCAGTCAAAGGGTGACACAATGATAGAGAAGGTCAAATTGGTTGCTTACTCCATGTTTGAAGAATACAGAAAGTTGTATGCACCTACAATTCCTTCTACAACTAATGAAATGAATGAATCTTCTACTATCGACGACCGTTCAATCTTTAACTTGAAAAGTATGATGAAGGCTCAGTATAAAAATCATAAAATGAAAACCGGTGGTTGTGATAATAAATCTGAGTTGGATCGTTATCTTCTCGAGCCCACCGAAGCCGATGAAGATGAGAATCCTAATTTTGATCTCTTGGCTTGGTGGAAAATCAATTCTCCTCGTTTTCCTGTTCTTTCGAGAATGGTTCGTGATGTCTTGGCTGTTCCAATCTCTACGGTGGCTTCGGAGAGTGCATTTAGTACCGGTGGTCGGGTGCTTGATGTATTTTGGAGTTCTTTGACACCTAGGATTGCTCAAGGTCTTATTTGTTCTCAAGATTGGTTTAGGACTGGTTCAGATCGATCTATTGTTACTAATCTTGAAGAGAATTTGGAATCCCTGGATAAACTTGAAAGAGGTATCATTTTAGATATTAAATTTCATGGTTCTGTTCGACATACTACATTACTTGTATTGATTATTTATTTTTTTGTTTATCTTTCTTATATTTGTATAGATTTAAGCCAATTGGCTATGATGGGCTCAACCTCAAGCGATATTTGATGAGTTGTTCTTTTGAATATGGATTTTGGTTTGGATTATGTAATTATTAAACACCTATCATTTGCTCACTGCAATGTGCTGGTGTGCACTATAGTCTGCACTATCCAGTATGCAGTATGCACTAGGCAGTACTGGACATTTTATTTTATGTTTGGGTGGACTGTAATATGCAGTATGCACTATGCAATACTGGACATTTTGTTTTTATGTACTGGCTTGGCTGGAGTCTGGACTTTAATATGCTATGTGTGCACTATAATATGCAGTCTGGAATATGGACTGTAATATGCAGTCTGGACATTTTGTTTTCACTATAATATGGAGTCTGGACTGTAATATGCAGTATGCACTATGCACTATGCAATACTAATTTTTTGGTATTTCAGTCACTTTTTCCATTATAAGTTACTAACATATATGTGGAGAAATTTGTGATGATGATATGGCATTAGCAAGTGGTAAACAGATACTACGATGCACTAATTGCCAATCTGAACTTTCATATTTCAAATCCACTTGCTTATCTATGCAGAATTGCAGATGATATCATGATAATATGGTTCTTAATAACCGGCCTTCGGTTATTGGTTTCGGGTTCGGTTATACTCTGGATTCTTTGAACATGGAGTCAGCTATCATTGCTCCTATTATTCTCTATACTGCAGCTATACTTGCATTGCCATACTTGCATTACTGCAGGCCTGCAGCTGTGAGAAATCAGGTATACTTGCATTGGTCCTATATACTGCAGCTGTCAGCTAACAAGTTGACAATTCAACCCCCAAATGATGAAGCAAGCTCTCTTGAGGTTTATGCTTTATGGCTTATGCAACTAGGCCCTCCTTGGCTCCTTGAATTGATCTTGGCTAATGTTGTTTATATAATTATATTGCCAGTTGTCTGGACTTTGGATTGGATATCCTTCTATACTCCAACCTGTGTGATCTGGGCTAATGTTGTTTATATTGCCAATTTATTTGGAGTCATAGTCTGTTGGCCGAGCTTGTATCAGCTGAATGAGCTTCTGAATCTCCGATGGGTCCATATCCTATTGCATGAGCTGAAAGAGCTTCTGATGGGTCCTTATCCTCCTTCAATTGATGATCTTGGCTCTGTTAATTTTTATATTTTTAGGTTCATTTGGTTGCAACTGTAATTTTAATCTGTAATTGTTAGCTGAAAATTTGTTGGAAGCTGGACAATTGTGTTATACTGGACTGGATAATTTGTTCATGTTGTAAATTTGTAATTATTTGTTCATATTGTTGTTCATGAACTTCGTATTGTTGTAAAAATCTGATAACTTATTTGTTCATGTCATTCGTTCATGTCCTCCTTAAATTGATCTTGGCTAATGTTAAAAATCTGGCACAACCTGTATAACCGAATACACCGAATAAACCGAACCAAATTAGTAGGTTCGGTTTAGTTCGGTTTACCCTCAATTCGGTTCGGGTTCGGTTTAGAATATTTTCAATTCGGTTTTTGGGTTTTCGGTTCGGTTTAAACCGATTGAACTGAATACTCACCCCTAAATAGACATAGAGGATTGATATAAGAGCATCATTAGTAAGGCTCATCCCATTTTCTAGATTCTAGATTTAGAATATAGGATCTCATTTTGTAGAATAGTAAGTTCCATCCCTAGTTCCAATTTCTACAATTTTGGTCCCATCCTACCCATAGGTGCTCAGGGTTGGGCCTCCCAATTTCTAGATTCTAGATTGTAGGAACTCATTTTGTAGAATAGTAAGTCCCAATTTGGAGCCCAATTTTCTAGATTCTAGACTTTACATAATTTTTTTCTCACATCAATTTTTGACCACACAATTTTTGGAACCGGAGCTCACTTTATCATTTCCTACTATTCTCATTCAAATCCAACCCATTCTTCATTTACCTTTTTTTTTTTTTGAATTTTTGGGCCCCAAATTGCATTTGAGAGTCTCAACTACTAAGGGTAAAGTGCAAAAAACCCCTTGCTAAATTTCTGCCTTTTGCACTAAAAGACCTGTTAGAGTTTTTTTGCAGTTTTACCCCTCCTTAGATTATACATCCGCTCGGTTAGGCCCTTCCCGCCAAATTTTAAAAAATTTATACCTAAACTACCCCCTCCCCCTCCCCTCTTACCTCTCCCCCCCCCCCTCCGGCAGCGCTGGAGCCGGCGAGCCCCCCCCCCCCCCCCCCCCCCCCCCCCCGCGACCCACCCCCCCCCCTCCTCCTCCCTCGCCGGCGAACAGCCCCCCCCCCCCCCCGCCGACCCACCCCCCCCGACCCACCCCCCTCCTCCTCCCCTCGCCGGCGAACAGCCCCCCCTCCTCCCTCGCCGGCGAACAGCCCCCTCCCCCTCCTCCCTCGCCGGCGAACAGCCCCCCCTCCTCCCTCGTCGCGAACAGCCCCCTCCCCTCCACCCTCGCCGGCGAACAGCCCCCCCCCTCCTCCCTCGCCGGCGAACACCCCCCCCCCCCCCCCCCCCCGCTCCTCCTCCTCCTTCGCTGGCCTCGACCCCCCCCCCCTCCGCCTCCGTCGCCGGTCGCCGGCGAGCGCACCCCCCTCCTCCTCCTCGCCGGCAAACACAGCCGAAGAAGGAGGGGGGGGCAGGGGTAAAATTGTCATTTGGGGGCAAAATGAGCTTAATTCATACTTTTGGCAATTTTAAGAGCATGGGGTCTTTTAGTGCAAAAAACACAAATTTAACGAGGGTTTTTTGCACTTTACCCCAACTACTAAAGATGCTCTAAGCAGAAGAAGAATGGTAGCAGTGTAATTGAGCTGACAAGGACAATAATATTATACGATAATTATGAATAACTAATGAGACGTAACGGTCTATTAGTTTCATTTCATGTGGTTCAGTTCGAGAGTGACACCAACACAATCCGCGGAGGTTTTCCGGGACGTCGAGCATGTTGAACAGCAAGATTATCCACCAGCAATATATCTCCCTTTTGCCAGTTGATATCGACACAGTTCTCCTCATAGATCTTCTTGATGGTTTCGGTGGCGTTTGATGGAACAGGGCTCCCATCTCCAAAGGTGACGAATGCGTCCCTCTCCCCAGTCTCATAGCCTACTACTCTGTTGAACATCACCCTCTTGCCGTTGAATTCTCTTATGGGATTCATCGGTCCGAAGGTGAAGCAGGCGGTTCCATCACTATTGAACTTGACATTGTTGCAAGCTAGCATGTCTAGTGCCCTAAAAGTCATGCATCACGTACGGAAATAAATAAATAAATGATCGATCAATGTAGGTATCAAATGCATGAGTGTGATATATAAATAATTTTGAAGAAGAAGAAGAAGAAGAAGAGTATTGCAAGTTTAGCACCCAGCTGGCTACGCCTATATACCTCTTCTTTGCCTCCACTTCATCGGTAGTCTTGAGCATCCGTTGCCAAACGGTGCCTGCCAAAGGATCCGAGGTCGTACTGTTCTTGTATATTGATTTTGTGTGGAGTGTAAATATGATTCCATCTTGTTCCATCTTTTCTAGCACTTGCGGCAGCTCCTCCTCCACCTTCTCCACCACGACGCTGCTAGAGATGATTGTGGTCTGACCGCCTACAGGCGGCGGCTGCTGACAGAAAAACATGATTCTGGAAGGAAATTCCTTTATCTGCACGTACGTACGTTACGTACCCACCCAATGGAATAATGTAAAATTAATTAATTAAATTAGCAACGTTACAGTATTATTTAGATGAATAGATTTGAGCTCACACTAGCTAGCTAGCTTGCTAGCTACAGTACTACTTGTAATTAAAATTAAGAGAGTGATCCTAGCTACGTACCATTGCCATCTCATGGTGGAAGCTGATCATGATGTCGCTGTGGCACCGCGTTGGCAGTGTAGACCCGATCAGCCAGCTTGATGCGGTCGCGGGGCCCTGGTAACAGAACTCCTCCCACCCGAAGGCCTTGATGACGCACGAGTAGTCCTCTGCACAGCAGATATCGAATCCCCTGAAGAGGATCGCCCCGTGTTCTTGGAGAGTTTTCGCGATCCACTCGCGCTCGGCTTTAACCGTCTCAGCTAGGCCAGGCTCACCAGGTACAAGTGACATGGGAGGGAGTAGTGTCTTTGGAAAGACCTTCCCATTGAACACCTTCTCCTCGGCAATGTGGCCTTCGAGAAACCCCATTTCTGACTTATGACTTAGAGAAAGAAGAAGAAGAAGAAAATGTGATCACAAAGACTCTGCACAAGTTGTTTGTCCCTCCGAGTGATTATGGAGGACATATATATATAGCCCGGAGCTAGCCAGGGGGCTTCAAGTCAAGCACCCCTCAATCACAAAGACTCTGCACAAGTACCTCTCCTTTAGCAATTAAAAATTGACTAATGAACTGTTAGGGTCATTTAAAAATTGTGCACAAGTAACACATACTGCAATTGATAATTACTAAATGACTAATTAGTTGTTAACACCAACCATACATGTAGTACATGGTCAATGACTTACACTACTTGTGAAGCCCATGCTTAATTTTATTTTTTATTTATTAATTATTTTGTTAAGCCTTAAACCCAAGCCCTCAATTATTGTATGCCAACCCAATAACTTAAATCCACAACCCAAGCCCATACCCAAACTCATTCAAACCCACGTTCTCCTTCTTCTCCATAAGCTTTTCTTCCTTACCACCCTCTTTAAAAATCCATAACTTCCTCCTCCCTCTACCAAATCAAAATCCGAGACCACCGTCGCGTTCGTCTCGTCGTACTCTCCGAATCCAGACCCCTCTCCCCCACCTTCCGAGCCCGTTCCCGGCGCCTCCCGCGCGCCCTCCGCCGGCGCCGTCGTCTCCCGCGCGTGCTCCGTCGCCGCTTGTCTTCCCCACGTGTCCGCCCGGGTGCGCGCACGTGTCCGTTCTCGTCATCCCGGCGTTGTTCCGAGTCCGAGGCCTACCTTCGGTACTCCTTCATGCAAGCCTTGGGTAACCTCTTCCCTTTCACCTTCTGTAGTAGTTCACAGAACCCATAATTTTACTTTCTGGCATAGTTTTAGTTTCTGTAGACGATTTATTTTAGCTCTGTGTTGTTAAATTTGCAAAGTTGTAATGTCATCACTTTAGGAAACTTAAATTGTAATTGTTAGTATAATTTATTTTGTAGCTTAATGTCAATAATTTTAAATATATGGTTGAAACGATTTAAATGGGTTAAATTAAAGTTATGATTATCTCTTAAATTGTAATATTATGCTGTAGAAATTCTAAACCAAATAAATGATTTAGTTATTTCATTTATAGTGGTCAAATATTTATTCATTTAAAAGTTAGTGTTATTAAATAAAAGTTTTGTTAGAAAATGGTACTATAAACTATGTATATTCCTCTTTTAAAACGATTTCTAGTCAAAAAAGTTTATAAAGTGGTTATTGTAATAAAAACTAATGTTGTGTAAAAAAGGTTAATTTTGGTAGTGGTATTTAATAATAAAATCCGAAAACCTCTATATTAACCTTGAACCAATATTTTGGGAAAAATGTAGTTTTGCGCATTAAATATTATTTTTAATATTTAAAGATGATTCTAGGCAATTTGTGAAAATGACTAAGAATATATTTTAAGAAAATTATTTCCGATTAAATATTTACTTTAACAAATAAATCCTATTTTAAAATGTTATTTTAAATAAAAACTATTTTCTTACGAAACTTACTAATTTTCGGGAAATTCACTTTAAAATATTTTTCTAATAATTATTACTTGTGACGAAAACCTATGTTGTTTCAAAACGGTTTTACGTTAATGTTCTATTTGTAACTAAACCTATTTTTATACATATGACTTCGGTTAGAAACACCCACCTATAGACTTGACCTAGCTTGTACCTTAGAATTTAGGGCGTAATTCTGGTTACTAAAACTGGCGTTACAATCTTGTAGGGTCTGATCTGTAACCCTAGCAGTCACTTTCTGGTTGCTGCCAAGTCAAGGAATACTCTGAGGCAAGTTTCATATCTATTCCATGTCTGCGTTTTATTTTGATAATTAAATGTATGCATCAGTTAGATACATGTAGCATAGTTACACTGATTCACCGTGGATCCCTCTCGGACTCCACATAGGTTGATGGATTGCTGGATGTCTACTTTGACATGTTGATTATTGACTCATTGCTTGGGGATTGCTTGGGGGAGTAGTATAACGTCTGTGACCAAAGCCAAATATTGATCGTTTATTGTCTCGCGCTAACCCCTACCACACAGGGGGTTGAGCCGTACCGTATACTATTCGTTTTGGCCAAAACGTTAGTATATATATTGCCTCTATCCTAGCAGGTCACAGGCCCTGTTATATACTCAAACACTAGCTTAGCATTGCATCATTCTGGACATTGACATCATCTCGCTTGTTGGTCTTTTTACTATTAAATACAAAAAATATATTATTTCTTAAAACCGTTTCGCACTTTGCATTTATTATTAATTTAGAATTGCTAGATGTGGATGAAATATGTTCTTGCTCCCTCCTGACTGGAGACCTAACACTTTTAGGTGATTGCAACGAAGAGGAGCTGCCTTACTGCACTTTCTACGGGACATACTTGGGTCCCGCAGAGGCTGAACCAGGAACTCCTGTACCTTAGAATGTTGGCTTAGTACTTTCTTTTATCTTTCTTTTCGGAATCATTTGTAATAGAATGAATATTGTAGTTTTTTGTTTATTTCTAGATTTTTTCCAGTTGAATAAAATATTTTATTTTCGTTAGATGTTTCTGCATGTTATGTTTTACTGCTTGATACAGCTTACTGCTGCCGTCTCACAACGGTGCAGGCTAGGCATGATTCGACTAGATCCACTACATTGGGGATCGGGTCGTGACACTACTACAACATATCTACAGACCGATACACATGGGATGGGTGGGATCGATGTCAGCAAATTGAAGGTCATGATGTCTGGCATATATAATGATACATAAATATTTGCAATTTAAATATACAATAGATCCGAAATCAACTTGTCTAATTAATTATTATTGCCATTTTGTTTCCAAGTCTAATTTTGTAGTAAGTACTCTTTATGAAGAAGGTTAATAATCGACCCTCATTTCTATTATATGTCCTGGTGGCAGGAGTACTTTTATTGCCATGTCCCAATTCTCTTCAACTTGATTCTTGTCTTATTGTGTCTCCATTAGCTCAATTGTTGTGGTAGCCTTAGGATCATTGGAACTATATATTTTCATATAATTAAACTGCTCTGGCCATAAATTTATGAATCATCCTTATGCTATTTTTGGGAAGGGAGGAAAATGGAGGGAAGGAAAATTTTGAGGGAAAAGTGGGTGGAAAATTAAAAGTTGTCATGTTTGGAAAAATGGAAAAGGAAAATGGAGGAGAGGAATTTGGAAAAAGGGGAAGGATCGCCTCGTGTTCTTGGAGGGTTTTCGCAATCCACTCGCACTCTGCTTTAACTATCTCAGCTTGGTCAGGTTCACCAGGTACGAGTGATATGGGAGGGAGTAGTGTCTTTGGGAAGACCTTCCCCTTGAACACCTTCTCCTCGGCAATGTGGCCTTCCAGAAATCCCATTTCTGACTAACTCACGAAATGAAAGAAGATGTGCACAAAGAGGAGGTATACAGAAGGCACAAGTTAATTACTCCTAGGAATGGATGGTGGAAGAAGATAATGAGGTCCTATATATATACATGTATACATTGTCCCACCAAATGTGTACATACTTTTGGAAGCTGTATGAAATAATAGGTAGGTGAGCTTCACGAGGATCCTTCAAATAATATCTATGTTCTATTATTATTAATTAGCCGTTGAAATCATTTTATTGAAATCTTAAATCTCCAGAAGTAACATTTATAGCAATTAATAAATATGCACAAGTAACACGCAGTAGCAATTAAAGATCATTACATGCATGTTTATTACACAAACCTTCCTTACTTTGAAAATAATTACATGGACCTCTCCCATGTTTTATATTTTATATAGAGGATTTTTACACTAACCATGTTTATTTTTAAAGTAAAATATAAAGCAAATTTGAGGTCGTACTTATTTTCAAACAAGGGAGGTCATTCTAATACTCATAAAAGATTGTAGGGTTAGTGCATTTATTTCATTTCTTCACATCCAAGCCTTTTTTATTGTTTTATGACAATCTTCAATATCGTCAAATTTTCGATATATTGAATCATGGAAATGAAACTAAGTCTGCAAGACTTCGTCTCTTCATTCTCAAATTTCTGCAGTGTCATCTTGAAGGGGAATGTCTTTTTAAACATTTTCCTTCACATCTGAACTAAAAATTTGAAAGTCTTGTTCATTAACTTTGGCACTCATCTCTTAAGTGTTCAGTCCATTTATATCATGAATAGAAACACAGACTTTCAGAAGCTCTTGTGTCATCGTGATTGTCTTCTTGGTTATAACATTCTTGAACTTTCACTAAAACAATATTTCGATGCTAATGTGGACACAAGAGCTATTATAATATCATTTTCCAAAGTAGAAAGTATATGCTCAGCCTTTTCATGTGTTTTTATCACTCTAAATTAGAGAAATATGTTCTAAATCATCATCATCTGAGGATTATGAGTTCCAATACAACACTAATTCATGAGTTGGAAGATAAAATAATTTTTGTTTATTCCTTTATAGTATACCTTTAACATGAGATAACTTAGAACTTAAACTAGATGTGTTGGTACTACATGTATAGTTGAACTAGGTCAGTTCTTAATAATTTTTTTGTATGTAAACTAACTAGAATATCTAAAGGTTCTTTAAGTTATATTTTTTACTACCTACCTAAATGCTCATATTTTCAAAAGTAATCTAAAAATATATTTATATCATATAGTTTAATTTTAGGATCCAAAACTGCAACTAAACAATATATTCTTCCATTTAAGTAAAGATGCAAGCAAAACCAGAAACAAGTATATATGAATTTTTTTTGATGATCTTGTTGAAGTTAAAGAAAAAGTAAGTTGGATAATAAACTCTTGATAAAATACATCTAATGCTGAAAATGGTTCTAAAAATTTAAAATGAAAATTATCCTTAGTTAATTGGCAATCATTATTTTAATTTATATTGTTGTAGTATGTAATGACATCTTTATATTTAATATACGATTTAAACTTCAAATATGTGGATTTTATCTATATGGTACATCCTTCATAAATCTCCTAAATTCTAAACCATGTTATGCACATAATGTTTTAAAATTGTGTCGTTTAATTGAGTGTTCAAATTAATTAGACATCTTCTAAAATTGGGTTGTCAAAATATTGATAGAGGAAGTACTATTAGTAGAATTATCAAAATAATAATGATGAATATTATATTCACGTAAGATTCATAAGATGGCTCCACTATAATGGTATTTACAGTATTCGGACATTGCAATTCTTTAACAAATATTTTGTTTTTTATAAGTCATTTTGCATCCAAATAATGTGTCATAACACAAATAGGATAAATTTTAAAAATAGTTTTCGAGATAACTTATGAAGTTAAAATTAACTTAGTACCAATATTTCCAAAAGTTTGTTTCAAATTTCCTTTTCTTTTTCTAATAAATTTGAAGTTTCTGCTTTAATATAGATTTATAAACTTTTTCAAAACCATAATTTTGTACTACTTGCATAGTCATCATAATCTTTAGTCCCAATAAATGTGAAAGAATGTTCTTCGCAAATAATATACTTTCTTAAATTAGTTTTGTTACTGGGAGAGAAAAAAATCCCTAATGAAGAAGTAAAAGCATTGAAGCTTAATTATGTTTGTGTATCATCAATTTTGTCCTTACCATTACAAGCATCATAACGTCTCAGCTAGGTCAGGCTCACCAGGTACAAGTGACATGGGAGGGAGTAGTGTCTTTGGAAAGACCTTCCCATTGAACAGCTTCTCCTCGGCAATGTGGCCTTCCAGAAATCCCATTTCTGACTGACACACACAATAAAAGAAGATGTGAACATAGATGTTGTATGGACAAGTTACTCGTAGGAATAAATGGTGGAAGAAGAGAAGAGTAGCTATATATATGTATGGAGTCCATTTTTGCATCCACCAAAACAAGGTGGATTGTTCACCTCTCAATAAAAATGACACGTGGTACAAAATCACTTTGGTGGGTGAACAAAACTACTTACAAGTGGTTTTGTGTGGAATAAAAATACCATGTGTCATATTTTTATTGGGAGGTGAACATCCCGTCTAGTTTTGGTGGGTGAATAAAAATGGACTCATATGATATATGTACATATTGTCACACCAAATGGGTACGTACTTTGGAAGCTGTATGAAATAATAGGCAGGTGAGGTTCACGAGGATCCTTCAAATCATTTCTAGGTTATATTATTATTAATTATCCGTTGAAATCATTTTATTCAAATCTTAAATGTGCAGAAGTAACATGTATGGCAATTAATAAATATGCACAAGTAACATGCAGTAGCACTTAAAGATCATTACATGTTTATTACATAAAAAATAATTACACGAATCTTCCCCATGTTTTATGTCTCTACTCTTTATAAGGCAGGCATGGAATCGGCTCAGAAAAGCCGTCCAAGTCGTATGTATATCATCCACCATTTCTTTCGTTAAAGTACGGATAAAAAAAAAAATAACTTTTCTCTCCCACAAATATATAAATTTAAAAAATTAAATTTAAAAATATTTAAGAACTAAATTGAAATTTTAGTTCGATGTGAAAATGGTAAAATATTTAAATTGTTTAACAAATCTAAATTCAAATAATTTTAAATATTTGAACTACTTTTAACTATATTATAAAAAAAATTAATTTACGTCCAACGCATGTGAATTTACTAGTTTTATATAAAGGGATATCACACTAATCACCATTATTTTAAAAATAAATATAATGCAAAGGGAGGTCCATGTAATTATTTTCAAAACAAAAAAGCTATTTGGCATCCCGCGGGTGCACAGTCGGTGCACCCGCGGGGCCGAGGAGGACGACGCCGTTGCCGCCAAAGTACCTACCGCTCCGCCGTCGTCTTTCCTCCTCCCCGCTCCACCGCGTCTCGTATTTCTCCTCCTACAACGACGACGACCACCCCCCCTCCTGCTACTCCGCTGTCCTCGAGCGTCGGTACCGTCGCCGGAGCCTCCTCCTCCTCCGCCGTCGAGCCCTCTCCTCTCCTCCTCTACCGCTCCGCCTCCTCACACAGCGACGGCGACGTCGTTCTCGGTCCCGCGGGTGCACTGGCTGTGCACCCGCGGGTGCCAAATAGCAGCTTTGTTTTCAAATAATGGGGTCCTTTTAACACTCGTGAAAGATTGGGAGATTAGTGTATTTATATCATTTCTTCACATTGATCCAAGATTCATTTGAATTTTTGTATGACTATCTTCAATATCGTCAAATTTTTAGTATTGAATCAGAGAAATGAATCTTAGTCTGCAAGACTTCGTCACTTCATTCTCCCGCTTAAGCAGTCCATCTGTACTAAAAATTTGAGAGACTAGTTCATTAACTTAAAGCACTCATCTCTTAAGTGTTCACTCTATTTTTTTGTCTTGAATACAACACAAACTTTAGAAGCTTTGGTCTCATCGTGATTGTCTTCTGAATAATGCTATTTATCCCTCCAAATTGTACCTCCAAACTATCCCTCCATACGTGGCAGCTGACGTGACATGTTGATGTGGCAGCTGACGTGGTAAATTTTAAAATTAAAATTAACATTAACATAAAATTAACATTAAAATTAATGTTAACATTAACATTAAAATTAATATTAACGTTAACATTAACAATAATATTAATATTAACAGTAACATTAAAATCAACATTAACATTAATATTAATTAATATTAATATTAAATTAACATTAATATTAACATTAATTAATATTAACATTAATTAACATGGACAAAATTGGGTAATTAACTTTTTGGGTTAAAATTTGCCATGTCATCGGCCATGTCAGATGACACATAATATTATTTAACATGTTATGTCAGCTGCCACATAAGGAGGAATGTATTGGAGGTACAAATATCATTACTCTTGTCTTCTTGGTTAGCATTCTTCAACTTCACTAAATAATATTTTGATGCTATTATATACCTAAGAGCCATTAGAATATCATTTTCCAAAGAAAATATACGCTCCGACTTTCCATGTCTTTTTCATCACTCAATAGAGAAATATGTTCTAGAACCATGTCGTCATCTTAGGATTAGGAGTTCCAATACAACACTAATTATTGAGCTGGAAGAGAAAAATATTTTTGTTTCTTCTTTTTAGTATACCCTTAACATGAGATAACTTAGAACTTAAACTAGATGAGTTGCTACTACATTGAATTGTGGAACTAGGTAAGTTCTTAATAATTTTTTCTGTATATAAACTAATTAGAATATCTAAAGATTCTTTAAATTCTTTTTTACTACCAACATGAATGTTCATATTTTCATAAAAAAATCTAAAATTATATTTATACCATCTAATTTAATTTTAGGATCCAAAACCGCAACTAAACAATATATTCTTCCATTTTAGTAACAATGTAGGCAAAACCCGAAATAAGATCAATATGATTTTTTATGATCATTATTAGTTAAAGGAAAAGTTAGATAATAAACTATAGACAAAATAAGTAATGCTCTAAGATGGTTTTGAAGAATTTAAAATTTAAATAAAAATTATCCTTAGTTAATTGGCAATCATTTTTTTAATTTATATTGTTATAGGGTATAATAACATCTTCATATTTAATACACAACTTCCAAATTAAATACATAAAATTTATCTATATGGTACATCATTGGGACACGGGAAGAAGTTCTCCTGCCCCTTGTTGTCAATCACCCGAATAAAACGCGTATTATACGCGAATTTTTTCGTATCTTACATAAACGTATAATATTTACATACATTTGAAAATGAGACTTAGAAACAAAATGAGACTTAGAAACAAAATACCAATGTCATTCCTTAGGCCGCTCCAGCCTACATTAGCTGTCAATAATTCATTCCTTCGACAGGTTGACTTCGGGTCTATTGTATTCCTTTGGTCATTTTTAAAATTGCAAATATTTATGTATCAATAGGCTTTTATGTAAAGATCCACCGAATTAGTTTTTAAATGGGATATTTTAGCATATAAGCCCATTACAAATATAGAAACTATGATATACCCCCAGTTATTTAATTTTTTTTACAAATATCTCCATTCCTTTGTATACAACATTTTAAAATTTAAGACATACTTCCACTATTTAAACAAAATATTGAATATTTTATTCATAATAGAGATATTTGCTAATTTTTTTAATAAATGAGGGTATATGCTAATATGTATATTTATAGTACGGACATTTGTTAAAATATATTTTTTAAATTGCAAATATTTATGTATCAATATATAGCTAGGCTTCTTAGATCCATGCCAGACAGCATGACCTTCATGTATGGTTGGTCTGTAGATTTGTAGTAGTAGTGCAAGTCCTTGACCTTCATATATTTTTTTCAATTTGCTGACATCGATCCCACCCATCCCATGTGTGTCGTTGGTCTGTAGATTTGTAGTAGTAGTGTAAGTCCTTGACCATGTACAACATGTATGGTTGGTGCTAACAATTGATTAGTCATTTAGTAATTATCAATTGCACTATGTGTTACTTGTGCACAATTTTTAAATGACCCTAACAGTTCATTAGTGAATTTTTAATTGCTAAACGAGAGGTACTTGTGCACAATTAAGATTTAAATTTACAATGAATCACGTAGAGGCTCACCAACCATTATTTTTACTAGTCAATTTTTAAATGACCCTAAAAGTTCATTAGTCAATTTTTACTATATAATTCCTACAAATTTTTAGTCATTGACCATGTGTGTCGTTGGTCTGTAGATATGTTGTAGTAGTGTAAGTCATTGACCAATTAATTAGTCATTTAGTAAATACTACTTCCTTTGAATCGTGTGGTATCTTCTCTCCTTCATGTTAGATTAATATTAAATAATTTGTACAGCACATTTGTGTATATCATCTTCAAAATCGAGGAGTGCTTATCACATTTTCTTCGGGCTATATATATGTCGTCCATGAATCACTGGGACGGACAAACAACTTGCGCATAGTCTTTGTGATCACATTTTGTTGTTGTTGTTCTTCTTCTTCTCCTTTCCTTCTCCAAGTCATAAATAGCATGGGATTCCTAGAAGGGCATACCGAGGGGGAGAAGGTGTTCAATGGGAAGGTCTTCCCAAAGACGCTAGTCCCTCCCATGTCACTTGTACCTGGTGAGCCTGACCTAGCCGAGATAGTGAAAGCCGAGCGCGAGTGGGTCAGTCAAACCCTCCAAGAGCACGGCGCGATCCTCTTCAGGGGGTTCGGCATCTGCTGCGCCGAGGACTTCTCGCGCGTCATAATGGCCCTCGGGTGGGACGAGTTCCGCTACACGGGCGTTGCCGGTGCCGATCGCATCAAGTTGGCCGAGAGGGTCTACACCGCCAGCGGGATCCCTCTCGACACCATGATTACCTTCCACCATGAGATGGCTATGGTATATATATAGATATAATATAATACATGTAACATTTATTTATCTTTGTTGTAATTACGCTTTGGTTGGCCATTGTAGATGAGGAATTTCCCTCGCAGAGTCCTATTTTTCGGTCAGCAGCCAGCAGCAGCAGGCGGTCAGACGTCGTTCATTCCAAGCAACATCCTAGTGGAGAAGCTGCAGGAGGAGATGCCGGAAGTGGTGGAAAAGTTCGAACAAGACGGTATCATATACACACTACATACCAAATCTAAATACATCGGTACCTCCACCATTGACACGGAGTGCACCGTTTGGCAACGGATACTCAAAACTACTAATCTAGTGGAAGCAGAGAAGAGGTGAATATATATATATATATATATATATATATATATATATATATATATTTTTTTTTTTTTTGAAGCAATGGGTACTTGTGGCGAACTCACCTCCACTGAGGCTCGAACTCCCGACCACTTGGGCCACATGCATCTCTCTTAACCATTAGGCTAGAGGTCATTTGCATATATATATATATATATATATATATATATATATATATATATATATATATATATATATATATATATATATATATATATACTTAAATTTTCATCAGTTATATATAAAAGTTTCAAAATTTTACTTATTTCCATTGGTGACTTTGTAGGGCACTAGAAATGCTAAATTGTGACAAAGTCAAGTTCAACAACGACGGATCTGCAGACTTCACTTACCAGATGAAACCCATCCGGAAGTACAACAATAAGAGGGTTATGTGGCCCAGGTTAAAGAGTTATGAGATTGGCGATAGGGAGACAATCGTCACCTATGGAGACGGAAGTCCTATTCCATCAGAGGCCATTGAAACCATCGAAAAGATTTATGAGGAGAACTGTGTCGATATTAACTGGCAAAAGGGTGATATAGTGTTGGTGGACAACCTAACGGTTCAACATGCTCGACGTCCTGGGAAGCCTCCGCGGGTTGTGTTGGTGTCAATCTCAAACTGAACTAGATGAAATGGGCCATTTCGTTATAGATGATTATTTTATATCGTCGTCGTCGTTGTTGTTATTGTCGTCGAAGGAAAATGCCCAAAAATAGGTGTCGTCATCCACCATCTCTTCTTCTTTTCTGCCTACCTGCCATCAATTCAACATTGTATTAGAGTTGGGTTTGTGAAAATCAACGTATGAACATCTTGATTATCCTTATCATATATAAGGCCAAGAGAGGATCCGATGCTTATTATAAGATCGCCCCTATGGTCCGATCATCCTTCGCGAAGCTGACATCCACCGGACGTAGGTGCCACAGTTCACGTCCATTCCTGAAGAGAAAAAAAAATCCAAGGTTCTTGAAGCTCGACTAGAATTTAAATCAATCAGAGGATTATGAAACTCTCGATCAAATGACAGTCATGTTTATTGTGCATTTGATAGACTCGAGTCGAGCCGACTCGACAATTTGTGTCGAGACTAACACTAATAATAGAGATGAACGAAAATGACTTTGAGTCAGAATGAATCTGAAAGAAGAGTCACAACTAAAATCTATGGAATATGCGAGTATGAACACGATCTTACCGGGAGTGCCTGTGGAGGGGGGACGAGCTCGTTTGGGGCCGCCGGGGGATGGCATTGGCCGGGGTCGAGTAGGAGAAGGGGCGGGCCGTGTCGATCTCGAGAAAAAATAACACTACAAAGTAACCATCTTAAGAACCATCAACAGAGTATAGTTTTACTAAACCAAGTCAATTTAGCTTCAGTGTCCAAATGAAATGTAAGAAAGTCTGGCTCTCGGGATCCTAAACAAAAAACTAGTATGTCCCTTACAAATAAAGTAGTAGGTATATAACTATATATATTGGAACAAGTAGCGAGAACTGGTAAGATGAGCTCAATGTGGTTATAACTGCAATGACATGGTAACGAACTAGTAGAAGACCGGATAACATGAGAGTTACTGATGTACATTTCCACATACTCTAGACTTCATAATTGCTCGAATGAAAGCAAGGTTAGGGCCATGATACAACTATTTACAGGGGCAAATTTAATTCACTGTAGAACAAATAATATCCATATAGTTTAGTAGATTGTGACCAATTCTCAGAGATTCTGATGGCAACTACTGTTTCTCTATATTATCATTTGCGAGATAAAAATCATCCTATTTGCCTTTATTTCCTTAGGGTAATAAACAGAGATAAAACCAAAGAGGGTATTTATGAAATGTTCGACAGTAATTTTGATGAGAAATAGATGTCTGTTTGTCATTAGAATCAGAAACAAGTATGAAAAAAAAAGTTGCAATGACCAACCAAGCATGTAAAAGTGTAATGTAAGTTCACTCTCACGAGAATATTAGAATGTTACTACATGATAGAAATATAATCTAACAGTATATTAACACCTCAAGTATTTCAGAAAATTATCCAAAGTATTAAACGAAATGGGAAACAGTCAGTCATCATGTAAAAAGTGCAAGTCAGCATTACATACCAAGTCTGTCAATTGCTAAACCTATTTCTTCTTCTGAAAAATTCATCACAGCTAAATGTGATCTTTTGTCCAGGTCATCATTTAAATTTCCATTTGGCTCCTGTGTGAAATGTTAAGATACTTCCATAAAGTACTGAATAACTGAAGTTAACTAACTTGCTTGCAGTTCAAATGTATTGAAGGAAATAAGCAACAAACACAATTGCAAAGATGGAGGGACCAACACAGCACTTGTGATAAGTGAGGACTTGAATGTCGGAAGAAACTTCATGGAACATTCACATTTCCTATTTACATTGATTATGCACTTCTGTAAGAAAAAAATGCAAAATCTATTGAAGGATATAAGCATCGAAAGCAATTGCATCAAGATGGATAGACCCAAAAAAATACTTGTTGAGAGTGCAAAGTTACTGCAAACTTAAATGTCAGAAGCAACATTATGGAACATTTGCATGCCCCTATTTACACTGATTATGCACTTAAGAAAAATAATATGTGAAGGATCACCTTTATTTCTTGCTTGACATCGTCAGAGGCAAACTCAATGGGTGAATTGTCTCCTCCCATGTCAGAGACAGAAAATTCACCCAAGAAATCTGATGCATTAGGACTTGACTTCTGGGAATATTATCCAACCATAATAATCAACATCATTAACTCCCCAAAACTAATAGTTTAAAAGAAACTATTAACCAATTTAAGATGTCCACTTGACAAAGAAGGCAATTGGCTATCGACTTACAGAATATCTAAAAAGAGCCTCCAATAGCAAATTAACGTCCGCATCACCTGAATGAATAAAAGTACAGGATAATTATTTTTTACTTATCAAAAAGTAAGATGAACATGTCAACAAATAAAACCTACAAAAAAGTAAAGATAAAATGTATGAATATATTAGCACAGTTACTGGGAAAGCTTACCATTTTCTTCGAGCACTTTGTCAACAAGAACTGATGAAATTCCCATTCCAAGAAAATATGATTTTAAATGCCCAGAAGATGAGCTTGGCAGGCTTACCTAAAGTAGAATTAGACTCTAAATAAGTATCTATATAATAAAAAAAGGGAAAAAATATTAATACAATGTATTACTGAACTCATCTTACCAGTTCATCTTAAAAGTTCTCGCTACTCTCAGCGCCCTCCTCGCCTTTTCGAAGACACAAAATTAATTCATCATCAAACACAAATCAAACTCCAAAGAGAAAATAGTTACGTACCAAGTAGCCTCTGAAGGAAATTTGGATGGCAATGGCGGCGCGATGCTCTCTAACGAATCCAGGTTTAGGCCTGGTCAGCCTCACCACCTCCGCGGCCGCTTGCGCTGTGGCCACTGTCGCCTCTGCCGTGGCAGCGGTCGTGACGGCTAGCGCTATAGCGTGCCTCTGCTCTGCAGTCGCTGCCGGCTTCACCTGTTCTTGATTTGAGGTGGTCATTCTGAATAGCCATCTCCTCTTCCCCCTCTTCTGCGAACAACAACACAGGCTCATGAGCATTACACTTACAATAGAGGGATAAAAAAGAATGAGTAGATTAGTATTGAATCTTCTCTTCATCGTCGACCGGCTCGGGGTCTTCGCGTCGCCTGGAGGGCTTCTCGGCCTTGTCTTTGGAAGGAGATCTAAATGCTCTCTTGACAGCATTAAGAAAAAATAAACTTCATAAGTCCTTAAAATAGGGAATGTAAGAGAAACTTTGTAAGGAAGAAGAACCCGCTCCCTATTTTTTGTCGGGAGGAAGAAGAACCCTTCCGCCTGCCCAGCGTTGTAGATCGCCACCACCACCGTGTTGCCCAGCATCACGTGCGACACCATGCCGGAGAGGAACGTCATGAACCCGCTTCCTATTTTTTGTCGGAAGGAAGAAGAAATTAAAAACCCTAACCCTAATTTTGAAGAGAACGGGCTCTAGGGTTAGGGTTTTGGAGTTGGGAAAAAGGAAGGAGAAGAAGAGGAGGAGAGGAGGGTGTTGCTGAACTAGAGTTAGGGTTTTGGATCTATCCTTAGGATTTTGGAGTTGGGGGAGAGGAGGGAGGAGAAAGGAGGAGAAGGAGAAGACCGACCAGAATTGGGGAAGAGAAAATTTTTTGTTGAAGCGCGCGCGGGGTTAGTAGGATTTTGCCAAAAATTGAACTTAAAAAATATTACAAGTTTGCCACCGCTCTAAAATATTAATGGCGTTTTGTTTTATAAACGTTATAAAAAGTCCAGAATTAGCCCAAACCGTCACAGAAAAAGGTATTTCGAACTTTGATAACGCTTAGGTATCAGGCGTCATCAATACGTCTTGTCGAGCGTTATTAATAGGCCTTTTTGTTGTAGTGGTGGAGGAGACAAAAGGGACACAGTGGGTTCGTGAGGGGGAGCCTCTTGTTGATTAAACTAAGAAGAGGAAGAGCATAGTTCCATAGCCTCCATATGAAGAACTACACCAGTGGGGAAATGCTTGTCATTTTCCATAGCTGCTTCCACTTGATAGGGTTCATAGAGATAACTAAACTGTTAGGTGACTATCTACGGATAGTTTCATATAGTGCTTTTGAAAAGAAGATCTCCGTTCTGACACTGGTTCAGATAAGCCTGTTTGGATCATCTCCTTCTCGAAGACAGATTTTTGTGATAGCCTGGGCCTCCATGAGAAAGAATAAAGAATTAATTAGTGGTAGGTTCCAGCTTCTATCAATAGGGTCCACTAGATCTCTTACAAGTTTCGGACCACAAGAGTCCATAAGGCAAGTAGTAACTCTATGTCCAGGAATACTTGGGACCCAAGGATTCGGGTTATTATCCACCCACCCCCTCTGATTTTCTAACAAACATTTTCCTCCATGATATGCCGGATATCAAGAATGCTCGACCAAGTAGGGGAAGCTCGACCAAGTAGGGTTCCCACCATAAAGATCTATTCTGCAAGTAGACACCTCTAAGGAGTTGAGCCCATAATTGATGTGGGTTTGCAAGAAATCTACAAAGAAGTTTGCCGACTAATGAATCATTGACCTAAGCTGGATTTCTGAAAGCAAGGCCACCTTCCCTCTTTGGTTTGGTGAAGTTGTCCCAAGCAAGGAAGTGCATCTTCCTCTTTGTTGCATCATGACCCCGCCAGAATGCTCTATGATGAAGCCCCAACTTACGAGAAATGGCTTTAGGAACTTTGTAAGTCGACATAAAGTAAATAGGAATGGAGCCTAGTGTAGATTTGATAAGAACTGGCCGACCTGCATGTGAAAGCAATTTGGATTTCCAACCATAAAGGCCAGCGCAAACTTTTTCTAGAAGGGCATTATATATGGAGATCCGGCCTTTGGAAAGAAGAAGCAGATGAGCCACGACGCGACACATGTTGGATAACTGAAGTATAGATGCTAGATCCTGCTATACTTGGGGTAAGACTCGTTTACTGAAATGAATACTAGACTTCTCGTAGTTGATCTACGGTTCCGGCCAGGAGGAGAAGACATTAAGGATAGATTTAACAATCATTAAGGAAGACGGGGAGGCCTCCCAAAAATGAAAAATCATTCGCGAATAGTAGATGAGATATAGATGGAGTATACCGACTGATACGAATGCCGCAGAAAAGGTCCTTCTGCTCGTAGCAATAGAAAAGTCAAAAAAGTACCTCGGAGCATAGTATGAAGATGTATGGGGATAGGGACATCCTTGTCGAATACCTCTCTTCGGAGTGAAGAAACCTTCAGGGGCCCATTGATGAGGATGGAGAATAATGGCGATGTAATGCAGTTCATTAAAAGTGTATTGGAATGACAATGAATTCCCAGCCCATTAAGCACATTTCTAATATACGGACAAGCAAGCCGATCATAAACCTTAGCCATGTCCATCTTAAGTACATATGTTTTTATTTTTGGGAAATAACTTCATAGCATGAAAATCTTCCTACATAGTAATGATATTTTCGGTTAGATATAATGCAGCTTGCAGTATTGTTTTGCGCATTGTCTTCACACAAGTAGTAAGTAAACCTCATTCATGAACTTGTGGAAAATCCATCGCCATGCAGGTCATATGAATAGTGATAACGATTACTCGATATTATAAATTTTTTAAACTTATTTTTGGTAAATATTCTAGCCTACCATTGGGACTAGAGACAATTTTGCCATTTCCATGAGTTTAACACTACAAAGATTTTTCTTTTTTTTTAAAGACCAGTCTAGATTGTAGTTTTATTTTGTATGAGATTTTATTTAATGTCAAACGTGACAAATAGCAAAACGTCATTTATTTGGGATGGATATTTCTTCCAGAAATTCCTCATGAACAAATAGGGGGGACTACCCGTCAGTCCTCCATCGACCCCAGTCCCCCTCCGCTAATGTGGGGTCCACATCGGTTCAATGGAGTGTCGTTACGTCAGTCCTTGGATTGACGTGCGGTCCCCTCTCGACTCGTAAAGAAGTGTTATACTTTTTCAAATATGTCATTCATTTTATGATTCGTACGCTAGTTTTAAATGTAAACCAAACTAGCATAAATGATAAATACTAACATATATGACAAAAAAATGGGCATAAGTGACATAGATTACGCTAGTATGGTCCCCATTTTTCGTTTATATCAAAATATATGTCTGTCAAAATACTGACATAAATGATAAATGTTTCGTTCTGAACTCGAACCAAACTTCTTCTTTGTCTTCATGCACATTGTATCTTCTAATCAATTTGTAAGTGCACCCATCCGAGAGTTGGACTTTTGGCCATCTTTTGAGTTAATATTGAAAAAATTGTCAAGTTATATTCTCGATTAGGTTGACCCTGATTAATAAGTTAAGAGAGAAGTCCGAGCCAAATTATTAAAAATAAAATAAATTCCGAATGTCATCGCATAAAATAAAATAAATTTATCATAAGAAACTTAGATAATTTTTTCTTCCTGAAACTGAATTTAAATATTCTAAGGAGAGAATGCAAACAAAAAAAAACCTGTGTATTAAACCCTAATATATGCTAATTTTATTGGAATTGACAAATACACTTATGTTTTCGTCATCCTGACATTGTGGGGGGCCATGGAAACCCCGTTGTCCTCCTCAAAAGAGAGACAACCGAACCCTAACCCTAGCTCTCCATGTCCGTCACCATCCCCCTCTCCTTCCCGTCTATGGAGGCCGGCAGCGCAGAGGAACCTCCGGAACAAGTGGTCGAAGCTCCTCTCCTCCAAGAACCGCTGGCTCTCCGCCGCCTCCCAAGGACGGTCTCACGCCACCTCCCTCGTCAATGCCCATCTCTCCCAAAGGTCCCTCCTTTCTCTCCTCCCTCCTCTTCTATGAATTGCTTGAACTATGAACGAAGAAATTGAGTTTGAAATTTCTCGTTTTCTGAAGACATATTTGGAGTTCTCGAGTGTTGTTTCTGACTAAACCCTTGTTAAACCCTAAATTTGGACGAGGAGTTTGCCTATTAGTTCTCGTTTGGTTTGCGGAAAGGAAGGAAATCTATTCTTTGCTCTTTCATTTCCTTTGGAAAATTGCAATTCCAATCATTTTTTTCCGAGGTTTGGAAAAACCAAGGAAATTGAGGGGGAAAGTGAATCCTTAGAGGGGAGAAATGAATCCTTGGGTGGGTGGGGGAACCATTTTCGCCCTATTTTCCTTCCTCTTGGGAATCAATTTCCTTTCCTATGCATTTCCTTTGGCATCAAACACAGGAAAGGAAAAAACTTTCCTTCCCCAAGGCCATGATTCCACGAACCAACCGAGCCTTTATTTTAAAGTAAGTTTGAAGTTTACCATATTTCGACATAAGTTCCCCAAGTCTTGTGATTTGCTTAGAAGTCGACAAACGATAGGAAATGAGCAAATAACGAGATTCGGGTAGTTGTGGCAAACTAGGGGATAATTAAGGGACTTAATGTTAATATTGGACTCCATTCCCAGTTGTTTTTGAGAATTTACTTTTTTTTTTAATATTCAGTTTCTGTTTTTTGTCGTGTTGTTAATCATCTAACTTTGCACTTGTATGATTTGCTTCTAATCAGGAGGTTTGCCGCAGAGGGCTTTTATCATCTTATAACGACATGGTATGCATTCTTTAAATATCCGTAAGTGTTCATTGTTACACACCTAGTTGGGCTTTCTTTGAATATGCCCTTGCCTGTGAATCTACACAACAAACTTTTAGTAACTCACTGTTCTCTGATAGATGCAGATTGTAAATAAGCAAGATCTCTAGACTTTATGTTTTTTTAATTGTTATTTGAAGGAATAAATTCAGTTTTCTATAACAACCAAATGACATCAACTGGGGCAAGTATAAGGAAAAAAGAGAGTTGGATTAGTTTCAATGATGTTATTTGGTGGGAGGTCTGAGTAGGTTACGATGAGAAATTTGCTCAGTGGATACTCGTCAGATGCTCTTAGTTAGAGCCTACCGCAGGTCCGCAGTTATTTCCGTTGTTGTTTTAATAGTATACAGTATACACATTTGGTATCTTCAACATTATATCTCATTGTTATGTGCCTCATTGGTTATAGCACTACTGAAGCTTCATTACATTTTTTAAATTCCAATGCATTTTATTGTTGCTTTAAGGACAACCCATTATTTGACCTCATGATTGAAACCCATTGAGATATGAGAATCCCGTTTTACTGTGAATTAGAATATAGGGATCGAATTCCAGGGTAGGTTAAATAATGACTTTGATATGGATGAATTCAAGAATCCTGATTTTACTTGAAATCTCAGGTTACATTTTGTATTAGAAAATTACAGATACTGAGTTCACTCATTTTAGAGAGAATCCATTTCACTCAACCTATGAGCGTATCCAATTTCGTGAATTGGGAAACACTTATGTGCTCTCATATGACCAAAGGTAACTATAAACTAGGTGATCATCTCTACTAGAATATTTTACCCGTTAATGTCAAGAAGATTACATCAAGTCTTAAAATCAGAAGGCGCTTTATTAAAAAGTTAAGAATACCACACACATGGAAGAACTTGGAATTCATTTAATTTCATAATGCCGACTGACCAAACATATGGAATAGGTACTGCAGTTCGATGATTCACTATTTTGAACTTTATGAGTTCTTAGAATTATGATGCACATTGGCCAAGCCCTTAAGTATATTCAAATGCTTTTATAAACATGCTGCAACGTTAGTCTACAATGATACCAATTGGAATTTTCTCATTTTATGAGCATGTCCAACTTCATGAATTGGAAACACATACATATATGGCTCTTATGCACTGTTTGTCGCCCGGTGCCCGCCTAGTGGCCAAGTTATTTGGGGTTTATGGGCAATTTTCAGCAAGGAGAATTTTGGACCCTTTTTTGTGACCACCTAGAATTAGGTGGTGCCTAAGCTGGGGTAGGCTCTTGGCGCCCGCTCGATTACTGCATATCGACTTTTACAACCATGTTCTAATGTGAGCAAGAATAATATTCTTGTGCACCCTCATTGTTCTCCGGTACATCCGCAAGAACATTATTATTGTGCCTTGCAAATTTTTCTTCAAAATATTCTGCGTCGCGAGATTCAATGATATGATTTGACTCAATATCAAGAAATCTCCGAGCATCACTCTTCTCGGCATACCCCAAGAAGATCGTCTTAGTAGTCCTTGTCCCAAGCTTTTGAATCTTCAGATCTGGAAGCTTGACATATGCAAGACACCCCCACACTCGAATGACATTCAAGTTAGGTCTGACCTTGAACCAGAGTTCATGAGGAGTAACGCCTGAAGTTGCATGAGGCACTCTATTTAAAATAAAAGTGGTCGTCAATGCAGCTTCCCCCCAGTAGCACTTAGGAATACCCACAGTCAACAGTATTGAGTTAATCATTTCTGTTAACGTTCTGTTCTTCCTCTCTGCTACTCTGTTTGATTGAGGAGAGTACGGAGCCGTAGTCTCATTGACAATTCTATGTTCTTTGCAGAACGCTGTGAATTCATGAGACCTGTACTCCCCATCTCGTTTATTTCTTATTCTTTTAAGTTTTTGTCCAGGCTGCCGCTCAGCTTCGGCTCTGAATTCCTTAAACTTCTCAAATGCTTCGTCTTTAGCCTTCAGCAAGTAGACGAACGCATAGTTAGAGAAGTCATCGATTAAGGTTATAAAATACTTTATCCCGGCCTTGGTAGAGAATTATTTGAAGTCACAGATATCGGAGTGTACCAACTCCAGAAGATCTGTACTTCGATTAACCCGAGAAAAGGGTTTCCTTGTGATCTTTATTTGAGTAGGCCTCCTGAGATCAGGTTCTTGGCGATAGAAGGTACGTGCTTCATGGCTTGAAGCGTTAGAGACTTTCCAGAAGTCAGCTTCAACACCACCGTACCGATCCCGAGCACTTCAGCTTGTGTCTGGTTCGCCACCATAACCACTTTAGAAGTAGATGTGTAGGTACTAAATCACTCCTTGCTGGAGCAGACATGGCAGGTGGCTCCAGTGTCAACCCACCAGTCAGAGTCAGTCCCTACCGCATCAACCTGTGCAATCATAGCAACAACGTCAGTGATCATAGATACCATACTAGGCTCTCCTTATTCTGATTGTTTGGTCTTTGCTTTGTATTCATTCTTGAAGTGGCCCTTCTTGCCACACTTGAAACAAGCCAAATGTGACTTTGGCTTCTTTTGCATGAACGAACTTTCCTTGACTTTTAGATTGTCAGGGTCCTTCTTCTTGCTGTGGAAAGTCGCCTGCTTTCTCCTTGGTTCCTTGGTATGAACCAGATTGGCGTTAACCAATTGCTTGGATAGTGCGTCCACCTTCAGTTGAGCCCACATCTGGTCCTCAACATAGATTTCCTGCAAGAGATCTTCAAGGCTGATCTCAAGCTTCTTCCTATGCATGTTTGCATAGAACTTACTCCACCCAGCGGGGAGCTTCGAGATAATCCCTCCAACAACAAACTTGTCGGGAAGGGGCATCGCCTCGTCTTTCAGCTTTTGTCGCAGCATCAGGAAATCCTTCACCTGCGGAAGCATGGACTTCTCGTCCTCAAAGAGCCATTTGTGATATTTTTCAACCTCAAATATCTTGCTCCTATTCTTGTCTTCTTCGTACAGTTTCTCCAGAGACTCCCATATGTCTCTGGCAATAGTCTTCTTAATGTAGGATTCTGCTAGGGAATCCTCCATAGCATTCAGGATAAGCAGCCTGCAAATGCTATTCTTCCTTCTCCACTTGGCCTGAAGTTTAGTAGTCGCGGTGATTCCAAACTAGTCCATCAAATCTCGAACTAGCTTTGTTATTGTGGCACATTTCTTTATCAGGTTTAGAGATATCTGACTCCATAGGAATTCTATCGTTCATAAGGGATTTCTTCACTAATAATGAAGATCATAAGTGGTGGTTCTAAACTCTCTCTCTCTCTCACGCACGCACGCACGCACACGCGCGCGCGCGCACACACACACACACACACGCACACACACACACACACACACACACATATATATATATATATATATTATATATATATATATATATATATATATATATATATATATTACACGAGAAAAAGAGATGCAATTCAAATATTCCAACATACAACTAATAATTTGATGCTTCGGTGTAACTTAATTCATGATCACTTGACTCCGATACAATGTTGAATATTAGATAGATTGCAATAGACATAGAGGATTGATATAAGCAGAAGAAGAATGGTAGCAAAGTGTAATTGAGCTGACAAGGACATAATTATGAATAACTAATGAGACGTAACGGTCTATTAGTTTCATTTCATGTGGTTCAGTTCGAGAGTGACACCAACACAATCCGCGGAGGTTTTCCGGGACGTCGAGCATGTTGAACTGCAAGATTATCCACCAGCAATATATCTCCCTTTTGCCAGTTGATATCGACACAGTTCTCCTCATAGATCTTCTTGATGGTTTCGGTGGCGTTTGATGGAACAGGGCTCCCATCTCCAAAGGTGACGAATGCGTCCCTCTCCCCAGTCTCATAGCCTACTACTCTGTTGAACATCACCCTCTTGCCGTTGAATTCTCTTATGGGATTCATCGGTCCGAAGGTGAAGCAGGCGGTTCCATCACTATTGAACTTGACATTGTTGCAAGCTAGCATGTCTAGTGCCCTAAAAGTCATGCATCACGTACGGAAATAAATAAATAAATGATCGATCAATGTAGGTATCAAATGCATGAGTGTGATATATAAATAATTTTGAAGAAGAAGAAGAAGAAGAGTATTGCAAGTTTAGCACCCAGCTGGCTACGCCTATATACCTCTTCTTTGCCTCCACTTCATCGGTAGTCTTGAGCATCCGTTGCCAAACGGTGCCTGCCAGAGGATCCGAGGTCGTACTGTTCTTGTATATTGATTTTGTGTGGAGTGTAAATATGATTCCATCTTGTTCCATCTTTTCTAGCACTTGCGGCAGCTCCTCCTCCACCTTCTCCACCACGACGCTGCTAGAGATGATTGTGGTCTGACCGCCTACAGGCGGCGGCTGCTGACAGAAAAACATGATTCTGGGAGGAAATTCCTTTATCTGCACGTACGTACGTTACGTACCCACCCAATGGAATAATGTAAAATTAATTAATTAAATTAGCAACGTTACAGTATTATTTAGATGAATAGATTTGAGCTCACACTAGCTAGCTAGCTTGCTAGCTACAGTACTACTTGTAATTAAGATTAAGAGAGTGATCCTAGCTACGTACCATTGCCATCTCATGGTGGAAGCTGATCATGATGTCGCTGGGCACCGCGTTGGCAGTGTAGACCCGATCAGCCAGCTTGATGCGGTCGACGGGGCCCTGGTAACAAAACTCCTCCCACCCAAATGTTGGGAAAGAAGCGCGGAAACCTTTCCCCAAACCGGAGAGTACCTGCGAGAGGACCGAGCAAACAACGCACGAACCAAAAAACAAACACACAAAAACAATCCACGCAGACACAGAGAATTTTTGACGTGGAAACCCTTGCGGGAAAAAACCACGGGACGATCGGAGTCCAACCCTGAGAAGCCTCCACTAATGGAATAGAAGAATTACACCCTCTACAAACTCCTCCGATCCAAATCGGATCCCCACAACACTCAGAGATAAGAACAATGATTACAAGGCTACGAAGAACGAGAACGACGAGTAGAGATTACCCGAACACGATCTCCTCCGAATATCAACCTTCAATCCTCCGCCTTCTTCTCCGAAGTTGCAATGGCACTCTTGCCTCCTTCTCTCTCGAACTTGTGTTATGTTGCTCTTATGAATTAGGGTTGAGAAAACTCAATATATATCTCCCTAATCCCGCAACCAACCTGGACCGTTGGATTAGATCCAATGATGAAAACTCATCCAAAATCCCGCTTCAGCCCCCGACAACACAGAGTTCGGCCAGAACTCTGTGCGGGGCAGCCAGCACCTACTGGCCAAACGCTGGAACAACCAGACCGAGTTCGGCCAGAACTCGGCCTGGGACCGAGTTCGGGCCGAACTCGGATCCTCTGCTCCCAGAAGCTCCAGCAGCAGCAGCAGCAGCAACGTCGCCTACTTCCCGAGCTTCTCCGACTTCGGACGGCGCTCGTCGCACTCCGGGGTCTTCTCCACATAGGTTTGGGAACCCCACCCACTCCAACAAATCTCCCCCTTCACAACTATGGGGAGGACGTCGTCATCCCGACGATCTGCCTGCAGTACTCGAACTTCCCCCTTGGTAGAATCTTCGTAAACATATCAGCTCCGTTGTCGTCTGTATGCACCTTCTCAAGCGCCGCGTCCTTCTTCTCAACCACATCCCGTATCCAATGATACCGAGTCTCGATGTGCTTGGACCGGCTATGAAACGTCTGATTCTTCACAAGGTGGATAGCACTCTGACTGTCGCAAAGCAAAGTATACTGCTCTTGCTTCAGTCCCATTTCCTGCAACAGCTTCTTCATCCACAACAGCTCCTTGCAAGCCTCCGTCGCCGCAATGTATTCCGCCTCCGTCGTCGACAAGGCAACACACTTCTGCAACCGCGACTGCCACGACACTGCTCCTCCCGCAAACATCATCACGTAGCCCGAAGTCGACCGCCTCGTGTCTACATCTCCAGCCATATCAGCATCGGTATACCCGACCAGCTTCGGCTCGTCACCACCAAAGGAAAGTCTCCAACCGGCAGTGCCCTGAAGGTATCGTAGAATCCACTTGACCGCACTCCAGTGTACCCTTCCAGGATTCGAAAGATACCTGCTAACCGTACCAACTGCATGAGCAATATCTGGCCTCGTACACACCATAGCATACATCAGGCTTCCCACAGCTGAAGCATATGGAACCCGCTCCATATCTTCCTTTTCGTCCTCGGTAGATGGACACTGCTCCTCAGTGAACTTAAAGTGAGCCGCGAGGGGGGAACTCACTTTCTTCGACCCGTCCATCCCGAAACGCTGAAGTACCCGGTGAATGTACTTCGTTTGGGACAAGTGTAGCAGCTTGGACTCTCTCTCTCGGCTGATCTCCATCCCAAGAATAGTCTTCGCTGCGCCCAAATCCTTCATAGAGAAGGCCGCGCCCAGTTGGCGCTTCAACTCCGCTATCCTAGTGGCATTTCGACCCACTAATAGCATATCATCTACATAGAGCAATAAAATGATGAAATCATCCTCGGCAAAATACCTCACAAATGCACAATGGTCCGACGTCGTCCGTGCATAACCATGCTCCCCCATAAACGACTCGAACTTTCTGTACCACTGCCTCGGAGCCTGCTTCAGACCATACAAGCTCTTCCTCAACCGGCAGACCAAATGTGACTTGCCCTTCTCACAGAATCCCTCCGGCTGCTCCATGTACAACTCCTCCTCAAGATCACCATGGAGGAACGCCGTCTTCACATCCATCTGCTCGACCTCCAAGTCAAAACTGGCTGCTAATGCTAGCACCACCCGAATAGACGAATGCTTGACGACAGGCGAAAAGATTTCATCATAATCCACGCCTTTCCGCTGACCGTAGCCCTTGACTACCAGCCTCGCTTTGTATCGAGGGCGAGTAGCATCATCCGTCTGCTTCACTCTGAACACCCATCGATTCTTCAAAGCCTTCTTGCCCTTTGGCAACCGCACCAGATCATAAGTAGAATTGGTGTACAAGGAACTCATCTCCTCCTGCATAGCCACCATCCACTCCTGCCTGTGTTCGTCTTCCATAGCCTCTGCGAAACTTTCGGGCTCTCCCCCGTCAGTCAGTAGCACATACTCATCCGGCGAGTATCTCGTAGATGGTCGACGATCCCTGTTGCTCCTTCTCAGTGGAGCCACTGGTGCTGGCTGTATACCGACAGCCTCCTCCCCTTCAGGAACTACCTCTCCGGCATGCTCATCCTCCTGAGGGACACCCTGACCACCATCAGCAGGCTGATGATCAAGGTTGGGAGCAACTCCATGTACCGGCTCCCCCATAACTGGATCCTCCGCGATGTCCTCTGGAAACTGCTCGAAGCGAAATGACTCTAACTCAGGCAATTCCTCAGCCTCAGAAGGCGTCTCGGAGTCCTGAGTGTTGGTCATGGTCTGATCCTCGACGAACACCACGTCCCTGCTTCTGTAGAGCTTTCCTTCCACTGGGTCGTAGAGTCTATAGCCAAACTCATCCCGACCGTAGCCGACAAAGACGCATCGCCTCGTCTTCGGCTCAAGTTTGGTCCTTTCGTCCTTCGGTACATGCACGAAGGCTTTACAACCAAACGCCCGCAGGTGACTGTATGACGGCTCTTTGCCGTACCATACTTTGTCAGGCACATCACCCTGCAAAGGAGCACTAGGAGACAAATTAATAATATAAGCAGCTGTGAGAAGAGCCTCACCCCAATAACTGCCCGGCAAGTTTGCTTCTGACAGCAAACACCGCACCCTCTCCATCAGTGTCCTGTTCATGCGCTCCGCTACACCATTGAGCTGAGGTGTCTTTGGCGGAGTCTTCTGGTGTCGTATCCCTTGCTCTCTGCAATACGCATCAAAGGGACCGATGTATTCGCCGCCATTGTCGGACCGAACACACAACAACTTCTTGCCCGTCTCCCTTTCAACGGAGGCCTGAAACTCCTTGAAAGTAGGCAGCACCTGATCCTTGGTCTTTAAGGCATAGACCCAAACCTTCCTGGAACAGTCATCAATGAAAGTCACAAAGTAAGAAGCACCACCAAGAGATTTTACCTTCATAGGACCGCAGACATCCGAGTGAATCAACTCGAGCAACGCCGGCTTCCTCGAACTTGGGTGACTCTGGAAAGACACCCTACTTTGCTTCCCAGCCAAACAGTGCGTGCATTTCTCCAACTTTGTAGACTTGAGCCCCGGAATCACCTTCCTGTTCACCAAGTAGCTCATCCCCTTCTCGCTGATATGGCCGAGCCGCCTGTGCCACAACTCGGTAGACGCATCACTGACTGCGTTCACCTCCTGTGCCCCCTGTGCGCTCCCCTCCATATAGTAGAGACCGGACTTCTTGCTTCCTCTGGCAATCACCAACGAACCTCTGGAAAGCTTCCACTGACTATTCCCGAAGAGACTGAAGAATCCCTCGTCATCCAACCTTCCAACCGACACCAGGTTGAAACGGATATCAGGGACATGACGAACATCCTTGAGAACAAGAACCGCACCCGTCTTCGTTCTCAAATGCACATCTCCAATGGCAACCGCCTTCGACACATCTCCGTTGCCCATCTTCAACACGCCACAGTCGCCTGTCGTGTAAGTGGCAAACAGTGCCCTATTGTGAGATACATGTGCTGAAGCCCCTGAGTCCACCAGCCAAGAATTGTCATCGCAGGCGAGGTTAGTAATGACCTCATCACCTACGACGATCACATCGCCTCCATGCGTCGAGGCCGCCGCTGTAGTGTTCTCTTCTTGCTTCCCTTTGTCGCCCTTCTTCTCTCTCTTCCAAGCGAAACAGTTCCGCTTGATATGGCCCTTCTTACCGCAATGATAACACTCTGAGTCCTCGTACCGACCCTTGGACTTTCCCCTGCTCTTGTCTCTGCCACCACCTGGACCCCTGCTTTTGCCCCTTCCGCGGCTCTCTAAAACCAATGCCTCTGAGTGGTGGGATGTGGATGAAGTGCCCTGAGAACGTCTCCGCATCTCTTCATTCAATACCCCGCTCTTAGCAAACTCCAGACTGACCACGCCCTCTGGAGCAGAAGCGATCATAGATACTCGTACGGTCTCCCACGAGTCTGGCAAGGTACACAGCAGCCACAGTCCCTGAACTTCGTCGTCGAACTTGACTCCCATAGAAGATAACTGGTCAACCACGCCCTGGAAATCACTCAAGTGATCCGTAATAGACGCCCCATCCTTGTACCGCAGACCCATCATCGTTCGGATCAGGAACAACTTGTTTACCCCGGTCTTCTTCGCATACAAGGATTCCAGCTTATCCCACAACGTCTTCGCGTGCTCAATATTGGCAACGTGGTTGTACACGTTCTCATCAACAAACTGCCGTATGTACCCACACACCTGTATGTGCTCGAACTTCCAGTCCTCCTCGGATTTATCACTGGGCCTCTCGGATGCAAACACAGGTAGATGCAGCTTCTTGACAAATAGCAAATCCTTCATCTTGCTCCGCCAATAATGATAGTTTGTGCCATTGAGGTTCACCATGCGCACCGGCTTCGCGTCCATCTCTCCTCTCTGGTTCCTCTGTCAACTCCTGACACCCTTTGAACCCAAAGCTCTGATACCACTCTGATGGGAAAGAAGCGCGGAAACCTTTCCCCAAACCGGAGAGTACCTGCGAGAGGACCGAGCAAACAACGCACGAACCAAAAAACAAACACACAAAAACAATCCACGCAGACACAGAGAATTTTTGACGTGGAAACCCTTGCGGGAAAAAACCACGGGACGATCGGAGTCCAACCCTGAGAAGCCTCCACTAATGGAATAGAAGAATTACACCCTCTACAAACTCCTCCGATCCAAATCGGATCCCCACAACACTCAGAGATAAGAACAATGATTACAAGGCTACGAAGAACGAGAACGACGAGTAGAGATTACCCGAACACGATCTCCTCCGAATATCAACCTTCAATCCTCCGCCTTCTTCTCCGAAGTTGCAATGGCACTCTTGCCTCCTTCTCTCTCGAACTTGTGTTATGTTGCTCTTATGAATTAGGGTTGAGAAAACTCAATATATATCTCCCTAATCCCGCAACCAACCTGGACCGTTGGATTAGATCCAATGATGAAAACTCATCCAAAATCCCGCTTCAGCCCCCGACAACACAGAGTTCGGCCAGAACTCTGTGCGGGGCAGCCAGCACCTACTGGCCAAACGCTGGAACAACCAGACCGAGTTCGGCCAGAACTCGGCCTGGGACCGAGTTCGGGCCGAACTCGGATCCTCTGCTCCCAGAAGCTCCAGCAGCAGCAGCAGCAGCAACGTCGCCTACTTCCCGAGCTTCTCCGACTTCGGACGGCGCTCGTCGCACTCCGGGGTCTTCTCCACATAGGTTTGGGAACCCCACCCACTCCAACACCAAATGCCTTGATGACGCACGAGTAGTCCTCTGCACAGCGGACATCGAATCCCCTGAAGAGGATCGCCCCGTGTTCTTGGAGAGTTTTCGCGATCCACTCGCGCTCGGCTTTAACTATCTCAGCTAGGTCAGGCTCACCAGGTACAAGTGACATGGGAGGGAGTAGTGTCTTTGGAAAGACCTTCCCATTGAACACCTTCTCCTCGGCAATGTGGCCTTCCAGAAACCCCATTTCTGACTTATGACTTAGAGAAAGAAGAAGAAGAAGAAGAAGAAGAAGAAGAAGAAGAAGAAAATGTGATCACAAAGACTCTGCACAAGTTTTTTGTCCTTCCGAGTGATTAATGGAGGAAATATATATATAGCCCGGAGCTAGCCAGGGGGCTTCAAGTCAAGCACCCCTCGATCACAAAGACTCTGCACAAGTACCTCTCCTTTAGCAATTAAAAATTGACTAATGAACTGTTAGGGTCATTTAAAAATTGTGCACAAGTAACACATACTGCAATTGATAATTACTAAATGACTAATTAGTTGTTAACACTAACCATACATGTAGTACATGGTCAATGACTTACACTACTACAACATATCTACAGGCCAACGATACACATGGTCAATGACTAAAAATTTGTAGGAATTATGTAGTAAAAATTGACTAATGAACTGTTAGGGTCATTTAAAAATTGACTAGTAAAAATAATGGTTGGTGAGCCTCTACGTGATTCATTGTAAATTTAAATCTTTATTGTGCACAAGTACCTCTCGTTTAGCAATTAAAAATTGACTAATGAACGGTTAGGGTCATTTAAAAATTGTGCACAAGTAACACATACTGCAATTGATAATACTAAATGACTAATTAATTGTTAACACCAACCATACATGTAGTACATGGTCAATGACTTTCACTACTTGTGAAGCCCATGCTTAATTTTATTTTTTATTTTTTATTTATTAATTATTTTGTTAAGCCATAAATCCAAGCCTTCAATTATTATAGCCCAACCCAATAACTTAAACCCACAACCCAAGCCCATACCCAAACTCATTCAAACCCATGTTCCCCTCTTCCCTGGTCCCGCGGGCACACCCCCAAACCGGATCTGGAGATCCCACGGAGAGTTTAACTCTCAGAATTCTCCTTCTTCTCCATAAGCTTTTCTTCCTTACCCTCTTCAAAATTCCATAATTTTCTCCTCCCTCTACCAAATCAAAATCCGAGACCACCGTCGCGTTCGTCTCGTCGTACTCTCCGAATCCAGACCCCACTCTCCCACCTTCCGAGCCCGTCCCCGGCTCCTCCCGCGCGTCCTCCGCCGGCGCCGTCGTCTCCCGCGCGTGCTCCGTCGCCGCGTGTCTTCCCCACGTGTCCGCCCGTGTGCGCGCACGTGTCTGTTCTCGTCATCCCGGCGTTGTTCCGAGTCCGAGGCCTCCTTTCGGTACTCCTTCATGCAAGCCTTGGGTAATCTCTCTCTCCCCTTTCACCTTCTGTAGTAGTTCACAGAACCCATAATTTTACTTTCTGGACTAGTTTTAGTTTATGTAGATATTAAATTAGGTTCTGTGACGATTTATTTTAGCTCTGTGTTGTTAAATTTGCAAAGTTGTAATGATATCACTTTAGGAAACTTAAATTGTAATTGTTAGTATAATTTATTTTGTAGCTTAATGTCAATAATTTTAAATATATGGTTGAAACGATTTAAATGGTTTAAATTAAAGTTAGGATTATCTCTTAAATTGTAATGTTATGCTGTAGAAATTCTAAACCAAATAAATGATTTAGTTATTTCATTTATAGTGGTTAAATATTTATTCATTTAAAAGTTATTGTTATTAAATAAAAGTTTTGTTAGAAAATGGTACTATAAACTATGTATGTTCCTCTTTTAAAACGATTTCTAGTCAAAAAGGTTTATAAAGTAGTTATTGTAATAAAAACTAATGTTGTGTAAAAAAGGTTAATTTTGGTTGCGGGATTTAATAATAAAATCCGAAAACCTTTATATTAACCTTGAACCAATATTTTGGGAAAAATATAGTTTTGCGTATTAAATATTATTTTTAATATTTAAAGACGATTCTAGGCAATTTGTGAAAATGACTAAAAATATATTTTACAAAAATTATTTCCGATTAAATATTTACTTTAACAAATAAATCCTATTTTAAAATGTTATTTTAAATAAAAACTATTTTCTTACGAAACTTACTAATTTCGAAAAATTCCCTTTAAAATATTTTCCTAATAATTATTACTTATGACGAAAATCTATGTTGTTTCAAAACGGTTTTACGTTAATGTTAGATTTGTAACTAAACCTATTTTTGTACATATGACTTCGGTTAGGAACACCCACCTATAGACTTGACCTAGCTTGTACCTTAGAATTTAGGACGTAATTCTGGTTACTAAAACTGGCGTTACAATCTTGTAGGTTCTGATCTGTAACCCTAGCAGTCACTTTCTGGTTGCTGCCAAGTCAAGGAATACTCTGAGGCAAGTTTCATATCTAATCCATATCTGCGTTTTATTTTGATAATTAAATGTATGCATCAGTTAGATACATGTAGCATAGTTACACTGATTCACCATGCATCCTTGTCGGTCTCCACATAGGTTGATGGATTGCTGGATGTCTACCTTGACATGTTGTTTATTGACTCATTGACTCATTGCTTGGGGATTGCTTGGGGGAGTAGTATAATGTTTGTGACCAAAGCCAAATATTGATCGTTTATTGGCTCGCGCTAACCCCTACCACACAGGGGGTTGAGCCGTACCGTATACTATTCGTTTTGGCCAAAACGTTAGTATATATATTGCCTCTATCCCAGCCGGTCACAAGTCCTGTTATATACTCAAACATTAACTTAGCATTGCATCATTCTGGACATTGACATCATCTCGCTTGTTGTCTTTTTACTATTAAATACAAAAAATATATTGTTTCTTAAACTGTTTCGCACTTTATATTTATTATTAATTTAGAATTGCTAGATGTGGATAAAATATGTTCTTGCCCCCTCCTGACTGGAGACCCAACATTTTTAGGTGATTGCGACGAAGAGGAGCTGCCTTACTGCACTTTCTACGGGACATATTTTGGTCCCGCAGAGGCTGAACCAGGAAACCCTGAACCTTAGAATGTTGTCTTAGTACTTTCCTTTATCTTTCATTTTAGAATCATTTGTAATAAAATGAATATTGTAGTCTTTTGTTTATTTCTAGATTTTTTCCAGTTGAATAAAATGTTTTATTTCCGTTAGATATTTCTGCATGTTATGTTTCACTGCTTGATACAGCTTACTGCCGCCGTCTCACAACGGTACAGGCTGAGCATGATCCGACTTGATCCACGATATTGGGATCGGGTCGTGACACTACTACAACATATCTACAAACCAACGACACACATGGGATGGGTGGGATCGATGTCAGCAAATTGAAGGTCATGATGTCTGGCATATATAATGATACATAAATATTTGCAATTTAAATATACCAATAGATCCGAAATCAACTTGTCTAATTAATTATTATTGTCATTTTGTTTCCAAGTCTAATTTTGTAGTAAGTACTCTTTATGAAGAAGTTAATAATCGACCCTCATTTCTATTATATGTCCTGGTGGCAGGAGTACTTTTATTGCCATGTCCCAATTCTCTTCAACTGGATACTTGTCTTATTGTGTCTCCATTAGCTCACTTGTTGTGGTAGCCTTAGGATCATTGGAACTATATATTTTCATATAATTAAACTGCTCTTGCTATAAATTTATGAATCATGCTTATGCTATTTTTGGGAAGGGAGGAAGATGGAGGGAAGGGAAATTTTGAGGGAAAAGTGGGTGAAAAATTAAAAGTTATGATGTTTGGAAAAATGGAAAAGGAAAAAATGGAGGAGAGGAATTTGGAAAAGGGGGAAGGATCGCCCCGTGTTCTTGGAGGGTTTTCGCGATCCACTCGCACTCTGCTTTAACTATCTCAGCTTGGTCAGGTTCACCAGGTACGAGTGATATGGGAGGGAGTAGTGTCTTTGGGAAGACCTTCCCCTTGAACACGTTCTCCTCGGCAATTAATATAGCCTTCCAGAAATTCCATTTCTGACTAACTCGCCAAATGAAAGAAGATGTGCACAAAGAGGAGGTATACAGAAAGCACAAGTTAATTACTCGTAGGAATGGATGGTGGAAGAAGAGAATGAGGTGCTATATATATACATGTATACATTGTCCCACCAAATGTGTACATACTTTTGGAAGATGTATGAAATAATAGGTAGGTGAGCTTCACGAGGATCCTTCAAATAATATCTATGTTCTATTATTATTAATTCATGAGTTGGAAGATAAAATAATTTTTGTTTATTCCTTTATAGTATACTTTTAACATGAGATAACTTAGAACTTAAACTAGATGCGTTGGTACTACATGAATAGTTGAATTAGGTCAGTTCTTAATAATTTTTTTGTATATAAACTAACTAGAATATCTAAAGGTTCTTTAAGTTATATTTTTTACTACCTACCTAAATGCTCATATTTTCAAAAGTAATCTAAAAATATATTTATATCATATAGTTTAATTTTAGGATCCAAAACTGCAACTAAACAATATATTCTTCCATTTAAGTAACGATGCAAGCAAAACCCAAAACAAGTATATATGAATTTTTTTTTGATGATCTTGTTGAAGTTAAACAAAAATTAAGTTGGATAATAAACTCTTGATAAAATACATTTAATGCTGAAAATGGTTCTAAAAATTTAAAATAAAAATTATCCTTAGTTAATTGGCAATCATTATTTTAATTTATATTGTTGTAGTATGTAATGACATCTTTATATTTAATATACAATTTAAACTTCAAATATGTGGATTTTATCTATATGGTACATCCTTCATAAATCTCCTAAATTCTAAACCATGTTATGCACATAATGTTTTAAAATCGTGTCGTTTAATTGAGTGTTCAAATTAATTAGACATCTTCTAAAATTGGGTTGTCAAAATATTGATAGAGGAAGTATTATTAGTAGAATTATCAAAATAATAATGATGAATATTATATTCACGTAAGATTCATAAGATGGCTCCACTAATTGTATTTACAGTATTCGGACATTGCAATTCTTTACCAAATATTTTGTTTTTTATAAGTCATTTTGCATCCAAATAATGTGTCATAACACAAATAGGATAAATTTTAAAAATAGTTTTCGAGATAACTTATGAAGTTAAAATTAACTTAGTACCAATATTTCCAAAAGTTTGTTTCAAATTTCCTTTTCTTTTTCTAATAAATTTGAAGTTTCTGCTTTAATATAGATTTATAAACTTTTTCAAAACCATAATTTTGTACTACTTACATAGTCATCATAATATTTAGTCCCAATAAATGTGAAAGAATGTTCTTCGCAAATAATATATTTCCTTAAATTAGTTTTGTTACGAGGAGAGAAAAAAAATCCCTAATGAAGAAGTAAAAGCATTGAAGCTTAATTATGTTTGTGTATCATCAATTGTGTCCTTACCATTACATGCATCATAACGTCTCAGCTAGGTCAGGCTCACCAGGTACAAGTGACATGGGAGGGAGTAGTGTATTTGGAAAGACCTTCCCATTGAACAGCTTCTCCTCGGCAATGTGGCCTTCCAGAAATCCCATTTCTGACTGACACACACAATAAAAGAAGATGTGCACATGGATGTTGTATGAACAAGTCACTCGTAGGAATAAATGGTGGAAGAAGAGAAGAGTAGCTATATATATGTATGGAGTCCATTTTTGTTCATCCACCAAAACAAGGTGGAATGTTCACATCCTAATAAAAATATGACACGTGGTACAAAATCAATTTGGTGGGTGAACAAAACTACTTACAAGTGGTTTTGTGTGGAACAAAAATACCATATGTCATATTTTTATTGGGAGGTGAACATCCCCCCTAGTTTTGGTGGGTGAATAAAAATGGACTCATATGATATATGTACATATTGTCCCACCAAATGGGTACGTACTTTGGAAGCTGTATGAAATAATAGGCAGATGATGTTTACGAGGATCCTTCAAATCATTTCTAGGTTCTATTATTATTAATTATCCGTTGAAATCATTTTATTCAAATCTTAAATGTGCAGAAGTAACATGTATGTCAATTAATAAATATGCACAAGTAACATGCAGTAGCACTTAAAGATCATTACATGTTTATTACACAAAAAATAATTACACGAATCTTCCCCATGTTTTATGTCTCTACTCTTTATAAGGCGGCATGGAATTGGCTCAGAAATGTGCCATCCAAGTCGTATGTATATCATCCACCATTTCTTTCGTTAAAGTACGGATAAAAAAAATTAACTTTTCTCTCCCACAAATATATAAATTTTAAGAATTAAATTTAAAAATATTTAAGAACTAAATTGAAATTTTAGTTCAATGTGAAAATAGTAAAATATTTAAATTGTTTAACAAATCTAAGTTCAAATAATTTTAAATATTTGAACTACTTTTAACTATATCATAAAAAAAATTATTTTACGCCCAACGCATGTGAATTTACTAGTTTTATATAAAGGGATATCACACTAATCACCATTATTTTAAAAATAAATATAATGCAAAGGGAGGTCCATGTAATAATTTTCAAAATAATGGGGTCCTTTTAACACTCGTGAAAGATTGGGAGATTAGTGTATTTATATCATTTCTTCACATTGATCCAAGATTCATTTGAATTTTTGTATGACTATCTTCAATATCGTCAAATTTTTAGTATTGAACCAGAGAAATGAATTTTAGTCTGCAAGGCTACATCACTTCATTCTCCCGCTTAAGCAGTCCATCTATACTAAAAATTTGAGAGACTAGTTCATTAACTTAAAGCACTCATCTCTTAAGTGTTCACTCTATCTTTTTGTCTTGAATACAACACAAACTTTAGAAGCTCTGGTCTTATCGTGATTGTCTTCTGAATAATGATATTTATCCCTCCAAATTGTAACTCCAAACTATCCCTCCTTACGTGGCAGCTGACGTGACATGTTGATGTGGCAGCTGACGTGGTAAATTTTAAAATTAAAATTAACATTAACATAAAATTAACATTAAAATTAATGTTACATTAACATTAAAATTAATATTAACGTTAACATTAACAATAATATTAATATTAACATTAACATTAAAATCAGCATTAACATTAATATTAATATTAATTAATATTAATATTAAATTAATATTAATTAATATTAACATTAAATTAACATGGACAAAATTGTGTAATTAACTTTTTGGGTTAAAATTTGCCATGTCATCGGCCATGTCAGATAACACATAATATTATTTAACATGCTATGTCAGCTGCCATATAAGAAGGAATGTATTGGAGGTACAAATAGCATTACTCTTGTCTTCTTGGTTAGCATTCTTCAACTTCACTAAATAATATTTCGATGCTATTATATACCTTAGAGCCATTAGAATATCATTTTCCAAAGAAAATATACGCTCCGACTTTCCATGTGTTTTTCATCACTCAACAGAGAAATATGTTCTAGAACCATGTCGTCATCTTAGGATTAGGAGTTCCAATACAACACTGAGCTGGAAGAGAAAAATAATTTTGTTTCTTCTTTTTAGTATACCTTTAACATGAGATAACTTAGAACTTAAACTAGATGGGTTGCTACTACATTGAATTGTGGAACTAGGTAAGTTCTTAATAATTTTTTCTGTATATAAACTAATTAGAATATCTAAAGATTCTTTAAATTCTTTTTTACTACCAACATGAATGTTCATATTTTCATAAAATAATCTAAATTTATATTTATACCATCTAATTTAACTTTAGGATCCAAAACCGCAAGTAAACAATATATTCTTCCATTTTAGTAACAATGTCGGCAAAACCCGAAATAAGATCAATATGATTTTTTTTATGATCATTATTAGTTAAAGGAAAAGTTAGATAATAAACTATAGACAAAATAAGTAATGCTCTAAGATGGCTGTAAAAAATTTAAATTTTAAATAAAAATTATCCTTAGTTAATTGGCAATCATTTTTTAAATTTATATTGTTATAGGGTATAATAACATCTTCATATTTAATACACAACTTCCAAATTAAATACGTAAAATTTATCTATATGGTACATCATTGGGACACGGGAAGAAGTTCTCCTGCCCCTTGTTAGCAATCACCCGAATAAAACGCGTATTATACGCGAATTTTTTCGTATCTTACGTAACGTATAATATTTACGTACGTTTGAAAAATTCGGACTTGTACGCAAATTTTAAGCATGTGGAGTTTTAAACACGTACTATACGAATTTCTAAAACATTCGGCCAAAAAACCATGACTGAGAAATCCAACAGTTTTCACTTTCTTGACTCTTGCTGCTATTAAATATTAAGACCGACACAATTATCAAAAGAAAAGATGAAAAAATCTCACAGCTGTAACAAAAAAAAAGAAACCTAAGAATTTTTGCACATGTTGTTTGCAACAATCAAAGAAAAATCTTTCGATTTTCCATCCAACTTTCACTTTCTTTCTTTATATAATGTTCTCCAACCTCATCTTTTTCTCACACTGAACCCTTGTTTATGAAGGAGTAGAGGTGGGTGGGCCATATATATATATATATATATATATATATATATATATATATATATATATATATATATATATATATATATATATATAAAAAAAAAAATATATATATATATATATATATATATATATATATATATATATATATATATATACCGAATTTTAGTGCCGAATTTGTTCATATGAAACGTACTAAACACGAATTAAATCTAATCCGAATGTTTTTCGTTAGACGATTTTTTGACCGAATTTTTTACCGTATTTTACTTATATTGTGCCGATTTATACTCGTACTTTTGTCGTCCCGAATTTTTTCCGTTTGCCGAATTGCTAACAAGGCTCCTGCCACCATGACATATAATAGAAAAGAGCGTCGATTATTAACTTCTTCATGAAGAGCAGTTACTACAAAATGAGACTTAGAAACAAAATACCAATGTCATTCCTTAGGCCGCTCCAGCCTACATTAGCTGTCAATAATTCATTCCTTCGACAGGTTGACTTCGGATCTATTTTATTCCTTTGGTCATTTTTAAAATTGCAAATATTTATGTATCAATAGGCTTTTATGTAAAGATCCACCGAATCAGTTTTTAAATGGGATATTTTAGCATATAAGCCCATTACAAATATAGAAACTATGATATACCCCCAGTTATTTAATTTTTTTTTACAAATATCTCCATTCCTTTGTATACAACATTTTAAAATTTAAGACATACTTCCACTATTTAAACAAAATATTGAATATTTTATTCATAATAGAGATATTTGCTAATTTTTTTAATAAATGAGGGTATATGCTAATATGTATATTTATAGTACGGACATTTGTTAAAATATATTTTTTTAAATTGCAAATATTTATGTATCAATATATAGCTAGGCTTCTTAGATCCATGCCAGACAGCATGACCTTCATGTATGGTTGGTCTGTAGATTTGTAGTAGTAGTGCAAGTCCTTGACCTTCATATATTTTTTTCAATTTGCTGACATCGATCCCACCCATCCCATGTGTGTCGTTGGTCTGTAGATTTGTAGTAGTAGTGTAAGTCCTTGACCATGTACAACATGTATGGTTGGTGCTAACAATTGATTAGTCATTTAGTAATTATCAATTGCACTATGTGTTACTTGTGCACAATTTTTAAATGACCCTAACAGTTCATTAGTGAATTTTTAATTGCTAAACGAGAGGTACTTGTGCACAATTAAGATTTAAATTTACAATGAATCACGTAGAGGCTCACCAACCATTATTTTTACTAGTCAATTTTTAAATGACCCTAAAAGTTCATTAGTCAATTTTTACTATATAATTCCTACAAATTTTTAGTCATTGACCATGTGTGTCGTTGGTCTGTAGATATGTTGTAGTAGTGTAAGTCATTGACCAATTAATTAGTCATTTAGTAAATACTACTTCCTTTGAATCGTGTGGTATCTTCTCTCCTTCATGTTAGATTAATATTAAATAATTTGTACAGCACATTTGTGTATATCATCTTCAAAATCGAGGAGTGCTTATCACATTTTCTTCGGGCTATATATATGTCGTCCATGAATCACTGGGACGGACAAACAACTTGCGCATAGTCTTTGTGATCACATTTTGTTGTTGTTGTTCTTCTTCTTCTCCTTTCCTTCTCCAAGTCATAAATAGCATGGGATTCCTAGAAGGGCATACCGAGGGGGAGAAGGTGTTCAATGGGAAGGTCTTCCCAAAGACGCTAGTCCCTCCCATGTCACTTGTACCTGGTGAGCTTGACCTAGCCGAGATAGTGAAAGCCGAGCGCAAGTGGGTCAGTCAAACCCTCCAAGAGCACGGCGCGATCCTCTTCAGGGGGTTCGGCATCTGCTGCGCCGAGGACTTCTCGCGCGTCATAATGGCCCTCGGGTGGGACGAGTTCCGCTACACGGGCGTTGCCGGTGCCGATCGCATCAAGTTGGCCGAGACGGTCTACACCGCCAGCGGGATCCCTCTCGACACCATGATTACCTTCCACCATGAGATGGCGATGGTATATATATAGATATAATATAATACATGTAACATTTATTTATCTTTGTTTTAATTACGCTTTGGTTGGCCATTGTAGATGAGGAATTTTCCTCGCAGAGTCATATTTTTCGGTCAGCAGCCAGCAGCAGCAGGCGGTCAGACGTCGTTCATTCCGAGCAACATCCTAGTGGAGAAGCTGCAGGAGGAGATGCCGGAAGTGGTGGAAAAGTTCGAACAAGACGGTATCATATACACACTACATACCAAATCTAAATACATCGGTACCTCCACCATTGACACGGAGTGCACCGTTTGGCAACGGATGCTCAAAACTACTAATCTAGTGGAAGCAGAGAAGAGGTGAATATATATATATATATATATATATATATATATAAAATAAAAAAAAATAAATAAATATATATATATACTTAAATTTTCATCAGTTATATATAAAAGTTTCAAAATTTTACTTATTTCCATTGGTGACTTTGTAGGGCACTAGAAATGCTAAATTGTGACAAAGTCAAGTTCAACAACGACGGATCTGCAGACTTCACTTACCAGATGAAACCCATCCGGAAGTACAACAATAAGAGGGTTATGTGGCCCAGGTTAAAGAGTTATGAGATTGGCGATAGGGAGACAATCGTCACCTATGGAGACGGAAGTCCTATTCCATCAGAGGCCATTGAAACCATCGAAAAGATTTATGAGGAGAACTGTGTCGATATTAACTGGCAAAAGGGTGATATAGTGTTGGTGGACAACCTAACGGTTCAACATGCTCGACGTCCTGGGAAGCCTCCGCGGGTTGTGTTGGTGTCAATCTCAAACTGAACTAGATGAAATGGGCCATTTCGTTATGGATGATTATTTTATGTCGTCGTCGTCGTCGTTGTTTTATTGTCGTCGAAGGAAAGTGCCCAAAAATAGGTGTCGTCATCCACCATCTCTTCTTCTTTTCTGCCTACCTGCCATCAATTCAACATTGTATTAGAGTTGGGTTTGTGAAAATCAACGTATGAACATCTTGATTATCCTTATCATATATAAGGCCAAGAGAGGATCCAATGCTTATTATAAGATGGGATATAGCCATTTTGATTATCATTTACAGGAATATTTTTTTTGAAAATATTAATATGTAGATCTTTAATTTATTATTCAAATCTCTCAACCTCAACAATTATAAATATTTTTTAAAAGCGTTATAAAGAAACCGTCATGAATAGTTTCTATAAAATCGTTATGAATAGTTAATATATAGTGCACAATTCTGAACAATTTTAAAACGTTATGAATAGATAATATGTATAGGCTCAATGCAGCACATTTATAACAGTTTATACTATTCAAATTAGCATATTATAATGCTCTATACTGCACAGTATATATTACATAAAAAAAACTTCACATTATATATCACCATCTTTATTACATTTCTCAAAATAGAGTACATATCAACATCTTCATTACATTGAATATCCAAATACATATATATATATATATTTACAACTACCAAAATTGTCCACATCAAAACTTGGCCACATCAAAACTGTCCACAGAACATGTAGCAAAATCCTAAAAAAGATAAAAACAAAGTTCAATATACTTTATTTATTTCGGTAAAATCTATTGTAAGTTTAACTTATCCGTATCCGTGTTCGTATCCTGAGTCTGTATCGTGGCCTTATGGATTTTGATTGATAACGACAAATTTGTAGAAACAAAAGAGAAAACCTCACCTGGATTGTGCTGTCCAAATAGAAACTGGGCAATTGCCAATCCGCCTGCCTCTCCAGGATACCCAGCCCATAAGATCGCCCCTATGGTCCGATCATCCTTCGCGAAGCTGATATCCACCGGACGTAGGTGCCACAGTTCACGTCCATTCCTGAAGAGAAAAAAAAATCCAAGGTTCTTGAAGCTCGACTAGAATTTAAATCAATCAGAGGATTATGAAACTCTCGATCAAATGACAGTCATATTTATTGTGCATTTGATAGACTCGAGTCGAGCCGACTCGGCAATTTGTGTCGAGACTAACACTAGTAATAGAGATGAACGAAAATGACTTTGAGTCAGAATGAATCTGAAAGAAGAGTCACAACCAAAATCTATGGAATATGCGAGTATGAACACGATCTTACCGGGAGTGCCTGTGGAGGGGGGACGAGCTCGTTTGGGGCCGCCGGGGGATGGCATTGGCCGGGGTCGAGTAGGAGAAGGGGCAGGCCGTGTCGATCTCGAGAAAAAATAACACTACAAAGTAACCATCTTAAGAACCATCAACAGAGTATAGTTTTACTAAACCAAGTCAATTTAGCTTCAGTGTCCAAATGAAATGTAAGAAAGTCTGGCTCTCGGGATCCTAAACAAAAAACTAGTATGTCCCTTACAAATAAAGTAGTAGGTATATAACTATATATATTGGAACAAGTAGCGAGAACTAGTAAGATGAGCTCAATGTGGTTATAACTGCAATGACATGGTAACGAACTAGTAGAAGACCGGATAACATGAGAGTTACTGATGTACATTTCCACATACTCTAGACTTCATAATTGCTCGAATGAAAGCAAGGTTAGGGCCATGATACAACTATTTACAGGGGCAAATTTAATTCACTGTAGAACAAATAATATCCATATAGTTTAGTAGATTGTGACCAATTCTCAGAGATTCTGATGGCAACTACTGTTTCTCTATATTATCATTTGTGAGATGAAAATCATCCTATTTGCCTTCAATTCCTTAGGGTAATAAACAGAGATAAAACCAAAGAGGGTATTTATGAAATGTTCGACAGTAATTTTGATGAGAAATAGATGTCTGTTTGTCATTAGAATCAGAAACAAGTATGAAAAAAAAAGTTGCAATGACCAACCAAGCATGTAAAAGTGTAATGTAAGTTCACTCTCACGAGAATATTAGAATGTTACTACATGATAGAAATATAATCTAACAGTATATTAACACCTCAAGTATTTCAGAAAATTATCCAAAGTATTAAACGAAATGGGAAACAGTCAGTCATTATGTAAAAAGTGCAAGTCAGCATTACATACCAAGTCTGTCAATTGCTAAACCTATTTCTTTTTCTGAAAAATTCATCACAGCTAAATGTGATCTTTTGTCCAGGTCATCATTTAAATTTCCATTTGGCTCCTGTGTGAAATGTTAAGATACTTCCATAAAGTACTGAATAACTGAAGTTAACTAACTTGCTTGCAGTTCAAATGTATTGAAGGAAATAAGCAACAAAGACAATTGCAAAGATGGAGGGACCAACACAGCACTTGTGATAAGTGAGGACTTGAATGTCGGAAGAAACTTCATGGAACATTCACATTTCCTATTTACATTGATTATGCACTTCTGTAAGAAAAAAAATGCAAAATCTATTGAAGGATATAAGCATCGAAAGCAATTGCATCAAGATGGATAGACCCAAAAAAATACTTGTTGAGAGTGCAAAGTTACTGCAAACTTAAATGTCGGAAGCAACATTATGGAACATTTGCATGCCCCTGTTTACACTGATTATGCACTTAAGAAAAATAATATGTGAAGGATCACCTTTATTTCTTGCTTGACATCGTCAGAGGCAAACTCAATGGGTGAATTGTCTCCTCCCATGTCAGAGACAGAAAATTCACCCAAGAAATCTGATGCATTAGGACTTGACTTCTGGGAATATTATCCAACCATAATAATCAACATCATTAACTCCCCAAAACTAATAGTTTAAAAGAAACTATTAACCAATTTAAGATGTCCACTTGACAAAGAAGGCAATTGGCTATCGACTTACAGAATATCTAAAAAGAGCCTCCAATAGCAAATTAACGTCCGCATCACCTGAATGAATAAAAGTACAGGATAATTATTTTTTACTTCTCAAAAAGTAAGATGAACATGTCAACAAATAAAACCTACAAAAAAGTAAAGATAAAATGTATGAATATATTAGCACAGTTACTGGGAAAGCTTACCATTTTCTTCGAGCACTTTGTCAACAAGAACTGATGAAATTCCCATTCCAAGAAAATATGATTTTAAATGCCCAGAAGATGAGCTTGGCAGGCTTACCTAAAGTAGAATTAGACTCTAAATAAGTAACTATATAATAAAAAGGGGGAAAAAATATTAATACAATGTATTACTGAACTCATCTTACCAATTCATCTTACTAGTTCTCGCTACTCTCAGCGCCCTCCTCGCCTTTTCGAAGACACAAAATTAATTCATCATCAAACACCAATCAAACTCCAAAGAGAAAATAGTTACGTACCAAGTAGCCTCTGAAGGACGTTTGGATGGCAATGGCGGCGCGATGCTCTCTAACGAATCCAGGATTAGGCCTGGTCAGCCTCACCACCTCCGCGGCCGCTTGCGCTGTGGCCACTGTCACCTCTGCCGTGGCAGCGGTCGTGACGGCTAGCGCTATAGCGTGCCTCTGCTCTGCAGTCGCTGCCGGCTTCACCTGTTCTTGATTTGAGGTGGTCATTCTGAATAGCCATCTCCTCTTCCCCCTCTTCTGCGAACAACAACACAGGCTCATGAGCATTACACTTACAATAGAGGGATAAAAAAGAATGAGTAGATTAGTATCGAATCTTCTCTTCATCGTCGACCGGCTCGGGGTCTTCACGTCGCCTGGAGGGCTTCTCGCCCTTGTCTTTGGAAGGAGATCTAAATGCTCTCTTGACAGCATTAAGAAAAAATAAACTTTATAAGTCCTTAAAATAGGAAATGTAAGAGAAACTTTGTAAGGAAGAAGAACCCGCTCCCTATTTTTTGTCGGGAGGAAGAAGAACCCTTCCGCCTGCCCAGCGTTGCAGATCGCCACCACCACCGTGTTGCCCAGCATTACGTGCGACACCATGCCGGAGAGGAATGTCATGAACCTGCTCCCTATTTTTTGTCGGGAGGAAGAAGAAATTAAAAACCCTAACCCTAATTTTGAAGAGAACGGGCTCTAGGGTTAGGGTTTTGGAGTTGGGGAAAAGGAAGGAGAAGAAGAGGAGGAGAGGAGGGTGTTGCTGAACTAGAGTTAGGGTTTTGGATCTATCCTTAGGATTTTCGAGTTGGGGGAGAGGAGGGAGGAGAAAGGAGGAGAAGGAGAAGACCGACCAGAATTGGGGAAGAGAAAATTTTTTGTTGAAGCGCGCGCGGGGGTTAGAAGGATTTTGCCAAAAATTGAACTTAAAAAATATTACAAGTTTGCCACCGCTCTAAAATATTAATGGCATTTTATTTTTTAAACGTTATAAAAAGTCCAGAATTAGCCCAAACCGTCATAGAAAAAGGTATTTCGAACTTTGATAACGCTTAGGTATCAGGCGTCATCAATACGTCTTCTCGAGCGTTATTAATAGGCCTTTTTGTTGTAGTGGTGGAGGAGACAAAAGGGACACAGTGGGTTCGTGAGGGGGAGCCTCTTGTTGATTAAACTAAGAAGAGGAAGAGCATTGTTCCATAGCCTCCATATGAAGAACTACACCAGTGGAGAAATGCTTGTCATTTTCCATAGCTGCTTCCACTTGATAGGGTTCATAGAGATAACTGAACTGTTAGGTGACTATCTACGGATAGTTTCATATAGTGCTTTTGAAGAGAAGATCTCCGTTCTGACACTGTTCCAGATAAGCCTGTTTGGATCATCTCCTTCTCGAAGACAGATTTTTGTGATAGCCTTGGCCTCCATGAGAAAGAATAAAGAATTAATTAGTGGTAGGTTCCAGCTTCTATCAATGGGGTCCACTAGATCTCTTACATGTTTCGGACCACAAGGGTCCATAAGGCAAGTAGTAACTCTATGTCCAGGAATACTTGGGACCCAAGGATTCGGGTTATTATCCACCCACCCCCTCTGATTTTCTAACAAACATTTTCCTCCATGATATGCCGGATATCAAGAATGCTCGACCAAGTAGGGGAAGCTCGACCAAGTAGGGTTCCCACCATATAGATCTATTCTGCAAGTAGACACCTCTAAGGAGCTGAGCCCATAATTGATGTGGGTTTGCAAGAAATCTACAAAGAAGTTTGCCGACTAATGAATCATTGACCTAAGCTGGATTTCTGAAAGCAAGGCCACCTTCCCTCTTTGGTTTGGTGAAGTTGTCCCAAGCAAGGAAGTGCGTCTTCCTCTTTGTTGCATCATGACCCTGCCAGAATGCTCTATGATGAAGCCCCAACTTACGAGAAATGGCTTTAGGAACTTTGTAAGTCGACATAAAGTAAATAGGAATGGAGCCTAGTGTAGATTTGATAAGAACTGGCCGACCTGCATGTGAAAGCAATTTGGATTTCCAACCATAAAGGCCAGCGCAAACTTTTTCTAGAAGGGCATTATATATGGAGATCCGGCCTTTGGAAAGAAGAAGCAGATGAGCCACGACGCGACACATGTTGGATAACTGAAGTATAGATGCTAGATCCTGCTACACTTGGGGTAAGACTCGTTTACTGAAATGAATACTAGACTTCTCGTAGTTGATCTACGGTTCCGACCAGGAGGAGAAGACACTAAAGATAGATTTAACAATCATTAAGGAAGACGGGGAGGCCTCCCAAAAATGAAAAATCATCCGCGAATAGTAGATGAGATATAGATGGAGTATACCGACTGATACGAATGCTGCAGAAAAGGTCCTTCTGCTCGTAGCAATAGAAAAGTCAAAAAAGTACCTCGGAGCATAGTATGAAGATGTATGGGGATAGGGACATCCTTGTCAAATACCTCTCTTCGGAGGGAAGAAACCTTCAGGGGCCCATTGATGAGGATGGAGAATGATGGCGATGTAATGCAGTTCATTATAAGTGTATTGGAATGACAATGAATTCCCAGCCCATTAAGCACATTTCTAATATACGGACAAGCAAGCCGATCATAAACCTTAGCCATGTCCATCTTAAGTACATATGTTTTTATTTTTGGGAAATAACTTCATAGCATGAAAATCTTCCTACATAGTAATGATATTTTCGGTTAGATATAATGCAGCTTGCAGTATTGTTTTGCGCATTGTCTTCACACAAGTAGTAAGTAAACCTCATTCCTGAACTTGTGGAAAATCCATCGCCATGCAGGTCATATGAATAGTGATAACGATTACTCGATATTATAAATTTTTTAAACTTATTTTTGGTAAATATTCTAGCCTACCATTGGGACTAGAGACAATTTTGCCATTTCCATGAGTTTAACACTACAAAGATTTTTCTTTTTTTTTAAAGACCAGTCTAGATTGTAGTTTTATTTTATTTAATGTCAAACGTGACAAATAGCAAAATGTCATTTATTTGGGATCCACATCGGTTCAATGGAGTGTCGTTACGTCAGTCCTTGGATTGACGCGCGGTCCCCTCTCGACTCGTAAAGAAGTGTTATACTTTTTCAAATATGTCATTCATTTTATGATTCGTACGCTAGTTTTAAATGTAAACCAAACTAGCATAAATGATAAATACTAACATATATGAACAAAGAGGGGGGACTACCCGTCAGTCCTCCATCGACCCCAGTCCCCTTCCGCTAATGTGGGGTCCACATCGGTTCAATGGAGTGTCGTTACGTCAGTCCTTGGATTGACGCGCGGTCCCCTCTCGACTCGTAAAGAAGTGTTATACTTTTTCAAATATGTCATTCATTTTATGATTCGTACGCTAGTTTTAAATGTAAACCAAACTAGCATAAATGATAAATACTAACATATATGACAAAAAAATGGGCATAAGTGACATAAATTAGGCTAGTATGGTCCCCATTTTTTGTTTATACCAAAATATATGTCTGTCAAAATACTGACATAAATGATAAATGTTTCGTTCTGAACTCGAACCAAACTTCTTCTTTGTCTTCATGCACATTGTATCTTCTAATCAATTTGTAAGTGCACCCATCCGAGAGTTGGACTTTTGGCCATCTTTTGAGTTAATACTGAAAAAATTGTCAAGTTATATTCTCGATTAGGTTGACCCTGATTAATAAGTTAAGTGAGAAGTCCGAGCCAAATTATTAAAAATAAAATAAATTCCGAATGTCATCGCATAAAATAAAATAAATTTATCATAAGAAACTTAGATAATTTTTTCTTCCTGAAACTGAATTTAAATATTCTAAGGAGAGAATGCAAACAAAAAAAAACATGTGTATTAAACCCTAATATATGCTAATTTTATTGGAATTGACAAATACACTTATGTTTTCGTCATCCTGACATTGTGGGGGCCATGGAAACCCCGTTGTCCTCCTCAAAAGAGAGACAACCGAACCCTAACCCTAGCTCTCCATGTCCGTCACCATCCCGTCTATGGAGGCCGGCAGCGCAGAGGAACCACCGGAACCAGTGGTCGAAGCTCCTCTCCTCGAAGAACCGCTGGCTCTCCGCCGCCTCCCAAGGACGGTCTCACGCCACCTCCCTCGTCAACGCCCATCTCTCCCAAAGGTCCCTCCTTTCTCTCCTCCCTCCTCTTCTATGAATTGCTTGAACTATGAATAAAGAAATTGAGCTTGAAATTTCTCGCTTTCTGAAGACATATTTGGAGTTCTCGAGTGTTGTTTCTGACTAAACCCTTGTTAAACCCTAAATTTGGACGAGGAGTTTGCTTATTAGTTCTCGTTTGGTTTGCGGAAAGGAAGGAAATCTATTCTTTGCTCTTTCATTTCCTTTGGAAAATTGCAATTCCAATCATTTTTTTTCGAGGTTTGGAAAAATCAAGGAAATTGAGGGGGAAAGTGAATCCTTAGAGGGGAGAAAATGAATCCTTGGGTGGGTGGGGGAACCATTTTCGCCCTATTTTCCTTCCTCTTGGGAATCAATTTCCTTTCCTATGCATTTCCTTTGGCATCAACACAGGAAAGGAAAAAACTTTCCTTCCCCAAGGCCATGATTCCACGAACCAACCGAGCCTTTATTTTAAAGTAAGTTTGAAGTGTACCATATTTCGACATAAGTTCCCCAAGTCTTGTGATTTGCTTAGAAGTCGACAAACGATAGGAAATGAGAAAATAACGAGATTCGGGTAGTTGTGGCAAACTAGGGGATAATTAAGGGACTTGATGTTAATATTGTACTCCATTCCCATTTGTTTTTGAGAATTTACTTTGTTTTTAATATTCAGTTTCTGTTTTTTGTCGTGTTGTTAATCATCTAACTTTGCACTTGTATGATTTGCTTCTAATCAGGAGGTTTGCCGCAGGGGGCTTTTATCATCTTATAACGACATGGTATGCATTCTTTAAATATCCGTAAGTGTTCATTGTTACACACCTAGTTGGGCTTTCTTTGAATATGCCCTTGCCTGTGAATCTACACAACAAACTTTTAGTAACTCACTGTTCTCTGATAGATGCAGATTGTAAATAAGCAAGATCTCTAGACTTTATGTTTTTTTAATTGTTATTTGAAGGAATAAATTCAGTTTTCTATAACAACCAAATGACATCAACTGGGGCAAGTATAAGGAAAAAAGAGAGTTGGATTAGTTTCAATGATGTTATTTGGTGGGAGGTCTGAGTAGGTTACGATGAGAAATTTGCTCAGTGGATACTCGTCAGATGCTCTTAGTTAGAGCCTATCGCAGGTCCGCAGTTATTTCCGTTGTTGTTTTAATAGTATACAGTATACACATTTGGTATCTTCAACATTATATCTCATTGTTATGTGCCTCATTGGTTATAGAACTACTGAAGCTTCATTGCGTTTTTTAAATTCCAATGCATTTTATTGTTGCTTTAAGGACAACCCATTATTTGACCTCATGATTGAAACCCATTGAGATATGAGAATCCCGTTTTACTGTGAATTAGAATATAGGGATCGAATTCCAGGGTAGGTTAAATAATGACTTTGATATGGGTGAATTCAAGAATCCTGATTTTACTTGAAATCTCAGGTTACATTTGTATTAGAAAATTACAGATACTGAGTTCACTCATTTTAGAGAGAATCCATTTCACTCAACCTATGAGCGAATCCAATTTCGTGAATTGGAAAACACTTATGTGCTCTCATATGACCAAAGGTAACTATAAACTAGGTGATCATCTCTACTAGAATATTTTACCCGTTAATGTCAGGAAGATTACATCAAGTCTTAAAATCAGAAATGCTTTATTAAAAGTTAAGAATACCAAACACATGGAAGAACTTGGAATTCATTTAATTTCATAATGCCGACTGACCAAACATATGGAATAGGTACTGCAGTTCGATGATTCACTATTTTGAACTTTATGAGTTCTTAAAATTATGATGCACATTGGCCAAGCCCTTAAGTATATTCAAATGCTTTTATAAACATGCTGCAACGTTGGTCTACAATGATACCAATTGGAATTTTCTCATTTTATGAGCATGTCCAACTTCATGAATTGGAAACACATACATATATGGCTCTTATGCACTGTTTGTCGCCCGGTGCCCGCCTAGTGGCCAAGTTATTTGGGGTTTATGGGCAATTTTCAGCAAGGAGAATTTTGGACCCTTTTTTGTGACCACCTAGAATTAGGTGGTGCCTAAGCTGGGGTAGGCTCTTGGCGCCCGCTCGATTACTGCATATCGACTTTTACAACCATGTTCTAATGTGAGCAAGAATAATATTCTTGTGCACCCTCATTGTTCTCCGGTACATCCGCAAGAACATTATTCTTGTGCCTTGCAAATTTGTCTTCAAAATATTCTGCGTCGCGAGATTCAATGATATAATTTGACTCAATATCAAGAAATCTCCGAGCATCACTCTTCTCGGCATACCCCAAGAAGATCGTCTTAGTAGTCCTTGCCCCAAGCTTCTGAATCTTCAGATCTGGAAGCTTGACATATGCCAGACACTCCCACACTCGAATGACATTCAAGTTAGGTCTGACCTTGAACCAGAGTTCATGAGGAGTTACGCCTGAAGTTGCATAAGACACTCTATTTAAAATAAAAGTGGTCGTCAATGCAGCTTCCCCCCCAGTAGCACTTAGGAATACCCACAGTCAACAGTATTGAGTTAATCATTTCTGTTAACGTTCTGTTCTTCCTCTCTGCTACTCCGTTTGATTGAGGAGAGTACGGAGCCGTAGTCTCATTGACAATTCTATGTTCTTTGCAGAACGATGTGAATTCATGAGACCTGTACTCCCCATCTCGTTCACTTCTTATTCTTTTAAGTTGTTGTCCAGTCTGCCGCTCAGCTTCGGCTCTGAACTCCTTAAACTTCTCAAATGCTTCGTCTTTAGCCTTCAGCAAGTAGACGAACGCATAGTTAGAGAAGTCATCGATTAAGGTTATAAAATACTTTATCCCGGCCTTGGTAGAGAATTGTTTGAAGTCACAGATATCGGAGTGTACCAACTCCAGAAGATCTGTACTTCGATTAACCCGAGGAAAGGGTTTCCTTGTGATCTTTATTTGAGTAGGCCTCCTGAGATCAGGTTCTTGGCGATAGAAGGTACGTGCTTCATGGCTTGAAGCGTTAGAGACTTTTCAGAAGTCAGCTTCAACACCACCGTACCGATCCCGAGCACTTCAGCTTGTGTCTGGTTCGCCACCATAACCACTTTAGAAGTAGATGTGTAGGTACGAAATCACTCCTTGCTGGAGCAGACATGGCAGGTGGCTCCAGTGTCAACCCACCAGTCAGAGTCAGTCCCTATCGCATCAACTTGTGCAATCATAGCAACAACGTCAGTGATCATAGATATCTTACTAGGCACATGTAAACTATGTGGGTGTCAGTACTCAACTATACTGTGGAATGAGCTCCTCACTCACCCATACAAAACTAACACGTTTGATTTACTTTGTGCAACATGGTCCATTCTTATCAATTGTCTTTCTAGTCTTGTCTTAGGATCAATTTTATGATGGACGCTTTGGCATACTTGTGTCTGAGGACCATCACGTGCTTGCACAACGACGTTAACTCATACCTTGCCTTAGACCCTTTTCGTGCCCATAACGTTAACCTATCAAGTCGTGTTTGCCTTAAGGCCATAATCAGAGACGCAACTACATGAT
>JANAVB010041744.1:0-28803 GCA_029216955.1 Iris pallida | reverse complement strand
CGTCCCGTTAATATCACACGGGCCCGGATGGGAAGTTGTATACAACCGCTCGAGTCCAGCCCCGGCGACAAACGGACAGAGTGGTTCCTCTGACCTGCGGGAGGCGATCCTCCACAACGCAAGGAAAGAGGAGGAGTGTCGGCGTACAAAGAGTCCTCTCTTGGACATCGCTGCACCCAAATCATCGTCAACTACTGTTGCAACAACGCGGCAGTGATGGAAGATCGGCCATCCGTCTTCCAAAGACTACAGCATCCGAGCTCAGAAGATGAGGCACCTCCTGTTGTCTCCTGCAATTCCGTGAGAAGGTCTCCGCCGAAGGGAGAGGGAAAAATACAAGCATCTCCAGTCCCAAGATATTAACCACTACAGCTAAGAAACTGTCGTCTAAACGATTGTCCTCCACCGGAGTATTCTAACACACCCATTCAAAGACGAAATCTGCCGCGATGGGAAATTCATCATCCACATCGCTGGAGGTTGTGGGAACTGGGGTAGCACTCCTCCGAACATCCGCAACAATCTGATGTTTCAAGGAGCCGAGCCCGGACAAACAACTCTTCCATCAGGTACAATAGACGCTGATGTCCCCGAGGACATCCGTAACTCTCAAGACGAAGCGAGCTCTGAGGCTGGGGGTACTATTCCCTCCGAGTCCGAACCTGAAGAGAACATTCCCACCTACCCCGATGATTTCTCAATGCATGGGTACGATTCGGAGGGCACATCCTCCACCGTTCCTTCCGTCACTCCTCATGTAAGGACGGTATTCATGACGGACAGCAATCAAGGTGGTTCCAGTGATCGCCAACGCATCGACACTTTGGAGGCCATACTGCACGCCTTGGTCAAGTCTATAGACGAGATCAAAGCGGCTCTTCCTACTCTGCAGGGAGTGACACGGGCCAAACAAGCGCGGGTCCCGCAATCAATATAGATTCAAATTCAGCGGCACCGAACCCGGGCAATAATCTTCCCGAAATAACGGCCCCTACCGCGACAGATGAGGCCGAGAAGTAAGAAGAGAGGTTCAAGAACTCCAAGCCATGTTCCACGCCCGAGAAAACTCTCAAGACCTCAGAATACGGCAACCATATCCTGCTGAATGGAGGGATGTTCCGTTCCCACCAAGATATAAGCCGTTCAACATCAACCCATATGACGGCAAGACCTCAGCAAGTCGGTACATCACGTACTTCGAGGTCACCACCGACCATCTGTCCCACGATGATGCTATCCTCACACGATTATTCATTGGGGCATTGGAAGGAGTCGCCTTCGACTGGTATCGCAATCTGCCAGACAACTGCATTACTCCTTCGTCGGCTTCAAGCGCACGTTCTTGGAGAGATTCTACGAGGTAGGACAGGACGTCACCATGTCCACCCTCATGGACGTCATCCAAGGGGAGAAGGAGCTGACAAGGAACAACATTGAGCAGTTCCGCCAAACCGCCATGAAGCTGCCCTCCGGAAATCCAGATTCATCTTTGATTGAAATTTGCCAAAAGAGACTGCTTCCAAAGATCAGTCTCTGGATGGGCGAGAGTCAATTCAAGGACTGGTAGGCATTTATCATCAGTGCCACAAGTGTCGAAGAACGACTGAAGAAGGCTCGCCAACTGGGATTGCACATCTCAGAAGGAGAAAGCAAGGGCAAGCGTCCCAACAACGATAATGGGGGTAACCCCTCCAACAATCGGGACAGCAAGGGAAAGCAGGCTATGGTGGCCGATACAACAGAAAAACCTGAGCCGAAGCCCGTAGACAAACAATGGCCACAAACCACTTACTCCTTCGAAGACAGTCACGTCAAGCCCATCTTGGACATGCTCATACAAGGGGACATAATTCAACTTCCTCCACCAAGACGGGAAACGCGGCCGGCAGAGATGGAGAATCCAAAGTACTGCCATTATCATCGCTATGTTCATCATGCTACACATGATTGCTACCAGCTGAAACGGTACATCTAGAACCTCATCGATTCGAACGCTCTGGCCATCAATTTCGAAGAGGTAACCGTGGCGGCCAATATGGTGTCCGTACAATTTGGCAGCTTTCCTCCGATGGAGACTCAAGACGGGGTGGTCCCCGTCCCTCTAGCGACAATGGAGATTACCAATCTTCCACCTCCCGAGATCAGGCTGCCGGTCTAGTACCCTCACCACATCACGAGGGGAGGTCATATGGATCCATCCAGACTTGGTGTCAGAAGTGACTCGGCCCACACCATCTTCCACTGACAAAAAGAAAAGCAGAAAAGTCAGGACCTGCCTCACAATCTCTACAGAAAATGAGGAAGCTACAGCTGTCGTCACGTGGTCCGGAGCGCAATCCTAACCTGTGGTTGACAATCCAGCCGAAAATTATTAACCCACTACAACTGACGCTCCGGGACCGGCTCAGCCTTCGACGACCAACAAGCCTAGGCCGAGGGAGACTCGCTTCGACAAATCCCTCCAAAAAGAGGCAGCCCAAGGACTAGAGAGGCCCTACAACTTTGACATCTTAGCACAATTGGCTAACACACTAGCCAAGTTGTCACTGTACGAATTCCTAAGGCTCTCCAAGGTCGTTCGTATTGCATTAAGCGAAGCACTCCAAAATGCTGATGTCTATCTGGCTCAATCCAACCTCACCTGGGAGGACTCACCCGTGGATCTCCAAGACAGTGCCTGCACGGGAGCAATGCCCAACATCGTCTTCACTCCACAGGACATGCTCATCAAAACCAACCTACACGATCGCCCGCTATACTACACGGGATACATCGGTGACGTGAAGGTGGATCGGATGCACATAGATCCTGGCTCTTCCATAAGCATCATCCCGAAGGGTCTGCTACATCATCTTCGCATCCCAATGTATCGCCTGACGCCTACAAATACCTCCATCAGCGGTTTCAATTCGGGCAGGAGCTACCCTATTGGGAAGATTCGTTTGAAGTGCCAAATTGGCGACCTCCAATCCGAAGTCACCTGCTACGTCATAGATGCAGACACTTCTTATAACATCCTCTTAGGGCGTCCATGGATACACGATTACATGATCGTACCTTCCACGTTACACAGTGCTTCAAATATGTCGACAGGCACGGCTTTATAAAGACGGAATTTGCTGATATCGATCCCTTCAAAGGGGTCGAATCCTACTACTCAGCCTATACGAAAAGTCGAAGAGGCACCTTGATGAAGGAGACGTACAAGCTCATACCGAGATAGCTTCGGGATCAGAAGATCCTCTGACGATCCACCTCCAAGCTCGCAAACCAGGCAGGTCCGCACCCCTTACTGCCACTCTGCGGAAGGACGCGATCAGCCTCTCGGCGCAGGAGGAACAGATGATAATCCTGCTACCAAGGTCCGGCCAAGTGCCGAGACCCACAACGGGGCCACTGACAATCAGACTGCCGAGAGTCGGTCAACCCCAAACGGAGAAGCTCAATCCCTCCGATAGGCCACTGACGATACGCCTTCCCAAGAAGGGTCGTCACCCCGATGCAAGGTCTGGCACTTCTAGCGAATCGGCCACTCCTCGCTCCGCCTCAAGTGCCAAACTGGGGGTCGCTAGTCTTCCAACAACTCCACGCTCCGCTCCCTCAGCTGAACCTCTGACAATCAAGCTGCCCAGGGCGTCCTCTCAGTCTTTATTTACACAGGGGGTAGCCGAAGAGGAACCGGAGCTAGCCAAGTATGTGGCTGTCCATATGATGTTCCCTCCGCTGATGATATAATCCCCCTAGAAAAGATACCTTACTTCATCAATAAAGGGTTATCTTTGAACTACACCGAGCTCAATAAGCTATGTACAATGTATGCTATGGAACACGGTATAGGCACTCACCTACACACACAAGTGACAAATGTGTACGTCGCGATCCAGCTTACTCCAGTAGAAGACGCTTACCGAATAATCGAGGGAGGGGACCATCCAATCATCTTCGGCCGGACGAACAACCCGCATCCCTCCACCATAGAGGAAACCGACCTCGGGTCAGATGCCGGGAGACTGCCTCTGTATCTGTATAGCCCACAATCCAAATATATCATGCAAAAACAGGGGTATGATCTGGAAACGACGTCGGGTTTAAACTACGGCACTGGGCGACGATTACCTTTGAAGTCGCCAGTCCCGGCGGGTAAACCACGGGATTACTATAACAAAACTCGATGCGGGCTAGGGTATGTAACGCCCACTACGACCCCGAGAGTTCAGATGAAGAATGCGACTGGCAGTCACATTCAACCGGGTCGCCAACTTCTGACTCATATACCAGCATCGAGACGTGTTCAGACAAGTCTTGTCAGTCAACATGGCATTCGTCGACGCCTACGAGGAAGATGAACATCCCCGAGATCCTCGAGCTAGAGCCATGGGCCCAGCAATTGGATGCACAATGGGAAAAGCGGTTCGAACTGAGAGAACCTCCTACTGAAGATGAGGTTATACAAGTTAACCTCGGCAGCGAATCTTCTCCAAAACCGATTTTCGTCAGTAAAAGCCTAACAGACGAAGAACGGGAGTCGCTGCTCGAACTTGTCAGAAAATACATTGATGTGTTCGCCTGGAGCTATGAAGACATGCCAGGGTTAAATCTCGACATTGCTCTTCACAAACTCAACATTCGGCCAGATGCAAAGCCAGTCAAGCAGCAACAACGACGCTTCCGCCCAGGCATGGACGCAATCGATGCCGAAGTCAACAAACTGATAGCCAGCGGCTTCATTCGTGAGGAGTAACATCCGGATTGGGTCGCCAATATAGTAACCGTCCTTAAGAAGAATGGGAGGATTCGAATCTGCATCGACTTTCGTAATCGAATGAGACATGTCCGAAAGACGAATTCCCCCTCCCTATCACAGATATCATGATCGACAACACATGCGGCTTCGAACGTATGTCATTCATGGATGGATTCTCGAGGTACAACCAAATTAAGATGTCTCATGAGGACGAAAAGCATACATCATTCCGAACACCAATTGGCACGTACTGCTACACACATGTCTTTCGATTTGAAGAATGCTGGCGCCACATATCAACGAGCCATGAGTCATCTTCAGAGAACACCTGCACAATATGGTAGAATGCTATGTCGATGACATCGCCGTCAAAAGTCGCTGTAAAGGAGACCATCTACAAGACCTAAGGACGGTATTCGACCTGATGCGAGCCCACAATTTGAAAATGAACCCTACAAAATCTTTCTTGGGGGTATCCAGCGGAAAGTTCTTGGGTTTCATTATCACCGCCCAGGGTATTCATGTAGACCCTGAGAAGACGAAGGCAATTATGGATGGGCCCCCCGAGATATCTCCGCGAACTCAGAGGCCTTCAAGGGAGGCTAGCCTACATCAGAAGATTCATTTCTAACCTCTCCGGGCGATGCCGACCATTCACCCACCTCATGAAGAAAGGAGTCTCATTCGTATGGGACGAGGAATGCCAGCGTGCTTTCGACAGCATCAAGGAATATTTGTCAAATCTTCCAGTTTTGGTGGCCCCGGTTCCTGGAAAACTATTCCTGCTCTACGTATGAGCAATGGAACACTCCCTCGGGGCTCTGCTGGCACAAAACAATAATGCAGGCCATGAGCAGGCCATATATTACCTCAACCGAATGATGATTGGGCCAGAGCACCGATACACCGCTGTGGAGAATGCCTCGCCCTGGTATTCGCCATTCAGAAAATGCGACATTATGTCACCGGACAAATGATACATGTGATCTCATGAGTTAACCCTCTCAGAGTCCTCATGACTAAACCAGGGGCACTCAGCTCTCGACTCGCTACATGGGCAATATTGTTGTCCCCTTATCATATGATCTTCGTCCCAAAAGGCAGTCAAAGGTTAAGCCCTGGCAGACTTCTTAGCAGCCCACCCAGGCTCAGAGTCCTCCAGAATATATGAAGAGATCCCAGATGAGGTCGCCGACTCGCATACAACCTCTCACGATGATATATGGCGAATGTTCTTCGACGGTGCTTCGAGGACCGGACCTAAAGGCAATATAGTCGTCGGAGTCGGGGTAGTGCTGATCTCCCCTTCCGGATTGGTCATTAACCGCGCTTATTCCCTCACAGAGCCCTGCTCTAACAATGTGGCCGAGTACAACGCTCTGGTCATTGGCCTCCAACTTGCAAGAGAGCTGGGGATAGAATACCTTGAAGCATACGGCGACTCCCAACTAATCGTCAATCAGATCCGGGGCTCATACGAGGTCCGCCACGAAGACATGATCCTCTATCACCAAATAGCGATTGACATCATCTCGTCGTTCGAAGGGTTGTTCATCGAACCTGTCCCCAGACTCCGAAATATTGAAGCCGACGCCCTAGCTGGTCTTGTCGCTTCCCTAGCAGTTCTGAACTATGATCGCCAATCAGTGGATGTGATAGGCCATGAACTGGTCTGTCCCAAGAACAATGTGCAATTTGTGGCGAGTTATTCTGTACAGACGATCGATGATGCCCCAGATTGGAGGCAACCATTCATCGACTTCGTCGTCTATGACATCCTGCCCGAGAACCCAAAGGAAGCCACCTCCATCAGACGACGTTCTCTCAGATTTTTCTACGATACAGAGACGAAAATGTTTTATCGCCGCTCCTACGTCGGATTACTACTTCGGTGTCTGTCAAATAAAGAAGCCAAAGAAGCCGTACGAGAAGCTCATGACGGTGTCTGCGGGGCCCCCAGCCCGGCCCAAAACTGCAAGTCCGCCTTCGCCGAATGGGCTACTATTGGCCCACAATGGTGGCAGATGCGATAGATTATGCTAAAAAAACAAAGCCTGCCAAATCCACGCAGACTTCATTCACCAACCATCTGAATTTCTACATCCGACAGTGGCATCCTGGACATTCGAAGCATGGAGAATGGATATCATTTGTCCAATCACCCTACCTTCCTCCCGAGGACATCGTTTCATACTTGCGATCACTGATTACTTCTCTAAATGGGCGAAAGTTGTCCCACTCGCAGAAGTTAAGACTTCAAACGTGATCAGCTTCCTTAAGCATCACGTCATCTACTGCTTTGGACTGCCCCGAAGGATCATCCATGATAATGGTCCGCAGTTTGCAAGCCACGCATTCTATCAGTTTTGCGATAAGCACCGTATTCAGAATGTCGCTTCGACACCATATAACCCGGCAGCAAACGGGTTGGCAGAGGCATTCAACAAAACAATCATCAAACTCCTCAAGAAGTTTGTCTCCTCCAATAAATGCGACTGGAATGAGAAGCTCGGCGAATGCTTATGGGCTTATCGTACCACAGTTCGAACAGCCACCGAGAATACACCATTCTCCCTGGTGTACGGGAGTGAGGCAGTCCTCCCATTGGAGACTCAGATCCCCTCACTACGTGTCGCCCTCATACATCAATTGACGACAAACGAAAACCACCATCGTCGGCTACAGGAATTGGAGGCACTAGATGAAAAGTGCCTCTTGGCTCAGCAACGAATTGAGCTATACCAAGCACGCATCTCTGGAGCCTTCAACAAGAAGGTCAAAATCAGAACGTTCCAGGTGGGCGATCTCGTCCTGGCAGTCCGGAGGCCGATGGTCATGACTCACAAGACCGTCGGCAAATTCCAGCCAAAGTGGGAAGGCCCATTTATCATTGAGACAGTATTCTCCAACGGTGCTTACCGCCTCGCAAAACAAAACAGAGACTTGCTCATGTTGCCCGTCAACGGCAAGTTCCTGAAGAAATATTATGTCTAAATGACATTCTCTCCAGATTATCGAGTCATGTACCCGCTGGTACCGTTGAACTCACATCCACAACATTTAAGATTATCGAGTCATGTACCCGCTGGTACCGCTGAACTCACATCTACAACATTTCAGATTATCGAGTCATGTACCCGCTGGTGCCGCTGAACTCACACTTTCTCAATATTCTAAATTACTGAGTTATGTACCCGCTGCTGCCTCTGAACTCACATTCCGGTCACTCTTTCCGATAGTAAGTCACGTATGATTATACCTCTGAACTTTCTTCCTGGAAGAGATCCTCCCTCATGATCCACTACCCGCGCTCCCAGTGCACAAAAAGGGTAATCAATCCACAAAATTCTGAAACGGCCATGTCCTCATTACCTCTGAGTCGTTTTCACTTCCACCAAAAAAAAACCACCCCCTCGCATGGGACTTCCACGTTCTCCTACCTCTTAGTCGTTCTATGTACCCCCTCTTCATTGAGCCCACTCCTGCCATGTCCTCATTACCTCTGAGTGGGAAGGCTCCGTCGAAGAAACCTTCATGCTTGCCATGTCCACATTACCTCTGAGCAAGTATGTAGGTCCCCTGTCAACCTATTATCTGTACCCACAACCGGAGTACGACAAGGATAATAGGTCCACAAATGTTCTCTGTTGACCACAATGTCCTCTGTTGACCTCAAATGTCCTCTGTTGACCACAAATGTCCTCTGTTGACACAAATGTCCTCTGTTGACCACAAACGTCCTCTGTTGACCATCAATATCGTCCGTCGAGTTCACTCCCCATGTTCTCATTACCTCTGAGTAGGAAGACTCTACGTTTAAAAAACCTTCCTACTTGCCACGTCCTCGTTACCTCTGAGCAAATATGTCGGTTCCCCTTCATCCATTATCCGTATCCTAAACCAGGGTACGCCAAGGATAATAGGCCCACAAATATCCTCAGCTAAATTTCTCAGCACAAACCTACCACCTCATCATGCCCCAGGAGCCCAGCTGCTCTACGGCATTCCTTTTCTCAATACCAAGAGCACCCATGACCACTTTGCTATGGCTGCTTCAGGTACCCTGACCAAAACTTGTTATCTCTACCTAAAACCAAGGTACACCATGGGTAACAGGTCCACAAATATATCCCCTATGCGGGGGAAAAACATCACCACAATATCACAGGCACAGCAGGCAATACAAATGAAGGGTAGAATTGAAAGTACTCTTTATTTGAAGGAAGAAAAAGCATTACATATTTCGGGATCATGTCCTCTTCAGAAAGAGAGAAAACAGAAACAAAACAAAAGAAAAGGCCGACTACATTTCAGCATTACTCAATTCTAGGAGGCGGTTTCTAACTGAGGTAGTACCCCGTTCAATCCGTTGCCGAGCGCACGCTCGGCCTCCTGGAGTAAATGCTCCTCATTGTCCAAGCCCAAGAGCGCCTGACAGTCATCTTCCAATTTCTTCAAGGCAGTCTCCAGGTTAGTCGAAGCTTGAGTAACCCTGTCAGCCTCCTGAACAATTAGTCCCCTGTCATTGCGGGTAGTCTCGAGTTCAGACTCCAAGAAAGTCAACTTCTTCTGAAGCAAGGATCTGCTCCCGCGTCTCAGTAATCTCACGAGAAACAGATTCCTCCCGAGCCGTGACATTTTCATTCGCGTAACTCAATTGATCATACCGGTCAGATAAGTCGCTGAGATCCTTAGTATGGCCGGTCTGTCCTATCCCGAGTAGCTCTAGTCCTCTCTATAACAGCGATAAGAGAATCCCGCTCCTTTTATAACAGCAGATAGATCAGCCTGCCGCAGTACTCAAGCTCGGCCACCAGCTGATCAGCCTCCAATAATTTTGCCTCCAGAAGCGAAGCCACCCCTGCATCACCAGGAAGATCCCTAAGGATATTTACTTGACCCTGGGCGCATTGTCGGGCCAAGGTGAAGGAGGTTCCCCTTTCCACAGCAGCCTCGATTCTCCTACTCAAATGACGATGAAAACTGGCAACCACGTCTTAACGCGTCGTCCAGAACTTCAGCAGAGATGGCGTCAGGGGAAGCAGGGATGGCAACGTCGGAGAAGTAACGCTAGAGCTCGCAACCGGAGGAACGGAGTCCGAGTAGAACGATGCATGAATAGCGGCCAACTCATCTTCCGCGCCCGGAAAGCTTGGATACTCGGTAGGGCAGAAAGGTCGATTCTCGGAGCCACCGGAGCAGAGGATGATGCAAGGACCATCGTTCCTGCCCCGACTGCTCCGATACTGGCTCGCTAAACTCGAGCCCCAGAAGGCCCATCAAGACAAGTCGGACGGTGAGAAGGTACACCCTTCTCCACCAATGCCCCTTCGGTTGGGGGGTCCCAACAACGTCCGTCCTCGGCACCGGAGGGGTAGGACCTGTATGTCCAGAATAACAATCAATCGACGTAATCCGAAGGACGTGATGATAGAGCAGATAGGCTTCTCACCAGGTCAAGATTCGGCTAATCTTACCAGGGGAGGGACATGAAGGCTGCAGCTCATCCATAACTGGCGTGGTTCCCTCACCCGTGATCCCCGAGTTAAACCCAGTCACGTCCTCTGTCCCCGTCACCTTGAAGGGGGATACAGATTGATCTGCCTCATCTTGAAAAAAAAGGCTCTCGGGAGTCCCCGTCATCCCGGTTCACCGCCTCGACATCTTGAAGCTCTTCTTCTTTCCTGACACCTAAAAGAGAGAACGAAGACGATTAGAATTGAATCTCGAAGGAAAGAAGGAATCGAGAGCAGTATTGTTACCACTGACACAGGGTTAACTTCTTCTCCACTTTCTCTTATGGCTAGCGGAGGTGCCTAGTCGCAACCAGCTTCCGGGATCGAGAAACACCGCCAACAGAAAACTTGCCTGCTACGTTTCGAAGTAGGACCAGACAAGAGGGACTGATCCCCCAACGTCTCATCTGACGAAACAGGCGGTTGACCCACCTCTGCATCGGCCACTGGAAGGATAGAGTCATCTTTATCATGCTCGTTGCCTTCATCACCCTCAGCAGCGGAGTCCAAATCTGGTACTTCGGCTCTAGTCTTTCTTTTCTTGGTCCCTTGAGAGCCTTCCTCCAGACCGGTACCAACAATAAAACTGGTACCTGGTTAAAATCGACCAGGGGTTTGTTCGCCATGACATGATACAAAGCCGCCATATACAAGATCTCCACTGACTCCTTAATAGCAGGAACCGAGAAAATGGTACGAGTATGGAACAATCATAATATTGCCAAGCTCTGATACCATCAAGAAGGCTATCTTCATAACCCAGACAAGAACTGGGGCTGTCCAGACAAAGTTGGCTGTATCCAAACTGCCGGGCAAACCTGCTAGGCAGATAAGGCTCCAAAAAGACAGTATTGCGATTACGATACACCAGATGTGCGGGACGAATGTTACGCAGCCATAGGAGCATCTGGACATCCAGAAGCTGAGGGGGCGCGATACCGTCAATATGTACAGCCTCTATGTCCCTGGCAGTAAAGCGAGGGACGGATACGAAAATATGATACTTATCTGCCCTCGCCAATGCCATCCGGTAAGCCCGCATGGTCTCACATTCCCAAGGCTCGTCACGATAACGGAAGATAAATGCGTCATCATCAGTCCCACCGTCTTCAGAGCCCGGCCTCATCAAAGATGGGTAATATAGCAGCCCACCCCATCAAATAGTGATAGGGCAACTCAGTTCGTTCAAAATCCTTGGTCACGTCGCAAGCAACTTTGGATGTGAAGGTACGAAGGCCACGGTGTATGTTGCACACCATGGCTGGAAGGAGAGCTAGCCTGATTCGCAAAACTAACTTCACAGCCGAAGGATGAAGTTACGACTAATTCTCTCAATAGAACCGGCTCCTCCCGAGACTACACAATTTCGTGGTCAGATCATCAAAAATCCTACTAGAAGCGCTTTCTCGGATAGCTCTTGAGTATCCTGGTAAAAGTAACCGAAAGTGTCAGTCTTGCTTCCTAATCCGTCACTGGTAGTGGCCACTCTCTTGGCCGACGACATCAAGTCCTTAACCGCTTCCCGAGATCGAGGGCGACGAGAGGTGACTCGACCTGAGGCATCTGCCGGGAAAATATGCACCCAATCCTTGGTATAGGGATCATTCCCTTCCGAGTTACCATCCTTTCGGGTTATTTGATGGCATGTGTTATAATGGCATAATATCTCCTGGTAAAGAGCCACGAAGCCAGGATACCGTCGTTCCAAATCCTCGAGTTCCTCATTAGTGGGAGTATACGCTTCAAACGCTTCGTCCTCCTAAGGAAGCTTGGAGACCGCGTGCACCTCATGGAGCGCGAGTCCCATCTCCCCTACAGGTGTGTAAAAGGTCCCCGTACGGCAATTATACATTTCCAGCAGAGACATGAACAGCTTCTTGTTGTGGACAAGCCATGACTGGTACCTCGGATAGCGTGGTAAAGGCCAATCTCGCACAAAAAGACCTCATACTTCTGTAAGATCCAAGTAGACAAATTGATCCACGAGGGAATAGGGTGTACCCAACCAGGGAACGTCAACCGACCAACGGGATAGGAGCCTTTTCGAGCAAGTTGATTTATAAAAGTATCGGCAGTAGAGAAGTGAAGTTAGGGCCCGCCACATTCAGGAAAGAACCTGGGACCAACCCCGTCACAGAACAACTAGTATGCACTTTGTCGGCAGTCACGGACTTCAGATTGTTATTATAATGGATGTTCCCCACAAACATCCCACTTCTGGTAGGGGTTAAAGTCTCCCCCATCTTCCGGTCCAACGGGAGCATATTGAACCAAGATAATGGGAAGTGTCGCTCCATCTGGGGGATGCGGATCGCCATCCCCTTAAAAACAAAACTCCAATCCTCCGACACCTCCAGAACATGATCGTTCCCCTCAAGGCGTCTCCAAAAAAGAATGCAGGCTTCAAGTACTCTCCTTCAAATTTTTCGGAGTTCATCATAGCATTAAGGAAATGGAAAGACTGATTCTTGATGGCATTCAATCTAGCCATAGGCTCATCGCTCGAAAACTGGTCCGTCATATACTGAACAATATGGTCGTACCTATAGCTCAGAGCAGCTTGAGTGCTACCCACCAAGAGTTCTCCAGCAGCGTTAACCGGCAGATTCACTGAAGAACAGACAGAGAAAAGTAAGTTAATCGGAGGGATGAAAAGAGCTGATTGGGTGCTTTCAAACCCCATGTGGCTCAAGAAAACATCCATGTGGCCCCATGAAGCTCTCATAAGTCTTATGCGGCTCCAAAAAGCCTCATGCGGCTCGAGCTCAGAAGAACGCTTATGCGGCTCCGTACAATAAAAGTCTATGCGGTTTAGCGTCACTTGTGCGGCTTTGCCGACAAGGCGCAGCTCGGCCGTAGGGCAAACATGCGATTTATAAAGGCTCGTGCATAAAGTATGCGACGTAGCCATGGCAGTTGGGGTTCTTTAACTCATACATTGTCCTTACCAGTAATGGAGGGCAAACGTCAGGATGAACATCAGGTACGACGACCGGCGGAGTAGCAGCCGCAGCCGAGGCGGAAGTGGAGGCCGCCTTCCTGTCCTTTGCTGCCACGGTCTTCTTGGGAGCCATTAATTATTGAAGAGAGGAAGGGCAATCGAGATAGGAAAGGTCTGAGGAAGAAGAAAGAAAATAAAGAAGCCTTCTCTCTCTTCAAAACTCCTCCTATTTATAGGAAGACAGAAGAAGGAGGACACGTGGGCCAATGACCGACTCATGAAGAACGAAACCGACTCCTTGGGTTTCGTCTCCAAGATTCACCCAAGGTGTCAAATTCGAAAGATTTAATGAGCTGACCCTTGGGATTCCCCCCTACAAAGACGGTGTTGAAACGAATTTGAGGCAATTAAAGACACACACACGTGGCGAAAAGCTATGCGGCTGAACAGTCCCCTGCGGTTGAACCACCTACGCGGCTGAACAACCTATGCGGCCAAGATCTCTATGCGGTCAGGGTTTCATATGCGGCTAGAAGAACACAGCCATGCTTCTTATTCAAAGTATTTCAATTTTGCAAATTGAAAACTTTAAAGGGGTCTTGTAGAAGCATGGGAAATACTAAAGAAAATAACTCATGCGGCCAAGGAACCCCATGCGGCTCAGAAAGCCCATGCGGCTCGGAGAGTCATGCGACATAAGGGGCTATGCGGTCTAAGACATCCCATGCGGCTCAGAAAGACACGTGGCAGGACAGCCCTCTCCTTTGCCCTCTCGCATTAATTGCTTGACGGCTGACAACTCTGGAAAAGTGACAGCCCTGACACAGAAAGAAGTAATTATGACTCTGTCATAATGACGAATCTCTAGGGAAGAAAAAGAGATCTCTTACACAAATCCTCCGAGTGCCATAAAAATGCCACGTGGCCTTGCCACGTGGGTGTTCGTATGCGGCTCACTTCTCATGCGGTTCAGAGTGAATCCGTCCTATGCGGCTCAGGCCGAGAAAGCCTCATGCGGCTCGAGCAAAGAACTTCTTATGCGGTTCAGAGTGAATCCGCCCTATGCGATTCAGGCCGAAAAAGCCTCATGCGGCTCGAGCAAAGAACTTCTTATGCGGTTCAGAATGAATCTGTCCTATGCGGCTCAGGCCGAGGAAGCCTCATGCGGCTCAAGTGAAAACTTCTCATGCGGTTCAAGAGGATCATCTCCATGCGGCTCAGGTGGATGTATCCCTATGCGGCTCACAATGATTACCTTCCTGTGGTTCAAAGGCTCAAGGGAGGGCCACTACCCAGACAGCCCTGACACGTGGCCCTAACCCTATGCGGCCTAAAGTCATATGCGGCATACTCGTCATATAGTTCAGATCCCCCAGTGGCTCCTAGGACACGTGTCCTAAGCCGATTAATTTCTCAGATTTACTGTCATCAAAGATTGGGTCAAATCCTAATAATCTGGGACACGTGGCAGGAGAATAAATTTAATTTATTCACAGACATCAGAAGATCATTATGAGGAAGATTTATTCCAATCAGCATTAATTGCTAATGGGATTTGGTGTAATCTACATTCGATGGCTCGGATTCGTCACAATCAAAACTGAACGGCCTGGATTGACCAATCTACGGGCCGCCGCCATCTCCAAGAGCTAATCATTGGCAACCCTAATGATCACATTCCACAATTATAAATAGCAAGGTGCCATTCCCTTGTAAAAAAAGAACATCAGAGAAAAACGCATATACAGATAGACTCCCCAATAATCAGAGAAAAAAATACAGAGAGAGAGAGAAGCCAGAAGAATAATAGAAGGAGATCAAGAAGAGCATTTCTTCATCAACGCCAACCATCTCTTCACAGGAGCCAAGGCTGCATACCGATCGTCCAAAGAGTAAGGCAGGGCTGCCGTCGCCTTCCCGAGCCTCTTTTGTCATCCCCCAGAATCTAAAATAAACAATTGTACTTAGACTGCTGTACCTAGGTTTTCGTCTCTAGGCTTTCTTTGTACAAGCGAGTTTGTAACGTGAAGTAAAAGTCTGGTCCTCCGATAATTGTTCTGTTCTTTTATATTTCATGGCAAACAATATATGTATCCTATATTAGGTTGTATGATATGGATACATGTGTATGGTTAGATATAGATATTGAAGTGGTTTTGTTTAGCTATGGCCTAGTCTCTTAGTCTATGGCCTATGGTTGTGTTGCTTAGCTAGTGAGCCTAGAATAGATTAGTGTAGTCTTGTTAGACTTTGAATAGCCTTGTTAGCCTAGTGTAGACTAGTTTGACTTAGTTTGACCATAGTTGACCTAGTTTGACTTCTAGAGTTGACCAGAGTTGACCAAGAGTTGACTTTGGCCTAGATTGACCTAGATTCATGTAGAATGTATAGTAGGACTTTATTATACTATTCTGGGCTTGTTGTGACTTGTGCTATTCTGATTAGGAGCCAGACACCACTCCTTGGATAGTACGTTTCATATTGGACACTCAGATACAGGCGAGTACATTCTCTGATCATTTCATATCCTGCTTAGAATTATTTCCTGCAGTAGATTACTTTACTTGTACTGTCACGATGGTCACACGGATTGGTACTATATGGATCATTTCTTGAAATGTTATCCTTAGGGAGCATCGGGTACTACGTGTTCTGTGCGTTTTACTTACATGACGTATCACTATGCTTCTTGGTTCATTTGATCACTTGTAACATGTACCCTCATGATCACAGAGTCTCTTGAATCTTACACTGTTGGGTAACCTCCAGAATCCCCATTTATGGGACATCTATGTATCACCCTTCGGGGGCCGTGCATGGAATCATATACATAACCTGACTGGATTCTTGTGTATTGATTGGGGGTACGGGGGAGTAGAATTGGACATGTGAATAATACACCAGTAGTATCTTATCAGAATCATTCCTTAGTGTCTTATCAGAATCATCCCAGGCCATTTATATGTCTATATTGTACTCTGAATCACTAGTCACTGCTAGTCTTTATTTATAGTAGATATTTCTATTACAGCTCTCTCTGTTTACATACTGCACTTCTTTCAGTACTTGTATCTTACTTTACTACATGTTTATTTTCTAACCTGCTATGATCTGTTGAGATGTACTGTACTCGCACCTGTCTTGACTGGACCTGTTAAAAATATTACAGAGGACGAGGAGGAGGCTTGCCTGGACACTTACTACGGGGCAGCCCTAGATGACACCTGCGAGTTGGACCCTCAGGAGGACCCAGCTCTAGCTGAGGATATCATCCCGATTGCCTAGACTAGATTAGTTAGGCTTATCTTACTTTATGCAGTCTTGAGACATGTTTAAGCTAGACTTTATTTGGAGTTCAGAGTTGTATATATCTTTTATCTGAGACCTTGTACTGTTGGATATTGCTGGGATTATCTTAGATTACTTTCATCTATTTATTTCCTTGAGTTCTGTTTCATATCATGCTGTCTCTTCCTTAGTTGTGATTGAGTTTATTTTGCTATGTCACCCCCACTCGGGGAGTATAAACTGTTTAGATATATATTGTAGATGTATGTTGACCTAGGACAGGGCTCTACCCCGATACTGCGGCGTAGGCTGGGCGTTGTTACGTTCTCGTATCCTCACAGTGGGTGCGGGTCGTGACACTTAAGTTATGGAGGTATTATTTGTATGAAGATCGGATGAAGATTTTCACCGACCATAAGAGTCTTAAGCATGTGTTTACCCAGGAGGACCTTAACATGCGTCAGAGAAGATGGCTAGAGCATCTTGTGGATTACGACATCAACTTGCAGTATCATCCTGAGAAGGCCAACGTTGTTGCAGATGCATTGAGAAGAAGTGCCAGAGTTTATTTTCTAACAGCATAGCCAGAGTTGTTAGCAGATCTTTAGAATATGGGTATTAAAGTTATTCTTCCTACCAATGTGTCATTAATGGCCAACATGCAAGTTCAGTCCAGTATAGTCGAGAGGATTAAGATAGCTCAATCAACAGATTCTAAGATTCAGTGGCTTAGTACAAAATGTGAAGCCAGGCGGAGACCAAAGTTATGCATTCACGAAGACAGTACACTTCGACATGGAAGGCATCTTTGTGTACCCAATGGCGACACCGGACAAGAGATCATGGCAGAAGCTCACAGTTCACAATATTCTCGGCGGTACAAAGATGTATCGTGATATCCGTCAGCATTTTTGTGGAATCGTATGAAGAGGGAGATAGCCCGGTTTGTCTTTCGTTGTTTGGTTTGTCAGCATGTTAAGGCTGAACATCAGAGACCAGTGGACTTCTTCAGCTTTTACCGATCCCAGAATGGAAGTGGGAGCATATCACCATAGATTTTGTAATTAGGTTACCTAAATCTCCAACTAGGAGAGATGTTATCTGGGTTATAGTTGACAGACTCACCAAGGTAGCTCATTTTCCCTTTCATGATTGGCCAGTCGAAGGATCAGCTAGCAGAGATGTACCTCAGGCAGATAGTCAGGTTGCATGGAGTGCCAGTCAGTATCGTGTCCGACAGAGATTCGAGATTTACATCGCACTTTTGGCGGAGTCTTCAAAAGAGCTGTGGGACTCGTCTCAAGTTCAGTTCAGCTTATCATCCGCAGACAGATGGCCAGTCAGAGCGTACGATCAAGACTCTTGAAGATATGTTGCGGTCTTGTACGCTTGACTTCGGTGGTTCATGGGAAGATCACCTGCATCGTGGAGTTCTTCTATAACAATTGTTTTTAGGCTAGTATCCAGATGGCACCTTTTGAGGCCCTGTATGGCAAAAAATGTAGATCACCTTTAGCCTGAGATGATGTAGGTAAGAGACAGATGCTTGGTCCAGAGATGATTACCCAGACTATAGATGTGGTCAGGCGAGTCAGAGATCACCTTCGAGTTGCGCAAGATCGTCAGCGCCATTGGGCCGATTCTCATCGGCATCCTCTAAAATTTTCTATCGGCGACCACGTATTCCTTAGGATCTCGCCTACCCGTGGAGTCATTCGTTTTGGCGTACGGGTAAAGCTTAGTCCTAGGTATATAGGGTCATTCGATATTCTTGAGCGAGTAGGTGATGTGTCCTATTATCTCGCTCTTCCGCTGTTATTACGTGAGGTACATGATGTCTTCCATATATACCAATTGCGACGGTATATCCCGAATCCGGGTCATATTCTTGATCATTCGAAATTGGTTGTTGGTACCAACCTTTCGTATGAGGAAAGACCCGTATCCATATTGGACCGAAGAGAGAAGGTCCTCAAGAACAAGACTATTAATCTAGTCCGTGTTGCTTGGTGTCATCACACTTTGGGTGAGTAAACGTGGGAGTGTGAGGATGATATCCGATCGCGATATCCACACCTGTTTGACTCATACGGTGTAACCACCACTTTTCTCAAATGAGGAACTTTTGTAATTTTATCATTTAATAATAATATTTAAACCATATTATGATTTTTGGTAATTTTCTTTATTTATTTTATATTATTTAGATGGGTGAATTGTGATTTTGGTTGTTACTAGCTTAACCCTAGAGACTGCTTGACCTAGAGACTAACCGTGACCAAGGAGACTCGACAATGTGACTAGATTGGCTAATTACCTATTTTAGGCTAAGGGTATTTTAGTCATTGTGCATTACTTTGAATTTTATTAATTTATTAATTAAATTGATTGTTGTGTGGTTTGGGTTGGTGTTTTGGTAGGACCAAGATGGTATAACCTTAGTCAACCTTGACTAGAAGCCTAATAATGTAATTAGAAGTATTATTGGCCTTTTAAAATTTAAATTAGAATTATTGTTTATTTTTAGAATCATTTATTTCATTTTAAAGCTATTTTCTCTTAAAGCTTTTTTTAGCCTTTTTGACATGGCCTTTTTAGCAACTTAGGAGTGCTTGGCCCATGTGCAAACTCTAACCTAATACCCCCTAGCATGGCCGGCCATAAGCAGTCCCCTTTCTCATTGTGTAGAGAAACACATAGCCTCCAAAGAGCAAACCCTATTTCTCTTTTATCCAAAACCCTAACTTTCTTATCCGGCGTCCGTTTTACCTCGAACAAATTACGTTGCACTCGTTGGGAAGAGGAGAAGTTGCTGGAGTACTGCTAGCAAGGAGTTGGAGACATTTGTTCGGAAGAAATCGGCCGACAAAGCGCTCGGAGAATTCTTTTTATTGAGATTCCAACTCTCAATAGGTAAACCTCGTTCTACCTTGTTTCTTCTAAAATTTCTTTAGTTAGCATCCATATAGGCACCCTCGACCTGTGTATGAAGTTTGGTAGGATTTTGGTTTCGATTGATAGCGGTATCGGACACGTGTCGGTCCTATAGAACACGTGTTCGACGAAATGCCACTTAGAACTGAAAAGTGTTAATTTTCGATTCTGTTTTCACGAATTCCTTGATAATATTATTTGTAACAACTTTCATGAAGACGGATCTAGAATTAACACGTTTTTGGTATTCGAAACGGACACGGACACGCGTGCACGAGGCCCGTGCATGCCCTGCTGTCCATGCGTCATAACTCAACGCACAGGTCTCCGTTTCGTATGAAATTTTATGAGCACGTGGGGGAAACCTCTACCCACATGCCCGTAAAATTTTACGTAGTTTCTTGGAACGTGTGCGGAGTAATCGCACGTGCACCGGTCGGCTGAACTGTGCACTCAGGCTGAAATTTGCCACTGACACGGCCTCCATACGCGAATACGGTGCGCCGAGGACCCATTCCAGGAGCACGAGCACGTAGACCTATTCCTAGACTACCCAGGAACCCGATGCCAAGTCGCAACGTGGCTCGAATCGCAATCTACGAGGCTCGACACGCGCCCGCGGGCATGCTCGCACGTGCGCGCGCAGGCTGCGTGGCGGTTCGCGGGTCGCTGCGTCGCATAGACGCGAAGTGGTACCATGTCAGCGTGTCCTAGCCCTACCCCAGGACCCTACCTAGCTGGGTGCACGAGCACGAGGCTTCTTATTGTGCACGTGGTGCTCAATTGTGTGAGGTACGCACTCTTCGACACGCAAAATCGATTTTCCAATACGCGTTCTGTGGACACGACACGGACACGGTTTCGAATCCGTGAGTACCCGAGCACGTCCCACATGTCGACACCAACATATTTGCCAAATTTCGTGAGTTATAGTTGTGTATTTTGCATTTTGGGTCTTAATGTGGATTTCGGGTTTTTCCTTCAATTTAAACTTTGAATGAAAATGTGATATTTTGATTTCCTAATTTTTAAAATAAAAATTCTGAGTTTTAGTTAAAATATGGTATTCTGAACTTGCGGGAGTTGGTCGTTGGTTATTTTTATAATTCTCTATCATATATGTGTATATATAGCTTCTTGCTTTATATATATATATATATATATATATATAGATATATATATATATATATATATATATATATATATATATATATATATATCAACCTATAAGTTTTATGTATATAAATATGTGTTGATGAGTTTTGTAGAGCTATACTTATTCTCAGATTTCACATTCTCTTTTCCCTTTCAAAATCAATTTTTCCTTTTACCTATCGAGTATATATGTGTATGTATGTATATGTCTATATATATAGTTTTCCTTTCAATAGACTTGTGTATATATGTAATTATATAGTATATTCATGTAGTTGTATCTTAAACCTTTTGTTCTCAGATTTGAACATCACTCACAGCAGTCCTGTATCACGCACACATACACAACCTTCTCCAGTTATAGTAGTAGATATATATATAATATATATATATATATATATATATATATAGATATATATATATATATATTATATATATATACTAAAAAAAAAAAAAATTTTTTTTTTAGTAGTATATATTATATATATATATATATATATATATATATATATAAAATATATATATATATATATATATATACCTTAATGAATGTGAATATATCTATATGTATGTGTTGCTTGTGAATGAACCTAAGGAGTATTGGGGCAGATTAGGATCGACCCAATGAGCCCGGTTTAGACGAGATGACTGGCAAGTTGACCACGTTGACAAAAGTCAACTTTGGATCAAAACTGATCCAAATCGACTCAAACGAACTCGGAATGACATGTAAACTTGTGTTTGACCTAAAAATTAGTAAACGGACTATTTGAGTTATAGTTGACCAAGTTTGACTAGAGTTGACCAGGTTTGACAAGAGTTGACCAAGGGTTGACTTTGGCCTAAAAGGACTTAGAAGCACGTAGAATTACATTGTAGCCCTTTCTTATAATATGTTAGACCATGTTGTGACTCGTGGTTACTTTAAATAGGTTTACCTCACTCCAGTTCAGTTACACTTCCTCATCAGCAGCTCGAATTATCAGGCGGGTACATTCTTTGACCGTTTCATTCTTTCTTAGACATATTTACTTGTTATAGACTAGTTTACTTGTTGCGGACACGATGTTATCACGGATTAGTACTATATGGATCTCTTCATGCGATGTTATCCTCTCGGATACATCGGGTATATTATGCTCATGTACTTTATCATATGCATCGTTTACTCATCGTATTCGTATTTATTCATGTATACTCATGTGACATTTATGTACACTCATGATCATGTGAACCTTCATGTATAACCCATTGTGCATGTGGACTAGCTATCCATGTGATACTACTTTCATGTGCAATAACATAACCTGGACAGATACTTGTGTACTAATTGAGGCAGGGGAAGTATTAATTTGGTTATATGATCTACACCATTTTATGTATAACTCCAAACTAGATTTAAGTCATGTATAACCTAAGTCTGTTTACATAACCAAACATGTCCTCTGAATCACGTAGTTAGCTCAGTTTTCTTGTCTATATCTTATATATTTATTTCTACTATATCATGTTCTTTTTTTACAGTCTCTCTACTATTTCTTTACAGCAGTTCATGTATATTATTCTATAGCGTGTTTCATATTTTCTTTCATGTTATGAACTGTATGAGAGATATGTATTTGTTCCTGTCCTGACTGGACCATTGACAATATTACAGATGATGAGAATTGTTGCGATACTTACTATGGAGCAGGCCTAGTTGACACAGGTGACCTGGACCCTCAGCAGGATCCAGTAGTCGCTGAGGACTTGCCATGAGTTAGATTAGACTTATATCTTTATCTAGTTGTTGAGATACTGTGTTTGTATTGAGATATTATTATGGTGTGGTTTACACCGACATTATTATTCATATTGTGACTCTCTGTTGAGATTATCCTATTTTCTTTTTCCATCTTAGTTGTGATTGAGTTTACTTATTATATTGTTCTTCTTTCGGAGCATATTCTAGTTGTGTTAGATATTGTGACCTAGGAGAGCGTTCTTTCGCCGACACTGCGGCATAGGCTGGACGTACCCACTTCTCATGCCCTTACACTGGTTGCGGGTCGTGACATAAGGTATAATGTCTTCCTTATGCCTTATGCTTTAATTTCCTGCTTGCATGAATGATTGCTTGATTGACTGCTAGACATAGATTGCTCGTGATTAGTATAGCTTGCCCCGACATCTCTAGCCTCTTGATTAAATTTTGAGGACGGAATTATTTTAAGGTGGGTAGAGTTGTCGCTTCTGTTTTCCGTTATACTTATTTTCAGTATACGTGTACAGATTTCCGACCCGTATTTTGACTTAGCTAGCATGGTTTGGTCTTGGTTTAGCTTGGCTTGGTTTATTTTAGTTTGGTTTGGGTCAAGATGGTTCATCATGTTGAACACCCTTTTATAACCCAACCCCTTTCTCTCTCCTCATTTACTTTTCATTTATTTCTTCATCTACTTCTCTTCTTCATTTATTTCTCCCAAACCCTTAGGCAAGTGTAATCTTGCTTCATAAGAGATCTCATATTTTAATGTTCCAATGTCTTCTTTACATAGTTTTATGACTCTTTAGTACTTGGTATTTTTGGTTTTGGTAGATAAAATCTTATAGATCTAATTTTACTCAAATCTTTATTTTATTGGGTTTTGATCTATCAAACATAATTACTTTCAAGTTTTGATTGATCCATGTTGTAGAGAATTTCGTTCTACCCAATTTTGACCTTTGGAAGTCCCGATTTCGAGTTATTTTGAGGGATTTATGAACTTGGGAAGTTCATGGGTTCCATGAACTCATGCTCTCGGCATGGAGAAGAAGAACAGTGTTGGGCACATAGCTTTTTATGCGCCCACAACAAATTTTCCTTTGGGCGCATAGCTCTTTATATGCGCCAAAAGCACCCTGATTTTTTACTTCCAAGGCGCATAACTTCCTGGGAGCATAGCTTCCTGGGCGACTGGGCTCATGTGCGCATAGCTTCCTGGGTGCATAGCTTCCTGGGCGCATAGCTTCCTTGGCGCATAGCTTTCTGGACGTATAACTTCCTGGGCGCATAGCTTCGTGGGTGCATAGCTTCGTGGGCGCATAGCTTCCTGGGTGCATAGCTTCCTAGGCGCATGCCACCATAGGCGCATGACACCTTGGGCGCATAACTCCCTGGGCGTATGCCACCCTGGGTGTATACCATCCTTGGCACCCCTTTTACCCCTTGCACTATTTCTTGCCATGATAATTCTTGTTATATTTATCCATGCTTGTCCCCTTGGTCCTTAGTATAATGTTGTGGTCTTTGCTTGTACCCTTTTACTTGACTTGCCCTGTGATGACCCGATTTAATAACTTGTTGAGCATAATAAGGCTTGAACTTGATAAGATTTGACTGGACTTGACATAAATAATCTTGATAGTGGCCCGCCGAGACGCACTCTTGACAATTAATCTTGATAAGTAACCAAACATGATAAATCTTGATATGATGTTGCGACGGCTATCTTGGCTTGCTAAGTAACTCTTATCTTGACACCGTGTGTGTTTGTGCTTATATAAGCTACATGTCTCGTCTTGCATCATGTCTAGGACATGGATTCCTGGTTACCACGGTCAGGGATTCATACTGAATCTGACTAGGATAATGTCTAGATTGATCAAGTAGTTCATGAAGAGATTTCCTAGCTACAGGCAGTCCCGTTATCTGGGCGCTTTAATTGGACTTGTAGCCTGCTGTCGAGTAGGGCACATTTCCAGTACACTGTCATGTGTTGCACCCCTAAATCTCCTAATCCAACTCTCTCAACTTGCAACTGGATAACCTGGATTAAGTCTGCAGGGCTTGTGGCTGTTGGAACATCTCAATGCAACTTATTAGTAACTAGGCTTGTGATAACCCTAGTTAGTTAAAGTATCAAGCCGTACTTATTGCTTGGTCGTGATTGATGAATGGAGTCTGGTCTAGGCAATGCCAGTATATGGTTACCTCAGTGCGATTCTGTTTATGCTTTAGTCATATCGATAATTGATCAGAGACTAAGTTCTGTTCAGATGAAGGGTTACAACCCCGGTCCTTGTTTGGTTTACGGGTTATAACTTGGTTACCGGAGTAGTTTCTTAGTTATCTTGTCGTTTATCACCCTATTTTCGTAACTCCAGTTTTCTTGTTATTATTATATCTTGTGATCTAAGCCTTTCAGCCAGATGGAGAACATAGATGCAACCCTGGCAACGAGTGGGTTTTATTTTGCTCTTCCACTCTATTATAAACAATTAATTTGAGGCGTTTAGCCGTCGAGCAAGTATTATCTTGTGTTGAAAACTTATATTTTTTGTCTGCCTATGGACTGTAACATGATTGACAAATCCTATGGTTTATCATGTATGACTTAAACTCTTGCTAGTCTTCGCATTTTGTATGACTAGATTCATGAATATGTAATGTATGGGACGCCTTACTTGTATGTTTGATGATCTACCATCTTGTAACATGTGTTTATTTGCTTGAGATTGAGACACTAGGCTTGTTCTTGACCATAAGAGACTGTTGGCTTGTAGTTAAACCCTCATGCATCTAGACAGTCGTGACCGTATATCGAGGTGGGTTACACTTCAATGTACGTAGTTGGCTGTGTCTGTCCCCCGCTCTCCAGTATTCTGGTTCTGGGCATGACAGGAGTCGAGGTCTGCACTACGAGTGAAGATTGGAGAGCTCCTTTCATCGACTTCATGGTACATGACATCCTACCTAAAGATCCGAAAGAAGCAACTACAATTCGTCGGCGATCACTCTGATTCTATTACAATCATACCTCCAAAACACTCTATCGACGATTATATGATGGTATGCTTCTACGCTGTCTTGCGGGAGATGAAGCAAAGCAGATACTACGTGAAGCTCACGGCGGTGTCTATGGTGCACATCATTCTGGCCCTAAGCTACAAGATTGAATTCGACACATGGGATACTATTGGCCAACCATGGTGTCAGATGCTATCGAATATTCAAAGAAATGTCGAGCATGTCAAATCCATACAGATTCATTCATCAACTTTCAGAATTTTTCCATCCGACTGCAGCATCGTATCCCTTCGAAGCTTGGGACATGGATGTCATTGGTCCTATTAATCCACCTTCATCTCGAGGACATCGGTTTATCTTAGCTATAACTGATTACTTCTCAAAATGGGCCGAAGCTATACCTTTAGCTAAAGTCAAGACAAGCAGTGCCATCAACTTCATCAAGCATCACGTGATCTACAGATTCGGCATCCCTCAGCGAATCATCCATGACAATGGATCATAATTCATCAGTCAGAAGTTTACTCAATTCTGTGATGACAACTGGATCAACAATGTCGCTTCTACATCTTACAATCCCGCAACTAACGGCTTGGCAGAAGCATTCAATAAACTAATCATCAATATTCTCAAAAAGTTCGTTTCTACCAATAAACGAAACTGGAGCAAAAAGCTTGGAAAGTGTCTATGGGCCTATCGCACTACCGTACGCATTCCGACCGCCTGTACACCTTTCTCTGTGTTGTATGGATGCAAAGCTATTCTTTCGTTGGAGATTCAGATCCCATCATTGAGAATAGCCATTGCCAATGAACTCACAACAGAAAATAGTGATCATCTTCGACTTCAGGAGCTTGAAGCACTTGACGAGAAACGGCTACTAACTCAACAACACATCGAGCTATATCAAGCCCTTATCTCAAAAGCCTTCAACTGTAAGGTCAAAGTACGTGCATTTCAAAAAGGTGAACTAGTCCTTACTGTCAGACGTCCTATGACTATGACACACATGAGCAAGGAAAAGTTCGAACCAAAGTGGGAAGGTCCCTACGTTATAAGCAAAGTTTTCTCAAATGGAGCTTAGCAACTGTCAGGAATGGATGGCCGAATCGCCATGATGCCTATGGACGACAAATTTTTGAAGAAGTACCATGTTTGAAAGTGTGTACTGTATTTTCTAACAAATATTGTACATACTTTAAATCTTTGAATCCCAACGGAGTCTATCCAGATCTTATCATCATTGACAACTTCATCTACTCCATCATTGCAAACGTCATCTTTTGAAACCCAGCTGTTTTAAAATATATCCTGTTATTGAGTCCCAGTTGGCCCAAGGATAATCAATAGATATACAAATTTACGTCAACATTACCTTTGAATTTTACTATCTACATCAACGACTTGTCACATCACCTCTAAAAAATTATATTATCCGTATTAAACGTTCCATTATTGACAAATGTTGTTTAGAAAAAATATCATAGCAAATGAGCAAACAGAAGGGTTCTTTATTTATTTATCCATAAAAAGAAGTAAAGGACTACATTTGCAAAGAAAGGAAACTAAGCTACTACACCAAAGCAGAAAACATTGAAGACAAGAAAAATGTCTTATTCATTTGCCCGAGAATGGCCATACTAGGGCAAATACCACTCCTTCAACCATCGTGCATAGGAAGTCTCTAACTGATTAAGGTCATCCACAAGGGCTAGGTGATTAGAGCTCCTAGTGCCACTTCCTTCTGAAGTCTGTTCTTCCTTTACGGGAACTTCGACTTTAGAAATTATTTCTTTCTTAATAGTCATCGGTTCCTCTTTTGATGAAAGGAGATAGCACTTCCTCCTTGACAGTGACCTTAGCTTTTTGCATCACCATAGACGCTGCGGAAGATAGAAGGAAACAAAATTTAGAATTATGAAAGAATATTCTTATAAAAAATCAAGTGATTTTAACTCTGCACGTCTCACAAATAACAGAGTGCTAGTCTCTAAATGGCGCATGCAAAATGACAATCTTCAAGTCAGATGGCGCATCAATCGATTAGCATATAGTCTGCACATAATGACAGATGGCACAGCATGCTAAAAATATGTCAAATGGCGCATGGTGTCATTTGTTATGATTTTTAGCCCAACACTCTGAAAGAGGTGGCGCAATGAGCAGATGGTGCAAAGCATCGACCAACATTCTGAAAGCGACGGACGATGTTGGCCTTGGTCGTGCTTCACGCGAATGTCATGAGCAATCCTACAGTCGTCTTCTCCGTTCAAGTCCCTTACCTTCCAAGGCTGGGTTCGCCTCTTCGGCTCTCTCCGAAGGCATGATGTGCTGTCACTACAAGAAAATATGATTTCTGTGACATGTAAAGTTATCACAGAAGTTGTGAAACTTGTCACAATAAATATTCTGTGATGAGTACAGTGACGATATAATTTTGTTACATATACCTTCGTAGCTAAAAGTATATGTGACAACAAAAAGATGGCATCATAGAAAGTTTTCAATTGTGACGACTAAACCTTGTCACGGGTAGTATCCTTATTGTGACAACGTATTGCGTCACTATAAAATTTATAAGTGACGCGCGATCTTGTCTCAAATAGCATCTTATTGTAACTAAAAATAAATATATATTTTTTAGCTAAAAAATAAAATTATTTCTGTTACGGCATATGACATCACAATACACTTTCAGTAACGATATTATTGTTGTGACTGCAAATTTATATGTGTGGTGACAAATACATATCATCACTATAAATACTTATATTAAAGCTCGTATATGTTTAGTGACAAGTACATGTCGTCACTGTAAATAATTGTAGTAACGCTCGTATTTTGTCACTATATATGAATATATTTAGTGAAATTAAATGTCATCACTATAGTGTATATTTATTGACCAGTAAATATCATCACATATGAATTTTTTTAAGTGAAAAATAATTTGGCTACTATTCATTTGTTATAAATCTAATCAATATTTATTTCCTTTTCTCAAGACCTTGCAATAAAACGTCAACTCCCCAACATTATTTTGGTCAAACAGCAAGTCAAAGTTCAAGTCTCAGGTACAGTGAAAATAATGCAATTGCATTAACCATTGGACTCGGTTCATGCTGCTACAATCAACAACCATAGTCTCCCTCATAACACTACATCTTAAAATAGTAAAAGATGAAGAGCAACTATATCAATTATGAAAAAGTAATATTAATACTCAAAATTCAGTATTTATAAAATGAAGAGTAATATCCACTACTTGTAACATAAAGAGTATCCAAACTAGTTAATTAATACATAAAACCTAATGTAACATTAGTCATATATGGCCCTGATGATGAAAATGATTAGTTGCATATGTGGCCTCCGGTGATGATTAATTTTTAATTACTTGCATAAATAAAGAAAGAGACTTATTAGAATATATATATATATATATATATATATA
>JANAVB010041743.1:77500-100680 GCA_029216955.1 Iris pallida | reverse complement strand
GGCTTTCTAAGGGGGGCTTTGATCCGCTCATAATATATAATAATATATATATATATAGATATATATATAATATATATAATATATATATATATCTATATATAATAAAAAAATAATAAAAAAATAATAAATAATATATTTATATATATATTATTATTTTTTATTATTTTTTTTATTATATATATATATATATATATATATATATAATATATATATTATATATATATATATATATATATATATATATAAGGATCAAGATCCCCACACTTTTTGCATCCCCATGCATCCCCCCTATTTGCACCGTTGGATGGTGTTTTAAGTCATCTAATCTTAACCGTTGATTTATCAATGGTTAAGATTAGATGACTTAAAACACATCCAACGGATGTGAACATGGGGATGCATGGGATGCAAAAAGTGTGGGAATGCCTGTCCTCATCATATAATATATATATAGATATATATAATATATATATATATATATATATATACTTTAAGAAGGAAAAAAAAAAAATCATACTTTCAGTATTAATCATAATGTTAGAAATTTGTGTATCTCTAATTTCATAAACATTTTTTTAATATGTGGCCCATATTCCATATCCTTGTTAAATTAGGTAACTGATGAATAGTAAAATTTGGTTAATTTAGAAGTTCCTACCATTTGCAACTTTGATGGACAGTTGCAACTTTTGGTGAATGGTTGCACCTTTGATGAAAGGATGAAAGGTTGCATGAATAGAAAAATTCGTTCCCTCTCTGTGCCTATATATATTAACCAAAATTCCATCATTTGGGTCATCTTAAGAAACATAACTCATAAAAATAGGCCAAGAGAGAGAAGGCGGATTTCACATCAAAACTATGGATTCTGGTATTTTTTTTTTTTTAATAATTAATAGTGACTAATTATATGACCAAGATCCTATATTGATTATATGTTTTTTAAATTTACATGTTCGAATTATGATTTATGTTTACAAAAAACCCCCAAACTCAAAAGCTTTTCTGTTTTTATTTCTTAACCCTTGGATTAAAGCTGGTCTAAAGTAGGGATTACGATCAGTATTTTGTTATAACAACTTTTAAACGTCTAACAATGACAGAGATATCAGTGTTATTTTGTGGAGACTTTCTAACAATATTTGCATATTTTGTTAATTGTTTCGTACAGATATATGCTCCAAAGCAATTTTTAACTATATTTACATTATATCATAAAAATAAAAATATTTACATTTATCGTTGTATTTTTAAGTGATTTTATTTTTGCCTTCTTGTTGAGATAAATTAGGAGAGAGGTTGGAGAGAGATTCCCTATAAAAAATGTGGAGAGAGAATCTCTATAGAAAATCCGTAGAGAGTGGGAGGAGAAATTAGAAACATAGAGTGAAGAGGGAAAAAAAATATAATTCGAAGGTTAGTAGGGAACTTTTGCTGTTTTTTTTTTGTTTTTTTTTTTGTTTCTATATTATGTCTTGAACTTTGTTCTTGTGTAAATTATTCGTCCCTCTTGCTTGTCCATTTTATGACCATTTAATTTAATATGGTAATAACTACTAATTGTTGTGTTATTTTGTTGTTTCTATGCCATACATAATCTACTAGGTTTTATGTTTTTTTTCACAAATTTGTATATATTGGACCAATCTATACTATTAGATAATACAAAAAAAAAGTAGAGGTTCACTAATTTTTTTTTTTCCAGAAATATTCTTTAACTATGTTTACTAGTTAAAATTGTCCTTTAATTTTAACATGTGTAGTTACTAGACAGGTAATTATGTATTGAAAGAAAAAAGGAGAGAGTTGTTTTTTGTTCTTTCCATGTAGTAAAATTAAGGGGATGTTGTTTGCTATTCTCACGTAGTAATAAATAAGACACATTGTTTGCTCTTCCTAAGTAGTTATATATATGCTAGTATAATTGTATGGGTTGTATTAACATGTGCGATTATGGCATTTGAATTAATATATTGATAAATGTGTATTTATATGATTTTCGCCAACACATTTATTAATGTATATTTTATTTATTCATACACATTTTATGTAAAGATATATTGAAAAATATGTTGGTCAGTACCCATAAATTAAATATTATCAATGTATTAACATGTGTCTTTAGGACAAATGTTAACAAAATCCATATTTACAACGAAAGCATGTTTCTATGAACCTTGCCTAAGATAGTTCGAAATTCACAAGTACCAAGCATTTTTGATGAGCATTCTCAATTAAATGAATCCTATTAATGCACTAATTTCAAATTCACAAGAGCAGCTTATATTTTTGTCCAAGTTTAGTGAATTTAATTATTCACTTCATCAAGTTTCATTAATTAGTTCAAATAACCAAACAAGTCCTGCTGAAAGGGAACAAATTAGTTTCATTTTGGGGGAAAAAGAGATCTAGAAAGACGTTGAAATGTTGAATGCTAGTGAAATTATAATAATTTTAAGAGGATTGATTTTGCCATCAAAAAAGGACTGACGGTACAGTTTGTTGTCTGTTTACCATTTATTTTGGTGTAAACTTTCTTGAAGATAAATTGATCCGTACATTCGGTGGTTACGTTTCAAGTTTGACACAATGAATTTGGCATAGCAAACACTATCCAATGTTTGGGGAATGAATACATGAAGCATTTCTCTCTATAATACATAGAGAGTCTAATTACATACAAGACTTGATATTATAGAGAGAGTATACTTACCCAACAATAATCTAAGACTACAGTCACACTTCTCTCTCTCTCTCTCTCTCTCTATATATATATATATATATATATATATATATATATAGATATATATATATATATATATATATATATGTTTTGAAGGGTATTTTTGAAAAGAATTTTTTTTTTAGGATGAAGCCTACTTTTAATATTATATAGTAGAATAGACAAATCAGATTCTGAAATTCAAGATTGATTACAATAAGTGTACATTTAACGTTATTTTTCAAGAACAGCTTATAATAGCTACGAACGTGCATGATTTGTGTTATGGATGTGAAGAATGTTTTTCTTGGTGTGACGTCGCAGAATCAAAGTATGGATGTCAAACAAGTTCTTCACTGAGCGGAGGCGAAGGAGATAACAGCTACGCTCGCAACTCGCTCCCCCAAGTCCGCTCATATAAATATTTTGCATCAATTTCCTAATGCACGTTACGATCGATACTGACATGGTTGAATATGTACGCATGCAGAGGTCGGTGATACTGAAAACAAAGCCGCTGATAGAAGCAGCAGCGCTGGAATTCTTCTCGGCCACGGCCACCGGCGGCGGCAAGGCACCGATTAGCTGCGTACGCGTCGCGGACTTGGGCTGCTCTTCGGGGCCGAACTCGCTGCTGCCGACCGCGCTGATCGTGGGCGCGGTGCAGGAGAGCTGCCAGAAGTTGGGCCTTGGCTCGCCCCAGCTCCAGGTGTTTCTGAATGACCTCCCGGGGAACGACTTCAACACCATCTTTGCTAAGATACTGCCGTCGTTCTACGAGAGGCTCAAGGAGGAGAAGCTGGCCGGCAAAGGCTTCGGGCCGTGCTTCGTGTCGATGACCGCCGGATCGTTCTACGACAGGCTTTTCCCCGACGAAACCCTGCATTTCATCTACTGCGTTAATAGCCTTCATTGGCTCTCTCAGGTATGCATGAACACTAAGATCCCGTTTGGTTCACTGTAATGTAATCGTAATCGTAAAGTAATCAAATATTTTTTTTTATTTGATTATATTACGATTAAGATTGCATTATACTGAATCAAACGAGGCCTAATTTCTAACTGGGTCTCCCTTTAACGTAATCCAAAGTTGTTATCGTAAACTATTTTTATAAGTTGTTCGATAATATAATTATGGCTAAATTTTAACTTGACATTCTTAATATTCAAGTTTTTTTAACTTAAAACCATAAATTTTAATAGGAATATTTTAGCATATGCCCCATTATAAATGTCGATACTAGCATATACCCCCACTATTTTTTTTAACTACCAAATACCCCCATTTTTTGTACTGAAGAGTAAAATATTAAGATATACCCCCACTTTTTTTGAAATTTTTTTGCTGTTTTACACGAGGGTGGGGGTATTTGCTAATTAAAAAAAATAGTGGGGGCATATGCTAGTTTCATCATTTGGAATGGGGGCATTTGCTAAAATATCCCATTTTAATATTAGTGTCCAACTAAATATCCTAACATTGCTAACAAAAAGTTCAAAATGACAAAAATATTCCCCTTCAAATATCCCAGAGGAGGATAGGGGTAATTTGGTCATGATTATTTTTGTCGAAACGAAAAGTTAACTCTTGATTAACGGAAGGTATCTACTTGAAAATATTTAATAGTTGAGAGTAGTCAATATCACTTAATACCTTCACTATTAGTATAAGTATTTCTAGAAATATTTTTACATTTGCATTAAAGACAACCGAACAACCCCTACGTCTACATATATGAAGTAACAAAATCCTAGACGAACTCCTAATTTTTAAAATTCGGCCATGAAAAATCGTTGGATTGCATCTCGTCCCTTGACGACTTCTTTTTTTCAAGAGGCTTCAATGTTAGTAACATTCACGTGTCACAATATCTATATTATAACTTGTTATTATTTTGAGTCATACAACTTTAATCACAAATCCACATTAAATCCTTATCTCTAGAAAATGGTTGCATATATTATTTTTCTTAAGAATAAGCAAGTAAAATTACAAAATTTTTGAGAATAAATTTTTTTCTTAAATTGAAACTAAATCTATAAATCTATATTACTCTCTCTTATATATATATATATATATAATATATATATATATATATATATATATATATATATATATATATTATATTAAGAGTTGTATTTAGTGACAGAAATTAAGAGGATAAAGAGTGACACAAAATATAAAGTGTCGCGAAAATGGAATGATCTTTTGTTGACATGTGTATATGTCACCTAAAGTGTCACTGTAAGTCAAAATTGAAAAAAATTATATTACTAAATGATATAAGTGATAAGTAAAAATTTTTACTTTGTATTTAAACAAATCTATATTACTCTATTCCAGTTTCTAAAACATTTAGAAAGCGTCCATCAAATCAAACATTTATTACACTACTTTGGTTTGTACATGATGGCTGTTAACATTTATTAGTAAAAGTGCATTATAGTTTTTATTGTAAATTTATTTTTATCCAGTGTCCTTACTTCCATTTATTAAATAAAAATAATAATATGTAAACATTCTAATTTCGAATATGAACAGGTAGGACAGATGTCTCTTACCTCAACCACTTGGCTAGAGATGATTGACAAAAGTGCAGTATAACCTGAAACAATTTTTGAAAACAAGCCTCATCCTTTCCAAAAAATAATCTACAAAATTATAATATAAATAGTTGTTACCAAACATATTTATGTGCTGATTTAGGTTCCGTCGAGGCTGGTGGATGAATTGGCTCATCTTAACAAGGGCGAGCTAGCGCTGGGGAAGACCAGCAATCCAGCAATCTTCGACGCATATTCGGAACAATTTCGCGAAGATTCGCGTCCTTCCTCAAGTCGAGATCGCAGGAGATCGTCCCCGGAGGCCGCGTGGTCCTAACACTTCTCGGCAGGCGAACGAGCGACCCCTTCGCAGAAGAGAACTACTCGGCGATACTGGACGACCTCTCGTCCTCCCTCAGGGAGCTGGTAGCCGAGGGAGCGGTCGACGAGGAGAAGCTGGTCTCGTTCAACCTTCCCTACTACGAGCCGCACCTGGAAGAGGTGGAGGACGTCGTCCGTGCCGAAGGCTCCTTCGAGGCCGTTCGGCTCGAGGAGGTGCACCGAGCGACGGAAATGGACGGCGACGAGTACTGCCGCAGCATCAGCCACAAGACGACGGCCAACTGCTTCAGGGCCGTGCTCGAGCCGGTGCTCGCGAGCCACTTCGGGGGCGCGATGATGGGCAGGCTGTTCGAGAAGTTCGAAGAGAAGCTGTCGAGGAGAGAGGTCCACATGCTCATGGCTCTGTTCGTCTCCCTCGTGAAGAAAGCTTGATCGATTCGTTGTTGATCACGAAACCATGAGCAGATATATATGGAGCTTTAGGGTTATCATAGCTAGCCGCTCGTCTGCGCTTGCAAGTACTTGGGAATATTCCGATGTTAACTCTATTTTTACTGATATATCACTTAATTTCTACTTACTTGTGATAATAAAAAATGAGTGATGAATAAGTTTAAACAAACATTTTAATTTGATATTAAACTTATCGAGTTACATTTGTATAGACAACTTATAAATATGTTAAATTGAAGCTTAGGTTTTCCTATAAACAAACTCGTCTTAAAGTTTGAGATTAGCTCGAGCTCTACTTTTATTGACGGTAAAGCTTATTTGTCCACAGGCGGACTGGGCCTGTCCGTCCATGGCCCGCAAGTAAACAACATAGCGGCTTTCTTTTATTTAAAGAGTCGGTACTTTTATTTAAAGAGTAGAGCCCGAGCAATCTCCTGTTTGCTCAGAGCTTCCCTCATTAATTAACACCACTAATTTCATGGCTATATTGATACTGCCTTTCAAAAAATAATAATATGGATACTGCCTTTCAAAAAATAATATATGGATACTGCCTTTCAAAAAGAACAAGAAGAAGATGTGAAAAACAATCTCACCCTGCTGTTCAGAAGATGCTCAAATTAAAAACTAAACTAGCCTATTAAAAAAGAGAGTAGAAGCTAATGTTGTAGGTTGTCTTTTGTTATTGTTTCCCAGAAAATGCAGAAGCCACCTAAATAAACTCTACCAAACGCAGCCATTAGATAGCCGCCTACGGCCTTTCTAACTGAGGCCTTTTTTTTCTTTAATTTATATAAATTTTAGTATTTGCTAAGCTAATATTATCTTTCTCACAGTCTCTCTCTAAATCTCTAATTTCATCTCTCTCTCTAATTTTTTTATGCTTCATTCCGAGGGCCAGACCTGAAGTGAGTTTACGAGTTATGACAAGGAGCCTGATCATTACTTGAGTGAGGTTGTACTTTATTTTTGCAAGTACTTTTTATGATTATTTTTTTATTTGGTTATCCATAGTCGGCACTTGACACCAATGGGACTACTAGACTTGGGGCCTTGGCCGGTTGGCCCTTGAGTGAAGTTGTTATTGGCAAAAAAATTTTATTTAGGATTTCATCACATCACTCAAGGGCCAAGTGTCGGTCCGTCAGAATGATGACAGCGGGTGTGGTGTCTCTCTTAGATTTAGTTTAGTGTTATTTGGTTTCATTTAGACCTCGTTTGGTTCGCAGAAAGGAAAGAAAAGGAAATCAATTCCTTGCCCTTTTCTTTCCTCTGAAAATTATAATTTCCACCGACTTTTCTTTCTAGTGTTTGGAAAAGCCAAAGAAATTGGAAGGAAAACTGGATCCTTAGAGTAGAAAACTAAATCCTTGATTGGATAGGAGGAACTATTTTCCCCCCAGTTTCCCTTTCATTGGGAATCATTTTCTTTTCCTCCTTTTTTTATTGGCATCCAAACACAGGAAAGGAATGAATTTTCTTTCCTACACTACCAAAATTTGTCGATTTAGCGACGGCCAGATCCGTCGTCCGTCCGACGGAAATTTGTATTAGCGACCGATCACTGACGGGTCTTGGCCAAAATAATTTGTCGGCAATCAGCTCGTCGCTAATAAAGGTCCGTCGCTACGTAGTCGTCAAGCGACGGAATAGCGACGGCTTTTCGACTTCACAATAAGCATGAGCGACTACTTTCCAACGGACTTGCGTCCATTACAAGTATTAAATACTGAACTGTGTAGACAATATCGACGTAATGGTCCGTCGGTAAACCGTCGTAATAGCGTATCAGAGCGTATCATTCCGTCGCTATTCCGTCGATCGCCGTCGATAACAAGGGACGGCTTAGCGACGGCTAACGGACGGATTATCCGTCGACCATGTTCTGAAAATACTTAGCATTTTCAGAACCATGGCGATCGACGGATAAGTCGTCGCTACTCCGTCGATCACCGTCGCTAACAAAGGACGGACTAGCGACGGAATATGGACGGATTATCCGTCGACCATGTTCTGGAAATGCTTGCTACTTCCAGAACCATGGCGACGGATAAGTCGTCCATGCCGTCGAACTATATACCACCAGATCATTTTCGACGGATATTCCGTCGAACATCCGTCTCTACCTGCAAACATTTTCAAATATCCAGTTAGCGACGGATATGCCGTCGAATAGTAGCCGAAAACTGGAAATATCCGTCGCTAAACGGTCACTAGTCCGTCGCTAAATGAGATTTTTTTGAAAAAAAATTGCAGCACTTCCCCTGTTCGCAAAAATATGCATAAACCAAACCAATATATAATGCACACCAATTATCCAACAATCATATAGACCAAATATATAATGCACACCAATTATCCAAGAATCACATAGACCAAATATGCACGTACGAATTTAATGCACACCAATTATCCAAAAATCATATAGACCAAACCAAATTAATATAAAATAGACATCAATTATCCTGAAGAGTAACCTAATATCCGTCGTTATAATCCGATCATAGCACAAAATGTTCCAAAATTCCCACAAATATTCCAAAATTTCCACAAATATTCCAAAATTCCAAAACACATAGGAAAATCGACTTTGGCCTCAGCAAAAACTGCAAGTCAGATGATGAATTCTCACAGCCAGGGATCATAGTTGCGTTGAGGCATGTACCATTCTATCAGCCATTTTGCATACGAAGGCTCATCTGGTTGAGGTCTTCTGTAGGGACAGGAGGGTTGGTCCCGATGCTACTACTCTCTGACGGTGGCTCCTCCTTAACTTCAACCTTGGGAGTAATCTCTTTCCTGATGGTCATCGGTTTTCCTTGACCTCGACCTTTGGTAACACCTCCTCCTTAACAGTCACCGGCTCTTGTTTGACGACGGGGACTTCCTCCGTGTCGACCTCCAAGGGTTTCTTGCCTCGGCCCCTTCCTCGACTAGTAGCACCACCTCGGCGAGTCCTAGGAGCCATATCTCTGACAACAAATTTTTTTATATAGGGTAAAGAAATTTACTCAAATTATAAAAGTTGTGACGTTGGTTTTTTGCGTTCATCATCACTAGAGGGAGCAGCACTGGAAAAATTATGACGTTGGTAGCATGAGAGAGTAAAAATCTGTATCACAAGACTAACAGAATTACTATGTAATCATGTACTCACCAATAACCGGATGTAACTGGAGTCGTTGGGCCTATCGTGCAGTAATTGGTGGATCCGCTGGTATAGGCCGGATGTACTTAGTATCTAGTGTATCAGATTAGTATCGGTCTATCGGTTTGGTATAGGACGTATCATTTTGGTATTGGCCTTAACAAATTGGTATCGTCCTATATCCGATATGTACATGTATCGGCCGTATAGCTAGGATTCATATTGGCCTTATCGATTTAGTATCGGTCATATCCGATAGGTATCGGTCGTGTTGGATTAGTATAGACCATTTCGGATTAATATCGTGAAAGGTTTAGTAACAACTGTACTTGGAAGTTCTGTAACTGGCCAGCTACGCTCTCGTGACTCTCTTGCAATGGTAATCTAGCTCTAGAAGAGAGAAATCCAAGTACAGTTGTTACTAAACCTTCCACGATACTAATCCAAAATGGTCTATACTAATCCAACACGGCCGATACCTATCGGATATGACCGATACCAAATCGATAAGGCCAATATGAATCCTAGCTATACGGCCGATACATATCGGATAGGACGATACCAATTCGCTAAGACCAATACCAACCGATACGGTCCATACCAAAACGATAGATCGATACTAATCCGATACGGTCAATACTCATAAGTACCTACGGTCCAGGAGGTTGATCCGCTAGTACATCCATGTACGATCAACGAAGTAACGATCCATTTCAATTTGGATGTGAAAATCTGTATCGTAAGATAAACTAAACATAATTAGTTCTATTTCACATGCTTAATTGCCAAGTATGGAAACAAATGGCTCAGAAACAACCCAAAATTCATTCTAGCATACATTAGTGTGAATTATCTATGTTTTGTACATATGGTGTAGTATATGTTCTTATCGTATATAGTATTGAAGAATGTAACAGAATCAAGATGAACTCACATAATATAATACTAAGACATCATCTACTACTATATAAGATATAGTGATAGGTTGTCATATCATCATTGCCGAGGGATGAGGGTCGGAGGACAAATACCGCTCGAGTGGGCCAAAGGCATGCAGCCACTTCCCTCCCTCTATTCACCCTCTCCCTCTCTCATGCTATCAACGTCACAACTTTTCCACCTCAAGTTCTGATCAAGCATCTTCCTTCTCCTCTCCTCCAATATGGCTCTGGACCCATCGCTCCTACCTACTTCCTTCTTCTTATTTGACTCTCTCAGCCACATATGATATCCACCTCAAGTGTAGAGTCGGGGGAGAAAAAGTGGGCAGGAAGAGGAGGAAGAAGCAGCACAGCCGGCGGCATGACCCGGAGGAAGTACAGAGGTTTTCTTCAACATCCGTAGGAGAACTATAAGGATATATCTTTTCACAACATATCACCTTGTCAAAGACCCTTAATGTGACAACCATGTTACCGGGTGTCGGAAGACTAACATGTCATAATTTTCTAAGCCGTGTGTTTTGACAGTATGGTGGTCTCCTTTGTTAAAGTATCCGTGCCGTCCAGCCCCGAAGCCCCCCCAAGCCTGCCGTCCAGCCCCCGAAGCCTCCGCCCCAAGCCAGCCACCCAGCCCCCGACGCCCCCGTCCCAAGCCCGCCGCCCAGCCCCCGACTCCTCCCCAAGCCCGGCCCCCGCTGCCCTACGATACCGCGAGAGAGAGAGAGAGAGAGAGAGAGAGAGAGATCGAGAGAGAGAGAGAGAGAGAGAGGACGCCGACGCCGACGTCGACGCCGATCACCGAAGCCGCGGGTGAGAGAGAGAGAGAGAGAGGGAGGAGAGAGAGTGAATTTGGGGAATAAAGAAAAGTTCCCTCCGACGTTTTATTTTAAGTCTGGAACATATATTTAGCGACGGACTAGCGACCAACTTTAGTCCGTCGCCCGTTAGTCGCTATATTGATACTTGCCGACTGAATATCCGTCGCTACGTAGTCGAAAAATTGTCCCGCCAATTCTAACACAATTCCTGCCAAATAATCGACTGAATAGCGACGGCTGATTATCCGTCGCTGTATCTCCGACGTCCTAGCGACGGATGTGCGACCTTTCCTCCTCCTAAAAATAAAATAAAAAATGTAACGGCTTGTCGTCGGTAATCCGTCGACGAGCTGCACAAAGCCGTCGCGAAAGCCGACGGAAAATTTTCGTCGCTAATATTCGGTCGCTAATTTACTGTTTTGGTAGTGCTAAGCCATGATTCCGTAAACCAAACATCACTACCAAAATCTAACGGTTTAACGACGGCCATATCTGTCGCTATTTCGTCGATAGTTGGATTTAGCGACGGGCCGTCGACGGATTTTGGTCGAAAAATCCATCGGGAAACAACCCGTTGCTAAAAATATCCGTCACTAAGTTGTCGCCAATCGACGACTTGGCGACGGATTACCGTCAGCAAGATTCGTACAATTAGCGACGACTGACCGACGATTTTTCTTCAAATCAACTATCAGGAACTTAGTGGGACTGCTACATTACTAACGGAAATACGTCAACAATTTATCGGTAAACGCGTATCAGAGAGTTTCCGATACGCAAATTCCGTCGCTAATCTGTCGCGAATAGTCGCTAATAGTCGACAGATTTGCGAGGGTATCTGTCGCTTCGGTTCTGGAAATCATTCATGTTTCCAGAACCTTGGTGACGGATAATCCGTCGCTAATCCGTCGTACATTATCGCTAGGTTGTCACCAATTAGTCGCGACTTTGGCGACGGATCATCCGTCGCTAAATACTTACCGACTACTAGCGACGGATTGGCGACGACTAATCCGTCGCTTAGCTTCTGTAATCTTTTATATTTCCAGAACCTTGTCGACGGATAATCCGTCGTGGTAGTCGCCATCCGTCGCTAACTGGAAATTCGACGAATATTCCGTTCCTTAGTAGTCGCCATTCGTCGCTAACTGGAAATTCTCCAGTTAGCGAGGATATTCCGTCGCTTTGTCGTCGCTTTCCGTCGCTTTATAGTCGCTAGTCCATTGCTAACTGAATTATTTTTAATTTTTTTTACATAAACAGAGCATTCCCTGTTCACACAACATCCGAAACATCGAAACATCACAATATGCATCACACATCACAAACTAACAAACCAATATACATCACACACCAATATATAAATATCCATCACAAATATATCACACAAACCAACATACAACACACACCAATATACAAATATTCATCATTTCAAACCATTATCCAAAACTTACCACCATTATCCAAAACTTACCACCATTATTTAGCCAATATCCAAACATTCATCAAAACATTCACATCAGAAACTAATATCCAAGTGATAATATCTGAAATTCATAAATATTCAATATTTAAAAATATTTCAAACCATTTAAATACAATACATCAATGAGAAGGAGGAGTTGGATCGTCCGCTGGTGGTACTCCCTGCTGCGCCCGACGATAATACTCCTCCACCATGTATGCTAGCAAGATATTAAAGACATGGTCTGGAAGTTGGCGTAGCTGCTCTGGAGACATTATGTCAAGGAGTGTTTATAGCAGGAGGCGGTACCAGGGGCATCATGGTCAAAAAAAGATGCCCGACGGAAGAAGGACCGGGAGCAGCAGTAGACAGATCGGGAGTAGAAGAACTGGGAGCAGACGGATAGGGAGCAGATGAACCGGAAGCAGACGGAACGGGAACAGAAGAACCGGGAGTAGTAGAAGGATGCAGATAGTACATGGTTATATACTCCCGTAAGGACGATACCGTCTCGGTCAGATTCGTAAGCTATGTCCTCATATTATCGCCTGCCGGGTTGCGGAAGGAGGCGGGGGCAGTGGAAATCTCAGAATCGATGCCTGCAACGACGTCAGGGAGCCGTATCCGTAGAGGCGTCCTTTCCTAAAGTCGCCGACGGTATCTACGAACATATCGTCGTAGCGAGCGGCCATAGAAGAGGACGCCGGGGCGAGCGTCGTTTCGCTGACATCCTCGGTAGCAGATGGCTGAACCCGTCTAAAGGTCTCACGATACGCAGCCTATCAAATGAATGTGTTTACACTATAGGTTTTCCTAAGTAATATAAATCCTATGTTTTCCTAAGTTATAGTCTGAATCCTAAGTTTACCTAAGTTATACTCTGAATCCTAAATTTACCTAAGTTATAGTCTGAATACTTATAATTCTAACATAAATCTCATAAACGTAAGTACTTACATCAGTCTTCTTGGCCCTCTCGTCGACGAAGCTCCCGTCCTTCCGCCTCTTGTGCGTATACTGGAACACATCGTGCATGGTGACCGATTCTGCCTCTTTCCCTCCTTTATCGTCTGTTGGGACTGCATACGAAATATTCGTAGAATTTAATTAACTCCGTATATTAATAGTACCGAATTAGATAGTGGAATGAATTTGCGGTATCTCACCAGATCTGCACGCATCACTGTGTGGGGCCTTGACCCCCCCGGTATGCAGACCCGCGGCCCATCGATTCGCCTTCGCTTTCTCCAATTTCTGCTTGTACGCAGGAGTATCCATCTTCTCCAAGATCTGATCATAATACACCTGCCAGATCCACTCCTTCTTCGAATGTGCCGTTCGAAGGTCATACACGCGTCCCGTATCTTCTTTCCGGCAGCACTTCTGTAGGTCCTGCGGATCGCCTCCTCGCGATGGGGGGGCCACCAGAACGTCCTCTGACATTCAAATCCAATTATCACGTAATTAAAAAAATGGTTAATTAAAGTGTAATTAATAATTAACCAAAAGATATATATATATATATATATTATATATATACAAAATATATATATATATATATACCCTCATCTCGTCGAGCCAGATGTACTGCAAGTCTAGGTGCACCTCAGAAAAATTAAGGTAGGGGCCATGGTAGTTAGCCCGGATAATCTGCCCTAGAATCCTGACAGCATTCCACGAAAAAAATCTACAAAAAGCAACGACTTGATTATTAACTTGAATATATGAAACAAATTTAATAAATTAACTTAAATTTACTTACGATTCACCCGCGGACCATAGCTCTCGTCGGAACTCACCCATCGGCCTCTCTAGTGGTGTCGGAGGATTCGCGGCTCCGCACATGTACTCACCAGTAACCGGATGTAACTGAGTTCGGGCGTACTCGGGGGCCCACTGTGCAGTAACTGGTGGATCTGCTGGCGGAACGGATCTGTTAGCGGATGGAGACGCAGGCCTCGACGAAGGTGACGATAGCCCCATGGTAGATCGACGGCGGGATGAGTCTGTACCTGGGGTACTCTCCGGGTCGGGATCGCTAGATGGGGTCATATCCCGGGAATGTTGAAGGCGACCACGACCACTACCACCAGCACCACCACGACCACACCCACAACCAGGACCACCAGCACCAGCACCAGCACCACCACCAGCACCATGACTAGCGCCACCACTACGACGAATGCTAGCCACCATGACCTGTAAATAGAACACATAAACATAATTAATAATATAGAAGTATAAATGAATATAAAACTAAACTAAAATATATACCACCAGCAGGACGACGAGTGCCGCCGCGACGAAAAGGAATAGGAGTGCCATCTGCAAAAAGAAAATATACAATAAGTAGATGATTGAATAAAAAAAGCATGAACTCAAACAAGAATGCAGAAGTTTAAACTGAATTCACTGAGTTAGTTGTAAGTGCTTTTATGAGGTCAAACTAAATTCAGTAATTGGAAGTGTTATTAAATATACCGATATTTAATCTAATCATCGTCATCGTCTTCGTCTTCATCCTCATCCCCATCCTCATCCTCATCCTCATTCTCATCCTCATCGTCGACTTCATCTATATCCTCATCCTCATCAAGTTCTTCTTCAGCGTTAATACTTGGGACAAGATGCCTCTTATCCCTGGTTGACAGCTAAGTCTTGTGTATCAACCTCTTCCTTCCCTCTATTTTCTTCAATAATATCTTCAACATCCATGGTATCCGGCTGTTGTCCCAAGTATTGGGGCTTTTCGATCTGGTTCTTGGTATGCTGGGTCTCCAACGTTGAATATATTTCTAGATTTAATCTTGCATACTGTCCACCAGTCAAATCGATCTCTATGACGCCTTAGGTAGCTTGTATAGTAGACTTGAACAGCCTGACTTGCTATCGCAAATATGTCGGACCCTCTATACCTCCTGCGATGATTTATATCGACGAATCCAAATTGTTTATCGATTCTTCAATCGATATTTGGTATCGTATCGAACCACTCACATTTGAACATCACAATATACATATCATATGGGACAGTATATTATAAATCTAAAATATCCAGAAGCACTCCATAATAGTCAAAGTCTGGCTCATCGTCATAGATGGTGCCTCTTATGCAAACACCAGAATCCTTGGCACTGAAGCCGTCATTGAGAAATTCGACATTTATAGCATTCTGAGTTGTCTTATACTTGAAGCCATTAATAGCATAGCCTGGCCAAGTCTTTGCATGCTTCTTCGGTCCCAACGCCAAATAATGAATACTCTCATTTGTGAGTGTTGTTTCAGGCAATAAAATCTGTAAACAAATATTGATAATTTAAATGTTTAAGATGATATTTTAATGGTAATCGCATAACATATTATCTCAGTTACTTACGTATTTGCGAAACCAGGACGGAAAGGTACAATCAACCTCTCTTTGAAGTCCCTCATCGGTAATATTGGGTGTCCTTATTTTGACTTCATCTCTAAATACAATGTTAGAGAGAATAAAAATAAGTGTAGTCACTTACTTCACCAAATTAGAGATTATAACGAGTGTAAGTGTAGTCACTTACTTCTCCAAAAATCTCACTTTTTGTATGTACAATTTAATAAGACATATCGGTGAGCGGCATCATACTCATCGTCAGTCAACCACCATTTCATACTAGCCCCAATAGGCTTGCCCCTTACATTGAATATACCTCCATCCTCAATGTCCTCGTCATTCCTTTGAGGTCTATTTCGATTTGTCTGGACATGAGTATCGAAATAAATAGAGCAAAAGTTTGATACCTCCTCGATAAGATATGCGATATGCTTCGCATATTAAGCCTCTATATGAGCCTTGTTGCCAACTTTCTCTTTAGATGGCATAGGTACCTAGAGAGACAAATTATCTTGAGAATTAATTAACAATGAATAGTAAAATCCACTTAAATTCAACTTAAATTATATGGATTTTTATTTACCTTTCAAATGGGTACATCCATCGATAATGAACAGATGCACCGACATGGGCTTCGTATGCTAGATGAATCGGTAGATGCTCCATACTGTGGAAGAAGTCCGGTAGAAATATTTTCTCTAACTTGTAAATTGTTAAGACAATATTCTCCTCAAGTTCAACCATATGTTGCACCATCAACTTATTTGAACAAATATCCCTGAAGAATGTAGATAGCTCGGCCAACGGAACCCATACAGCAGAAGGCAACAACTTTCTCAAAGCAATGGACAGTAATCATTCCATAAACAAGTGGCAGTCGTGACTCTTCAGACTCTTCATTTCCATTAGCTTGCGTTCATTGAGATCAATGCATCTAGAAAAATTTAACACATAGCTGTCGGGAAATCTTAAGGTAGATATCCACTTGTAGAGTATTAATCTATTTTCCTTGCTTAATGTGTATTATGTTATCGGCTTAGTTAATTGTCCACCAGCTTCCCTTTGTATCAAGTTTAGATAAGGACGCTTGCATATCTCGACAATGTCTTGTCTTGCTTTTGGATTGTCCTTCGTCTTTCCTTTAATATCCATGACGGTATTGAAGACATTATCGAACACATTCTTTTCGATATGCATGACATCAAGATTATGCCTTATAAAATTATCTTTCCAATAAGGCAAGTCCCAGAAGATACTCCGTTTGGTCCAGTTATGGCTTTGTCCAAATCACTCGACACGAATGTTCGATAGATCTTCAATTACGGTGGGCAAATCCTTTATATCTTCCCAAATATCGTATCACGATAATCTGGCAGGCGGATGAGAAAATTCTTGTTTTCCAGCTCTGAACGCGTCCTTGTTCTTTCTCCAAGGATGACTCGCGGGCAGAAATTGACGGTGACAGTCAAAGAAAGAAGTTTTTCCTCCATGCTTAAGGCGGTACGCCTTACTATTTTCCATACATATCGGACAAGACATGGTGCCGTGAGTACTCCATCCCGACAGCATACCATATGCTAAAAAATTATTGATTGTCCACATCAGTGAAGCTCTCATCTGAAAGTTATATTTCCTGAAAATATCATAGGTCGCGACGCTGATCTCCCACAGCTGTTTCAGCTCATCCACCAACGACTGTAAATATATATCGATTTTCTTTGTCAGATTTTTGGGACCCGGTATGATAGCTGTCAAGAACATATAAGGAGTCTTCATACACATCCATGGTGGCAGATTGTAAGAGATAAGAATGACCGACCAGCAGGAGTATTGAGATCCCGACTGCCCAAAAGGGGCGAAGCCATCAGAACATAGCGCCAGACGTACATTTCTAGGCTCTGCAGCAAAATCTGGATGACACAAATCAAAATGTTTCTACGCCTCTCTATCCAAATGATGTGGCAATTCTCCATCGTCCTTTGTGCATTCTTCGTTGTGCTACGTCATGTGTTCTGCTGTATTCAGAGACATATACATCCTCTGCAAGCGCTTCGTGATCGACAAGTAATACATAAACTTGTACGGACGTCATTTTCTAGTTGACTTTCCTTTTCCTTGTACTGGCTTGTAACGAACCGCATTACAGAAGCTGCAACTTTCTATGTCCTCGTTCTCCTTGTAGTACAACATGCATCCGTTGCAACAACAATCTATCTTCTCGTACCCCAGTTCCACTTGTCGGACCATCATCTTTGACTTGTAGAAGTTTTTTGGGAGCTCTTTTGATTCCTTCGATAACACCTCCTTGATTAGTTGTGTAATCCGATCATAACAAGCTTGTGGCAAGTTAAAATCAGACTTTATGTTCAACAACCGCATCGTCACTGACAGTACGGAATGAGTCTCATAACCAGGATATAGAGGAGTATCTGCATCCTAAAAAATATCATAGAACTCCTTCGCCTCGGGATTAGGATCCTCCGGATCAAATTAGGTCCTGTCGCATTGTACACCATATCTCGTACAAGGTTCTGCAGGTCTTCATAATCAATAGAGCATCCGTCGTCTTCGATGACAAAATCCGTTGCAGCATTATCATCAAAAGCATAAGTAGCAGCATTCGCAACCTGTCTTTTCGTATATAGTTCACCTTGCGATGACCACATGCCGTAATCACGTACAAAACCCTTACGGGTCAAATGATCTCTCACAATCACTACTTCTTCGTAACGTCTATTGCGACAATTACCATATGGATACTCGATTTTGTTACCGTCCATGTACTGAGCTTTGCTCATGGCATACTTAAGAAACACTTCCACGCCTGCCTAAAAATTGTCACTCATACCTATTCTGCTCTCGTGTTATCATTTGTATATCCGTGTACGATCAATGAAGTAACAATCCATCGCAGATTAGATGTGAAAATCTGTATCGTAAGACAAACTAAATAGAATTAGTTCGATACTGATACTGATACTGATACTCATAGAAATAGTCTGATACAGATACCGATAGTCATAGAAATAGTCCGATATCGATACCAATACTCATAGAAATAGTCTGATACCGATACTCATAGAAATAGTCCAATACCGATCCGATACCGATACTCATAGAAATAGTTCGATACCGATCCGATATCGATACTCATAGAAATAGTCCGATACGGATCCGATACTGATACTCGTAGAAATAGTCTGATACTGATACTCATAGAAATAGTATGATATCGATACTCTGAAATAGTTCGATACCGATACCGATACTTGAAATAGTCTAATACCGATACCGATACTCATAAAAATAGTCTGATACCGATACTCATAGAAATAGTTCGATACTGATACTGATACTCATAGAAATAGTCCGATATCGATACTCATAGAATTAGTCTGATACCGATACTCATAGAAATAGTCCGATACCGATCCGATACCGATACTCATAGAAATAGTCCGATACCGATCCGATACCGATACTCTTAGAAATAGTCCGATATCGATCCGATACGGATACTCATAGAAATAGTCTGATATCGATACTCATAGAAATAGTACGATACCGATACTGATACCACTACTCTGAACTAGTTCGATACCGATACCGATACTCATAGAAATAGTCTGATACCGATACCGATACTCATAGAAATAGTCTGATACCGATACCGATACCGATACCGATACTCATAGAAATATTCCGATACCGATATCGATACTCATAGAAATAGTCCGATTAAAACATGTTCCCAGCATATTTTTTGTGCCAAATTTTTTAATAATTTATATAAAACATATTTAAAACTTTGTATGGTTAAATTTATGTACTGATTTAGATCTGTCAAAAGTACGCAAGTATTATACGTTTATGAAAGATACGAAAAAATTTGCATATAATACGAGTTTTATTCCGGTGATTGCTACCCCCCAGCACCCCCATCCCTCTCCTCCCCCCCGACCAGCAAGACCCCCACCCCCCTCCGCTGCCCTACCCCCACTGCCGACCCTCACCTCCAGCCTCCCCTCGACCAGCAAGGCCCCCGCTCCCCTCCGCTGTCCTACCCCCCACCGCTGACCCCCACTCGCAGACCCCCACACCCCAGCCCCCCTCAACTTCCTTACCCCCCCGCGTGACCCCTACATCCACCACCGCCGACCCCACCCGCATACCCATACCCCCGGCCTCTCACTCCCCTAACCCCCCGCGACCCCCACCCCCACTACCGTCGACCCCTACCTGCAGACCCATACCCCCGGCCCTTCCGCTCCCCTACCCCCCTCGCGACCCCCCCCCACCATCGTCGACCCCCACCCGCAGGCCCACACCCCGGCCCCCCTTCGCTCCCCTACCCCCGCCCCCACGCGACCCCCCACCCTCACCACCGCCGACCCCAATCACCGTCGACCCCCACCTAGAGAGAGAGAGAGAGAGAGGGAGCACCTGGATGAGAGAGAGAGAGACCTGCACGCAAGAGAGAGAGAGAAAGAGAGAGAAAGAGAGAGAGAGAGAGAGAGAGAGAGAAATTTTGTGGGGAATGAAAAGTTTCCCCCCCGTCGGTTCATTTTAAGTTAGAGCTGGGTATTTAGCGACGGCTTAGCGATGGATATATCCGTCACTAATCCGTCTCTATACCCCCCCTTAGTTGGCCGATGGACTATCCGTCGCTACCTAGTCATCAAATTTTGCACTAATTTTTCAACATTTTTTCACCAAATTTTGACAAATGTGCGACGACCTTGCGACGCCATTTTTTCTGTCGCTATATTTTCGACGATTTAGCGATGGATTGGCGACCGAGTTTCGTCCTTAAAATTAAAATAATTATTAGCTGCTATTCGATAGCAAACCATCGATAATTAGTCGGTTGTCCGTCCCTATTAGCAAATGACATAATCCGTCGCTAAACCTCCGTCACCAATTTACTGTATTTTGGTAGTGCATGGTCTTAATGTAATAAATTTAGAACTTGGAGTTACTTAATTTATTTAATCTTGGTAATAATTTATGTGTATTCAAGTACTAACTATATTATATTTTGGATTTATTGGATTTTGAATTTATAAATAAGTTATATAGAGAGATAAGAGACTCATTTTTTAAACTTGTCTAGGACCTCCAAAATGCTAGAGCTGGCCCTGCAGTCATTATCGAAAATCTTTGTTGGCTCTCAATAACCCTGCCCATGTTAATTATCTTAATATCTTATATTTTTACTATCATCCCTAATGTCACGCCTAAGGTTTTTTGTCCCACCGAGACGAATCTGCATAATCCTCTATGGATCGATGTTTTGTTGGAAGCTTCCGTAATTTTCTAGAAGATAGTGCAATTCTCTAGAAGATGTGGAATCTTCATGAAAACTCATGATATTTCTAAATGTTCTAGAAGCTTCATTGGAAATATTTAGGCCAAGAATATTTTCTAGAATAATCCTTGGAATATGCTGGTTCCAGAAGGTTCATGTAAGCCCTTTGAGGCCTTATAAATAAGTGAAAGTCTCGTTTGTTCCTGATCACCACCCAAGAACTTGTAAACACTCTATAGTATAGTAAGATTTTTAATCTTCCAATCTCTATATATTTTGCTCCACATTGGTTTGGAGAAGGATGGCACGGATCTTCCAGTAGGAAGCTTATGTGCCACATGGGTCAAAGTGTAGAAAAAAATACTAAATTCGTGATAAGTGGTATCAGAACGAAGATTGGTGCCATGTCGACATCGAAGAACATTCAGGAGAGGCCCGTGTTGTCATGCCCTGATTCGTAGAGTCATTTATTCACATATTTTATCTCTTAGAATCGATCGTCCTCGCTTAGGCATGATGCCGTACAAGTCTAGTATTGCACTTGTACAAGGCAAAGATGGTACATAATTGATTATCTTCAAATAGGAACACATCGCAGCGGCAGAAGCAGATAAATTAAATTTAATGAGGACAATCTCTCTCATTGAATAGAAATATATCACTTCTTTATAGCAGCGGAGATAAAAGGATAACTTGAAGTCACACAGAGATATATAGAACTTTATTCTCTTTATTGATAATTGAAGAAAAGTATAAGTCTTGTATTGAAGTACAATGCTTACAACAATTCTCACGTTACATTGAAAGCCAACTGAACAATACTACAAGGCTTACATTTGATACTCGGATACATTGGATTACAACTCGATATACCGACTTGGCTTACAACTCACTGGTACAACTGATTACAATATTCCATACATTATGTCCTTTATAAATAGAAGACGTCATCTTGTACAAGGTGAGCTTCTGTATGCCCAACAAATCTTCGATGTCGTGGGACCAATCAAGCCAATCATCGTGTGCAGAACATCCTGAACACGAGCACCTGCCCACAAAACGTGGGTCAGCACATCATCTATATACTGGCGAGTAGAATCCAACCCACTCGCCTAAACCAACATTTATGTAACCATTTAAGCGGCATTTATTAGAATGATCTTTCTATTTGGGACCTAGCATCAGTTTACAGTTCATGGGCAATATTCATAGTGAAACATGTAAACATATTCTTAGCAACAATCATGTGGACGTATCATTAAAGCATTCTTGGTGTTATCATGCAAAGACATCATTGAGGCATCGTTAACATTAACATCTTAGACATGTTATGACAATTCTTACTTCAAGCATCACTTAATGTTATGATTAGGCAATGTTTATAGCAAGGCATCTTTCTAGCATACCGAATTTAACATGTTAAGCAGGTTCTCATACGGAAAGGCTACACACATCATCTTTTTATTTAACATTTTAAACAGGCAAGTTAAACCAACATTTACAATATCACAATTATGTGATTCCTTACCGATAGCCGACTTCTCGTACCTGTATCAAATACAGGTTATCAGATATACTTACTCTGCCTATATAAACATATTCATTAGCATGCATCTTGACTATATGGTCACTGGTGTTGTTAAACCATACGGACTCTATTCATTTCATTTCATTTACAAGATAATGCGGTCAGCATAGTAGGTGGCGAGCCTCTATGCCATCCTGCCTTATCCGTGCTCCTACATCACTCATCATTATTTCCTCCTAGGCCGAATCGGTCCCGACGTCCCGGTACCGTTCGAGGAAATTAAAACTCAAACCTTGAATACAAGTTGTCCATGACCATGCGAATGTGTGTCCGACTCGATTGTGAACATAATCGCATGGTAAAATATATTAAAGAAAGTAAAGGCAACAATGCATCATTAGTCATATTTAATGACTTATTCATTTCATCATTACCATCATTTCATTTGGTGATCTCAACGACCTCATGCTTTATCATTTCTCATTCATTGCTTCATTGTAACGTTTCTCATATCGTTCTTTCAATAAGGAATATAACATTC
>JANAVB010041743.1:22500-72500 GCA_029216955.1 Iris pallida | reverse complement strand
CCCTAGTGTAGACTCACAGGTTGAGAAAATCGAAAGCAAGATATAACAGTTCAGTTATAATGCACTCATTCTATGACATGACTCGATCAAGTACATGTGAGAGACAGATCCAATATAAGGCCAACTGTGACAAGGACTATATATCAATGAGGCAATTAAACTAGTATATATAATATGGGAAAATGTATGTCAACAGTCAACGAGAGAAAAAAACTAGGTAATGGCATGTAGCAAAGGAGAAAAGAATAAAAATGTAAATAATTGTATAGAAAGGCAAGGTATACTTGCCTGGTGGTAGAACGTAGAACCAACACTATCCAATCAATCGACGAACCATAAAAGTCAAACTCTCACAACAGTCTCCAAGGGCTGAAATAGATATTAACAATGTGTCAAGAATAATCAAATTAGCTAGAATAGCCTACCCATAAGTCTAATTCTGGACACAAGAGCAAAACGGTAATTTGGATCAAAATGATATTTGCCGTTAGACCTGCTTTGCACCAAAAAGCGTGCCAGTATATACGGTCTCTAAAGTCATCAAACTATATGTTCACGGATCCGGTTTGATGATTTGAACCCAACCATATGTCCAAAGTTAGATTTCGTTGGGCCGTGCACAAATTTGCCCGTTGGATCCGGTCGCGGGTCCGCTAAAATAGCGTTCCGGTCGACCTTCTCAGAATCGGACCAAACTTGGTATACAGGACCAGATAAATGACACGGTCCTGTTGACGTAAGTTTTGTCTTGTGATGACGAACACGCACAAAGTAATTGACTAGTTTACAAGGGGGCCGACACGGAATATCTCGACGGATACGCATCATTTCGTCGCGCACACACAACAAAATTGAGTTTCGTCGAATTCTACATGTCGACAACATCTATACTCATCTTTCGATGCTCATGGGTTGCGACCATGTTGCCTGATTTGTCGAGGTACTTGCAGTATTGGGAGAATTTTCCTAAATTTCTAGTTATCAAAAACCGATTTTTTTGAAACTTTGGATTCAAAAATATTTAATTACAATGAACGAAAATTCAAACTACCAGAAGTGTTTTGAAGCACTACATATGGTTTAAAACTTTATTCAGGTGAAAATTCAAAACTGGTACTAGATCGATCGGAATCGATCTTCCAATGTGGGTACGTGGACTGTTTTATGTCCTATTTTTGGAACAGGTTTTTTTTGCCAACTTTAGGGTCGATTTCAACTCGATTTCAATTCGATTTAATATCCGAAGCTATCCTATAGGGTATAAGGAGTATAGGTTTGGTTTATACCAGAGAAATCAATTAGAAAGATGATCGATCGAGGAGGCCGATTCTGTCACGCCCCGATCCCGAAGGATCGAAAACTAGCCACTAGGCGTGATGCCGTACAAGTCTAGATTGTACTTGTACAAGGCAAAACCATTACAGTTCCTGGTAATTCTTAGAAAACATCGACAACACAGCAGAACCAAGCAGATAAATTGAAGTCACACAAGATATGAAGAATTGTATCTCTTTATTGATAATCATAATGGATTACACGACTTGCAGCGGAATACAGAGTTTACAACTGAATATACCGACTTCTTTACAATGAACTTGCCAATTTGGCTACAATCTCACTGGTACAACGAGTTCCACTGTTCCATACATTATGTCACGTATAGCAGAAGACATCATGAAAGAAGAGCTTCTGCACACCCATCCGATTCACCGATGCCAAGCACTGATTCACAAGATTTCCCCCAAGCAAGCACCTGTAATATTGCCCATAACGTGGGTCAGTACATCATCAATGTACTGGCGAGCGGTGCTGGTCCAACTCACCTAAGAAGACAACACTAAGTAATCATGTTACAGAACAGTATTAACAGTGGTCTTTCTCGTTGCCTTAGGGTCAATTTCATGTTATAGCCGACAAGAAGTAAAGCATGCAAATCTTATAGCCAACATAATTTAAAGCATATTGTTATCACCCTTTGGTGATTCGTACCCACGATCGTGTAGCCATCCCTGTACATTTATAATACTTACTCTGCCTGCACAAGACATTGTTAGGAACAATATCATGATTCAATATAAATATCACCGTTCAGGTGATTCTTACCAACAGCCGGCATCCTTCCCTGTATTTGAGTAATAACTTACTCTGCCTGCATAAGACATCATTAGCACCAGACCTATCTATATGAAGGTCACTGGCGACACGCCATCATGGACCGACTTACAGGTATACAGCGCCCTTGCCAGTGTAGGTAGCTAGCCCCACTGCAAGTCCTGTATACCGTGCTACTACTTCAGCACTGCTACTACTTCAGCATTGGTTTTCCCCAGGAGGAACCCGGTTCCATGGCCCAGGAATACCGTTCGAGAAACCACCTTGTCGACAAGTTGTCCATGACCATGCAACTATATGCAACTTATCTATAAGAAAAACATATAATGCATGGTAAGGAAAACTAAGCAAAACCCACCATTCTCATTCATATTGCCATCTTGCCATCTTGCCTTGAGCCAACGCTCACATTATCATTTGCCCAATCCAGGGTCTTGGCGTAATCAACATTCTACATCGGCGACGGGATAATAGAATATTGTTACCCAATCTCTTTTGCCACATCTTTGATACCATACATCTTTCCAGCCAAACTCAATGTACTCACCGCCCAATTCCTGGGACTTAGCATCTGTTCAACATATATTCATTCGAATATAATTCAAGCATACTCACTGCCCAATTCCTGGGTCTTAACATACGTTTTACCATCTATTCATTGAGCCAAAGCTCGATATACTCACCACCCAAGTATTTAGGACTTTGCCTTCACCTGTCATGTAATTCATCGCAACAGTGTACAAGCATACAATCCATCTAGCCACAACAGTTTACGTTCAGGTGATTAATTATTTTTTATTATCTTTTTCGAATTTCATGCAAGGTGTTATTGAACAACTCAACAAGAAATATAGCATACTCATCCTTATTTTAAGCGTGAAGCTAAAGGATCTTTGAAGGGTTCAACACTACTCACATTTATAGGACGATTCCCACTATGATCGTATAGCCTTCCAAGGGATCCCTCACATAATCCCAAGTCCAACAAGGCTTCATCGAATCAACCATCCATAATAAGACATCTTACGGGTCGGGGCACTACAGATTCCTCGCTATGAAGTCGACCCCGAGCTTGGTTGTCACTGTGCTGCCTCTGTTACTACTGCTGCTGCCGCCCTTGGCTGCTGCTATCACGTGGTTCTAGACGGCGACAGGTGGGCTACCACGGCGGTGCATGCGCACGGGGGTTTGGGTAAAATAGTTTAGGGTTAGGGTTTTCTATTTGTCATTCGTTGATATAGAAAAGGGGAAAGCAAGGCCGGTCCTGTTTTCTTTTCATGGGCTCGGGTCTGTGGGTGTTTGGCCATCTCACGAGATTTTTATTTGAAAATCTTACGAGATTTTCCTAGAGTATTTTTTTCCTTTTTTCTTTATATATATATATATATATATATATATATATACCTATATGTATATATGATATACATATCCATGTATAATAACCCTTATATAGCTATATATAAATGTATATAAGTACTCTATAAAATCCTAAAAATATCATTTTGTATTTATAGTGTTATAAATAAATTATATATATATATATATATATATATATATATATATATATATATATATATATATATATATATATATATGCATATATATATATATATATATATATATATATATATATATATATATATATATTTTAATATATATATATATATTTTGTATATATATATATATATATATATATATATATATATATATATATATATATATATATATATATATATATATATATTATATTGCTTAATCCCTAAAGAACCCAAAATAAACAAATATAATATTATAATTTTAATAACAATAATTATGATAACAAAATAAGTTCAATCAATAATAGGTGTATATACAATTATATTTATAGTCTAATAATGTCAAATATGCACAAGGACATATTTTAATTAAATAGCATTGAATATCAACTAATATTGATATCTATAATATTTATATAACAATTACTTAAAAAATATTCATTAGATCGTTAAAATAAAATATGACATAATCATACCAAAAATATATCGACATGGACGTCTTTGGACATACCGCACGTCTACATGGGCTTGGGCTTGGTTTGGATCCAGTCTGGACTAGTTTGGTACAATTGGGTCTCATAAAATCCGTAATCTCGATAAATAAATAAATAAATCATTTATAGGGTTCAAGTCACAACTTTGACTTGTTTTTCTAGCAAGAAGACGCATATGGCTCGGTCTTCCCTACCATAGCTAATACACTAGTCAAAGCACGCCACTGCACTATACATGCCATAATTTTTTTAGTAATCTTGCACTTCAAAACTTAACCATGACTAAGGCCTTCCATAATAATAATTAATTAATTAAATATTTATAAAATTCCAAAAAAAATGTCATTTAATTCGAATAAATAAAAAAATATTTTCAAAATTTTGGGAAGAGGGGTTATAAATCTACCCACTTTAAAAGAATTTCGTCCTCGAAATTTTAGAAAAAAGTCCATTAGTGATTGTAGAAGACGGGGTCCCACTGGCTATCAAGTATTCTCATGGTCATGACATTTGACAAGGATTTCTGTGATAACTAGTCTACATTACAACTAATAAACTAGTATAAGGCTAAATCTTATTTTGTAAAACCCATATACTACTATGACTATCCGTGAATGCTTCCCATACGTTCTTTTCTCTTCGTTGTATCTTCTACTATGTAAATTCAACATTTTTTTTGATACCTATGTTCCCATATCTTCGACAAATTTATAGTCACATGTTCGGAGTCAAATTTATCTCAACTACATACTTATAAATTCGTCCATTCAAGTCCACATTTCTTTTGTTTCCTCTTTTTTTTCCACTGATCGACCAAATCTTGAAAAGTTCATCATTATTCTCTAGATATTTTTTTTTCCAAATCGACTTTCCTACTGAGATTGTCTACCCACCTTAAGTCACACCTACTCCATCAAAACTTCAAATTCCCGCAAGATCTTATCTTCAAAAATAAATTCATAAATTTATCTACCAGTGGTTGTCCTTAAAATAAACTTTCAGTAACACTACATTCCTATGACATATAGTATACCTACCACCCCCATCTTATCCACCAAGGCAATCATAAACTAATTATGCGATTTACAAAAGGATATTTAGTAACTAATTTTCTAACTTTCGAGCCGGCAACCGATTCGCTATTCATCTAGTACCCTCGCGGAGCGGGGCACTATAATGCGATGATCGACGCATCGTCCGTCTACGGCTAAGACTGGGGCTGCTCCACAATCCTCCACAACATCTTCTCACGCAACTCAACAACCTGACGATGCAGCTATCTTCGACTCGGGCTGACTCATGTGAGGGCAACGGGAAACGCACACTAGCAAAAGGGGCCTTGGCTGACTGCGTCACAACAAAGGCACAGTAGGATCTCGTATCATAGTACGTACCCCTCTGAAGACCACCAACGGAAGGTGTCATAGGATCTCGTACCGTAGTACGCATCCTTCTGAAGACCACCAACGGCGGTCATCTAGAGCTCGTCCGACAACTGAGTTAAAGAGGGCTGTGAGATAGTACCAGCCTTCCTGCAAGTGCACTAGAACTCACCCGCTCACGTAGCCTAAGATACTCATCTTAGAAAAGTATGCATCTCGATAAGCTTAATATTTACTATCAAATCGTTGTCGTCGCTAATGTCTAAGGTACTTATTAATAACTATATTGATATCTATTGGCATATTCTCTAAGTTATATTAAACTTAAGGAAACATAAAGTAATACTTATATAACTTTGCGTGACCCACTCATCGATGAGGTTTCTGCCCTTCCTATGAGTGGCCAGGAAGACGGTCACCATGTTGGCATCCTCACCTCTCACACCATGTACTTGTTAAAAATATTTTATTTGTTATTAAAATTATACATTTTTATCTTAATTTCATTAAAATAATATATATTCAATAGAATACATACCAAATAAAAAAAAATAGTCTGTCATGAGAATCGACCCACCGTACTACTTTTCTGCCCTCGTCCTAGCCGCCTTCGCCTTCTCCGAATGATCCTTGTATCTGGGATCGTCGAATCTAGCCCTCATCGCATTCCACTGCTTAGGCGTGATCCAGCCTTGGACCAATTTTTCAGAGCGATGACAAGTCTTCTGGTTATTGATCACATCACGAATCAACTTAGCGGCAACGACAGGATACTGCTTCTTGATCTGTTTAGCTTGGTGTGGTGGATAAAAATATGTTCTCTATAAGAAGTAAAATAGTAAGTTATATAATATGCATAAAAGATTATTGATATTAAAAAATATACTTTAATTTTCTTGAAGTGGGCAAACCAGAATGCCTTCCTATTGTCCTGGGCATCCGAGTAGTTGATCCAAGGTCCATCGTAGTTCTGCCTCAAAAAAATGTCCCAACGCTCTCTGCACCGACGATGGATGATATATATACGTACATTCAAGAAAAAGTGAATATATATTTATATATACATGCATAATAAAACAAAAACTATTATATTACTTTGTAGGTCCATCGGCCCAAACCTCCGTCCCCGTCTCCTCTAGATGAGCACATGGAGGATCACCCTGAAACAAAGAGGATACAAGCACAAAAGGTGGGACCTCATCCACGTGCTCCTCCCTCTCTATGATACCATCAGCAGGAGGAATGCTGGATGAAGGAGTAGTCTCATGCCTGGAACTGCTCATCCCAGGAGTACTGCCAGTAAGAGATAGAAGCGGTCTATAGAGTGGAGTACTCGGGGACGAGGACCCAGTACCATGTCCAGAAGGAGAACTGCCAGACAGAGTGGCATGTCCTTTACCTCATCTACCTCAGGACTGACCGAATGATCTGCATTGTCCTGTCATACCTGACTTATTATAAACAAAATAAAAGTTATCAAGAAACAAATTAAATTCAGTACATGTCACAAAACATAGAGATTAATGGTCTAACCAATATATGAAAGATACATGTCATATATAATTTTAGATTCTACATTCTACAACTAAATGATAGTATATTTCACAAGATTTTATAGATATTAGATGACAAATTTTATATTCAACTTTCAATACTCTTCTAAAAATTTGTTTTCTTCGTTTTTCTCGTCCTCCTTTTTCTCTTCCTCCCCATCTTCACTTTTATCTATATCTTCTTGTATGTCCACTTTCTAAATTTATTTTATCTTATTATTTTAAATATTTTCCTATAAAGATGTAAAGCTCTAATTTAATTCCATATGTTCTAGTCAAGGGGTTTCTCCTTTATGTTCTAGTCAAGATGTCTCTCCTTCTTTAAGGAATTTTCCTATAGGATCTAAATCTTCAAAGAAATGCCACATATTTCCTATCGGTCCATCTAGTATAGTCGTCTATCCAACCCCCATGTGCCTTAAATAATCACCTACAAAATATTATATATGCCCTAATCACAATCTATAATAAAATATAATTAAAATGGTTGATAAATCATAAAGTTTGCCCTTCTGAGATAGGGAAGGAGGAGAGTTCGTAAATGGGAATTCAAGGAAGCTATGATTGAACACAAATATAAATTTCAAAGGCGATAGTAAATGTTCAAGAGAATTTTCAATAGTAGTAGTGGATTGAGATCCTAATATACTATCATAGTGTAGGCTCGTTCGGTATAGTGACGTAACCGAAATGATTTATCTTGACCTGCATGGGCCACCACAAAAACTATGTCATGCCCACTCCCAAATACGTGGGACCGAACCATATGGCATAGGCCAGCTACGTATTCAACCAGACTCTAGTCCAACTAGAATATGTATAAGCTGTTCGAATAGTGTAACTATCACTACCACAACTCTATATCTCAATCCAGATAACAGAAATATAAGAAGAAAAATATGAGTACTAGTCTGCAGCCTAATAATCATACTCGCCCGAGTAGACTCAAAAAGAATAATATGAGTCTATAAATACTACGCAATCGAGCAGATATATAATTGCAGAAGATAAAACTTCGAAAGAGTATATACCTTAAATAAAATGAACACTATCAACAATCCATGAAGGAGCTCTACAAACCTACTCAACCAACCAGAAAAGAAATTAGGTCCTCAGCGGGACGTAGCAAGATACATAATATACATGCCGCATGAAGTACAGTAAATATCATGTGAGGGTAGTAACATGTGCTCCAGATGCTAGTCATATGACCAAGGTAGTAAATAGGTGATCAAGTAGCACTAATACTAGGCAAATCATCTAGTCTGTGTGACATACAATTATGGATAACTTTGGACGCGAGGGTTTTCCATATATAAAATCCGTAGCTCCGGTAAAGATGTAGTGCCCCGCTCCGCACGTCGCATTATGCTGAGATGTTGACTCAAAGAGTCACGGTGAACGAATAAAATGTATCGATGCGAATCGATACGAGAGTTACGTTGTCCCGGGCAATGCATCGAACTAAGTCGATACGAAGAGTTACGTTGTCCCGAGCAATGCATCGAACTAAGTTGATGGAAAGAGTTGCATTATCACAAAGAAATGCATCGAGATGAATCGATGCGAAGCGCAACATTGCCCCGAAGGATAAATACGTTGAGTCGGCTCAAAGATTCTAAGAAATCGAATCTACTCAAGGCGCAAGTTCGAATCGATATAAGTATTAATTTTAGTTGGTTTCATGTGCATGCTATCCATTTACGCTGAAATATAGGTCAACATTTTGCCTCATTCGCAATGGGTCCGAAAAACCTAAATTATCGCCTTACAACGGGCTGGGACTTAGGCACGGTAGGCCAAAATCGATCGAGTAGTTCAATGAAACAAGAAGTGCTCGAATGTCTAAGTCAGAAGATTTGGCCGTGCAACAAAGATATGAAATCGAGCCGCATCAGCTCGGTAAACAACAAGGCATATCGGTTTAAGGTGGGATGATTGACTCTTCTTTTTACTCGTTCATGCCTAAGTAAGAATGTATCATTGTATGCTAAGTTAACCTATCGACGCCACGGGCGTGGTCCGATCGAAAGATAAATCATAGTATGTTGAACGCTAGTTAGAACAATTAAGATGAAACGTGCATCAAATGCACGAGTCGCTATGGAACATTGGATATCGCAAAGGCGAGAGCCTCGGTGCACAAGCCGCAAGAACATGGGATAACTGTATTCATCGAGTGCCTTCGTGCACGAGCCATTCCGTGCCCTCGCACACGAAATAGAAAGGCTAGCACATTAAAAAAATATAGACGAGTGCCCTAGTGCGCGAGCCATGTACATTGAACACTAAGACATAAAATATGGAAATACGGCTTCGATGCATGCATCAAGTGTACGACACGAAGGAAAAGATGATAAATGTGTCAAACGTGCGTAAATGCACGAGATCATAAAAGATGGCTTCGTTACGAAAGAGTACAGTTGTGGCATGAATGTGACAGAACTGTCCGATATGACATGATGCCTCGAAAGGTGTTCGGGACCTTCGGGTCGTTCGATTGACGAATATTGAGTTGAGGCATGATGCCATTAAATATTGAAACGAAGTATAAAATGTAAGTACATAGAAAGTTAATGGAAGAAATACGAGATGATAAAGTCTGAGTCTCGGACTCAAGACTATATTTGGTTGTTTGAATAATAGTGTATTACATGGTCGAATGAACTTGAGATAATTGTAATAATCTTTCGTACACGGAACATTCTCTCCGAACGGGTGTGCTGGGGCACCGGGAGTGTTCGGCCTAGGAGGGATATAATCTTTGATAGGTGCACATCCGTAAAACGATTAGCGACCGCTTAGCAAGATGTGAAAAGCTACAAATAATGGTATACAACAGAAGATCTCCATAATTGGGATAGCAATCCACTACAAGAGGTGCCGGGCTACCCAATTTCGAGAAAGAAAAGAAAGAAAGAAAAGAAAGCGAGAAACGCCTTTAGTCTATTTTGGCACGAATACACCAACGACCTTCATATAGTTAAAGAACGATGGGATGAAAGTGCAGGCACGTATGTGCCCTGCACACATAGATCCTACATAAAGAGCACTTATAACATGACATAGAAGGAATGGGACATATTCACCTTGCGTCGGTGCAAGGGCGAGTGCGTCTATGTTGGTAAGAAGTCGTGCCACGAAACAAACACGAGATTGCTTGCCTGCTTGTCTACTCAATTCGAATAACATGCTTTCCATGATAACATACTTTATCGCTTTCGAATATGCCATGAAATCGACCCTAAGGAGGATATTGCAAGATCATAAGCTAAGTTGCATGATTGAACATAAATACTAAAATATCGGTTTAGAAAGTTGGTCTTTTCGTCAGTTCATGCGACGATGAACGTACTGATCCCCCACCAGCTTTCATGCAGGGCGCATGGAATGGATTACTTACGGTGAAGCTTCGCTTGATCGTGCAGAGGCATGAAATGCCGTAGCGTTTGAAGCGTGCGATCTCATTGACGCTGGGACTTGCAACATAATTGATGCGGCCGAGATATAGAAGGCATGATTTATGGAACGGTGAAATCCTTTATGGGCAAGAGAGAACTTGAGTGTTGTAGCCAACCTGGCAAATTCAGTTAGGCTATTGAAAGCCTTTGTAATCTCAGTTCATTATCAATAAAGAGAATTGTTTCGTATACTCTATTTTCTTCCGTTTGCTAATATCAAATTAAAGATAACCATTTTGAGAACTTGTCATCTTGCCTTGCACGAGTGCAACTCTGGGCTCGTGCGGCATCACGCCCCCTGCGAGGATGATGATTCGGGTGATTCCGGGTCGGGACGTGACTGATTGATATAAGAGCTCTAGGCTCAATTTCCTCAGGACGTTTGTTTTGTTTCAATTCCAAAGAGTTGTCCACTACCAATCGAATCACTCTTGACTCTACTCGATACCGTACTGGATGTTCCATACAATAAGTCTAATACAAAGTCGAAAAACGTTGCCGTAAGTACTTCGAATTTATATAATGTTGCAGAGAAAGTCGTGAAACATTTCGTTGCATTGAATGCCACGAGCCGTAAAATATTAGTTGCTGCAAGTGCAACAAATTGTGAAATATGATTTGAGATATTGTTGCAATGTAACATGTTGAATGAGAAATGAAACGATGCATGAAGTGCAACGAGTTGATTATGAATGTACGTTGCAATGAAAGTGATAACTCAATATCGAATGTGTTGAACGAATTTGAGCATAGACTTTGAATGTCGGGAATAAACTGTTGCACGAGGTACAACAGATGTCGAAAATAAATCATTGCACGAGATACAATGAAAGTCGAAAATAAGTCGTTGCACGATGTGCAATGCGTGTCGGAAGTAAATTGTTGTGCGTGGTGCAACGCATGTCAAAGTAATCGCTGCACGGAGTGCAACGGTTATTGGAAATGAATCGTTGCACGAGATGTAACAGAACGAACTGAAATCATAAATCGATAGAACGAATCGTTCGGCAGCGTACTGAACTTGAACTTGTATTGGCGAATGTACACATTAGCCGAATTATGTCAGATTTTGATTAATCGAAGTTACGGTTGTGATCAAGCACGATCACTGCAGAAATCGTGAGTCGGAAGAGATTGTTGGTTCATATCGAGTATGACACGAGAGAATTAATTTGATTCTGAGTGGTATATGATACGACCTATGCGAGAGAATTAACTTGATTCTTTGTGGTATATGATATACCACTTGTGCGATGAATTGCATCGACGTGTTATGAGATTTACGGAAGGTTTGTCTGCAACGGGCGGAAGAGTACCGTGACTCGATTGGAAATTTGTATAACGATATTTTGATGCAAGTGTTCTTCGATAATCGGTTGGAATGATAGGGCGTGTACTCGTATCAATGAATGATACGTCGGACAAAAATTTATAAGTCGGTGAAGGATCGAGACTAGCGGAACGATTATGCCTTGAAGCAATAATCGGATCAACGGGAAAGGAAAACTTGAACTTACAAAAGAGTCGCACGACTTGCAATCTCGATAGAAATATTGGGCGAGGCGAATCGAAATCGAATCGCACGACTTACAATCTCAACAGAAATGTTGGGTGAGGCGAATTATAATCGGATCGCACGATGTGCGACTTCGGTGAAGAGTTGGTTGATGCGGGTAAATAGTACATAAGAGATAGTTGGTTACGTTACGACAAAACTCATTTGAGTACGACTGAAACACGCAAAAACTTAGAGGGCGTGATCGTATAAGTCGAGGGTTCGATGTTGGATAATCGGTAACTCGGTTACGCGATCAAAGCATAACGGAATGCAACGAATCGAGAAACGATTCGAGACGTAGGAAAATATTTGTAGAGAACTTGGACGTATGCAATGCAAGTTTTCGACGTTAAAACAGAATCAAAGTTGACCCTTATGCTTCAAAATTGATAGGACGTATCGAGATTGATACGTAAGAAAACGTAAGCACGATGTGAGAATACAAAATGGAGTGTGCCTCGTGCTATCAAAATTTTGTAAATAACAATATGAGAATGAATGAACTGGTTGATCATGAACTTTGTGATTGATCAAGACGAGACTATAAGTCATCGACGATTGTTCGATGCGTATAGCATCTCGTGTGTTGACCACAAATAAGATTTACTCGAACCCAATGCGAGTAGATGCTTCGTGAATTACAGAATCATCGACGGTATTGCATGACTTTACTCGGAGGATAGTTACGCATCAGTTGCGCCGATAGAAATAGTTTTGTCCGAAATTGGATAGTCGCATAGAAATAATCGAAACGTGATTTGGCTCCGAAATAAGATATAACATGGTTTGTAGTAAACTGTCCTTCGTTAATGATCCACAATTATCGAGCGTAGCTTCGGGACAGCTGACCCTAGAAGACTTGACCGCCAAATTAAAATTGAATGTTGCAGACCATAAGATGACCCATACGATATTGCATATGAAATTGCATCGATAACAAATATAATATGGTGCATGTTGATGATAAGTCCAGGCAATTTTGAGAATCGTACTATGCAAGAGCGCGAGTGGTAAGAGAATAACTTACGAGTTACGTCATTAGATTTGGATTCACCTTGCAATTGAGCTTGCATGAATCGAACTTATATTCGATGTTACAAGACGAATAAGTTAGGAATTTGGCTAGTGAATTCCTACTCGTTAGGAATCGAACGTAAGATGCATCGTAGAGACTTTGAATCAAAACGATTGTTGCCTTGAGCACCGTCACCTCGATGTAGACTTTTGTGTCGGATAGATTGTGGCCTTTGTGCAATGTCAATTTAAAGTTGCGTCGGGAGAATTTAAGCACGGTGTCTAGTAAGTAACCTAGCGGGCGTAGTCCTGAATGTTGATGCATTTGTAAGTCAACAAAGAAAATTGTATCGAGATGAGTTGCCTAGCCAACTTCGAAAATAGTTGGATAGTGATTTCAAATGCAAGGCATTGCGGAAGACTTGTTGCGATCGCATGCACAACAGTTTAACGCAACACATAGAAGTGGTAGTTAGTTCGAAACTTACAAAATATAAAATGCAATTTTTGAATCACGTCGCATGCCGTGACCTTTTTAGACAATCGCATACGCATCGAATATGCATACGCAATAGAAATTTTGAAAACTATCGCTAGAGATTTTTATCCGATATGGAAGTACGAGATGGGAAGCATAGGATTGAAATTTACCTGTCAGCTTTGTTCCAATTTTCTACCACTAGACTTGGCTAAAATACACATATTTGTAGAAAGCCTTGAATAGGTGTACGGATCCAAATCGAGTTGTATACAAAATTCAAATTGAGATGCTGGAAAGACTTTGAAATGTTAATGAAAAGCTTGCAAGATAGTGTGAAACTAAACAACATTGGTGGGACGAGATTGTGAAACAATCTATAAAATACTTAATCGGAGTGTTGGTTTGGTTCGAGGATGAACCTTATTTTGAGTGGTATATTCTGTAATGCCCTACTCCGCACGGCATATTACACTGGGATGTTGACTCAAAGAGTCGCATTGACCGAATGAAATATATCGATACAAATCGATACGAGAGTTACGTTGTCCCGAGCAATGCATCGAACTAAGTCGATGTGAAGAGTTATGTTGTACCGAGCAATGCATCAAACTAAGTCGATGCGAAGAGTTACATTGCCCCAAAAAAATGCATCGAGATGAATCGATACGAAGGACAGCATTGCTCCGAAGGATAAGTGCGTTGAGTTGGCTCAAAGATTCTATGAAATCAAATCTACCCAAGGCGCAAGTCCGAATCGATGCAAGTATTGACTTTAGTTGGTTTCATGTGCAGGCTATCCGTTTATGCTGAAATATTAGAGATCAACATTTTGCCTCATTCGTAATGGGTCCGCAAAACTCAATTCACCGCCTTGCAACGGGCTGGAACTTGGGTACGGTAGGCCGGAATCGATCGAGTAGTTCAATGAAACAAGAAGTGCTCAAATGGCTAAGTCAGAAGATTTGGCCATGCAACAAAGATATGAAATCGAACCGCATCAGCTCGGCAAACAACAAGGCATATCAGTTTAAGGTGGGAGGATTGACTCTTCTTTTTACTTCTTCATGCCTAAGTAAGAATGTATCATTGTATGCTAAGTTAACCTATCGACACCATGGACGTGGTCCGATCGAAAGATAAATTATACTGTGTGTCGAACGTTAGTTAGAACAATTGAGATGAAACATGCATCAAATGCACAATTCGCTCAAGACATCTCTTTTCAACCGAGGAAGAAGAAAAGATCATTTTATTCCATTTTTAGTAAACTATTGAAGGATATTCCTAGAAGGCCAAAAGTGGTGGGGGCTATGGAACATTAGAATCGCAAAGGCGAGCGCCTTGGTGCACAAGCCGCAAGAACATAGGATAATTGTATTCGACAAGTGCCTTCGTACATAAGCCATTCCGTGCCCTTGTGCACGAGTTAGAAAGGCTAGCACATTGAAAGAAAATATAGACGAGTGCCCTAGTGCACGAGCCATGTACATTGAACACTAAGGCATAGAACATGGAAATACGGCTTCGATGCGTGCAACAAGTGCACGACGCGAAGGAAAAGATGATAAATGTGTCAAACGTGCGTACGTGTACGAAATCATAAAAGATGGCTTCGTTGCGAAATAGTACAGTTGTGGCATGAATGTGACAGAACTGTCCGATATGATATGATGCCTCGAAAGGTGTTCGGGACCTTCGGGTCGTTCGGTTGACGAACATTGAGTTGAGGTATGATGCAATTGAACATTGAAACGAAGTATGAAATGTAAGTACATAAAAAGTTAATGGAAGAAATACGCGATGATAAAGTCTGAGTCTCGGACTCAAGACTATGTTTGGTTGTTTGAATAATAGTGTGTTGTATGGTCGAATGGACTTGAGATAATTGTGATAATCTTCTGTGCACGGAACGTTCCCTCCGAACGGGTGCGTCGGGACACCGGACCGTTCGGCCTAGGAGGGATATAATCTTTGATAGGCGCACATCCGTAAGACGATTAGCGACCGCTTAGCAAGATGTGAAAAGCCGTAAATGATGGTATGCAATGGAAGGTCTCCGTAATTGGGACACCAACCCACTATGAGAGGCACCGGGCTACCCATTTTCGAAAAAGAAAAGAAAGAAAGAAAAGAAAGAGAGAAACGCCTTTAGTCTATTTTGGTACAGATATGACAACGACCTTCATATAGTTAAAGAACGATAGGTTGAAAGTGCAGGCACGTATGTGCCTTACACACATAGATCCTGTATAAAGAGCACCTATAACATGACAGGAAAGGAATGGGATGTATTCACCTTGCGTCAGTGCAAGGGCGAGTGCGTCTATGTTGGTAAGAAGTCGCGCCATGAAACAAACACGAGATTGCTTGCCTGCTTGCCTACTCAATTCGAATAACATATTTGCCATGATAACATGTTTTACAGCTTTCGAATATGCCATGAAATCGATCCTAAGGAGAATATAACAAGATCATAATCTAAGTTGCATGATTGAACATAAATACTAAAATGTCGGTTTAGAAAGTTGGTCTTTTCGTCAGTACATGCGATGACGAATGTACTGATCCTACACCAGCTTTCATGCAGGATGCAGGGAATGGATTGCTCGTGGCGAAGCTTCGCTTGATCGTACAGAGGTATGGAATGCCGTAGCGTTTGAAGCGTGTGATCGCATTGACGCTCGGAATTGCAACAAGATTGATGCGGTCGAGATATAGAAGGCATGATGTATGGAACGGTTAAATCCTTTGTGGGCATGAGAGAACTTGAGTGTTGTAGCCAACCTGGAAAATTTAGTTGGGCTATTGAAAGCCTTTTTAATCTCAGTTCATTATCAATAAAGAGAATTGTTTCGTATAATCTGTTTTCTTCCATTTGCTAATATCAAATTAAAGATAACCATTTTGAGAACTTGTCATCTTGCCTTGCACCAGTGCAACTCTAGGCTCGTGTGGCAACACGTCCCCTGCGAGGACGATAATTCGGGTGATTTCGGGTCGGGGCATGACAATAGAGACTTCCGGGATGCAGGATCGTAGCTCCGGTATAAAGACTTCTGATAAATAAGAGAGACACGTAACTCCGGTTAGAAAATCTCTCAAATAAGAATGTATAATAATAAGTACATAGTGATATATGCATAGTAGCCCTCTCATCTTGTAACTATTCTCTCCATCCAATGCTACTGCCCGTGTCGTATCCACGACACACCCAATATGACTCTAATGAAAGATAAGTCCAGAAGTCCAGTCAAAATATGCACACAGGAGATCCAACATCAAGTAACATCCATAGATCATAAAAGTCACCTATATGCCATGCAGTATGAATTCGTGTATCATGCCTATGTGACATAAGAAAAAATCATGACAGGGTACTAATAATGAATAGGTAAGTCATGTATAGTATATCCAATGTGATCGACTGATAAGAAACTATAAGCAATATAAATACTGTAAATCATGTTGGCAAGGTATACTTGTCTGAAGTTGTCCAAACTGTGCTGAGACTGTAGTACCAAGGTCTATCCCACTATCCATGAGAACTACACTCCATGGAATATCTATCAACCTAAATCACAAACAAATATATATCACATACTAAGGTACATGTATGACCAATAACTCCCCCCCAGGGAGCTTGGGTCATTTTTAGTCACCTATTACCTTTGGTTATCTAAGAAACTTGTAATTATATTACCTAGAACTCAGTCACACTAGTCTCTATAATCATTATTGCCAATAATATATGTAGTAGATTCAACATCAAGTTTGCACCTCATTATTCGTACAACAAAACCTACGACACACAAATCGAGACAAGATAATCAACTGTAAGGTCAACAATCTTATGTTGGCGATCCACATGGTTACCTAGTCAATTTCAGTGATGTGAGATTGCTGGAATTGACTGATCTCAGTTTCGACGTACGAATTCCGAAATACAAATATAAATAGGAATTAATTATAATTAAGTATAATATATAAAGGAAAATCTATAGACATCGTCGGATGATAAAACAAACAACACCAACATGTACAGAATGGTCAAATTAACTAGGATAGCCTATCCATAAGTCCAATTTGGATACAGGAACAAAACTGTAATTTTGGGTCAAAATAATGTTCGTCGTTCGACCCGCTTTGTACCCAAAAATATGCCCAGATACAAGTCCACTAAACTTAGAAAATTATATGTCTACGATTTGAAAATAATGATACAAACACAATGGTATATCCGAAATAGGATTTCGATGACCCGATCGCAAAATGACCTGTTGACCTTAACGTTGGGACCCAGTTTGCACAAAATATGTGACAGAGCCAAAGTCCTCTAAATCAACCAAGATATATGTCAATGATTCTAGAATGATAATACGAACCCAGCAGTATATCCAGAATTGGTTTCCGATGAGCCGATCTCAAAATGATCCGTTAACTCGGTCAAAGGGATTCGATTTTGCACGAAAATGCGTGTCGGGGCCACGTTGCTCCAAACTCAACAAATTATATATGATTTTTTTCCAGAACGATGCCACGAATCCACAAGGGGAGTCAGAATTGGAATCCGGAGTCCCGGGTCAAAAATTAGAATTTTACAAGTTAGAAATTATGGTTTCGAGAGGCCAACTTTGGTGTCGATTTCAACCAACCAAATAATATCCTACAAGCTAAATTTTTTATGGCATGAAGGTGCTTATATCTACTGTACAAAGGAACTGATGGCGCATCAAACAGAGCTGCGACAGAAGAGAAACAAATCCACAAAGTTGGCTCCACAAAACCATCAAAAAGACATAATTATTCGCCCAACTTTGCGGCTTATTTTGACATAGTAAATGATCGAATTAACTGCTAAAAATTTAGATAGAGGTAGAAAATATACCAAGATTGCAACGGTGAAACGATTTCGACGATCCAACGGTTAGATTTCTCGAAACATATGCACAAAGTCGCTGTCCTGAAGCACGAATTCTGATTTTTCAAAACATGCGTTACGACAGGATTTCGACGAAAATGTCGAAATTGACTCACTGCTACATGGGCGGCTGTCGGGGTGGAGCACGATGGTGAGAGGGGTGGTCGCTGTCATTGTGGGTGGTCGGTAGGGTTCGTCGGGGCTCGTCGTGGGGCGGTGGCCGGCGTAGGAGGCCAGAACGTGTACAGCAGCAACAGGGCATCGCTGTTGCCTATGGCTGGGTGGTGCACGCACGGTGGGCACCACCTGCGGGGTCGTCGGATGGCCGACGATGGTGCAACGACGTTAGGGAATCAGTAGCAACAGCTGCACGTAGCAGCAGCCTGCCGTGTATGTGCACGGAGTATGGCTGCATACAGTTGCACGGGGGCACGACCGTTAGTAGCACGAGGTGGGGCATGGCTCCTTCAGCAGAGGAAAGCTGCAGTGGCCGCCACAATGGAGAAGTGAAAGAAGAAGAAGTATAAAAAGGAAGTGAAGAGTTTGGGAGGGAGTAGCGAATTAGGGTTAGGTGTTTTTTATGTTTGGAATGATGAAGAGAAGAAGAAGAAGAAGAAGTGAGCAGGGGAAGGAAGATGGGGGACTGTCGGCCTATAGGGGCTTGGTGCATAATGAAATAGAGTTAGGTTTCCCTTATTCTTTTTTTTGTGGGTGAGTTGTGTGGTGGCGATGAAAAGTTGGTAGAATCGGGTGGTTGAGGGTTAGTATGGGTTTTGATTGACAAGAGGAGGGGGAGTAGCTGTGCTCTAGCTGCACACACCCACTTTGGGTGGGAAAGGCCAAGGAAAAAAGAAAACGAATGTTTGTGTCTAGCCAAAAATACCCATGGTGAATTCAAATTTTAAAAAGGGAAAAATAGGATTTGGTGTGTTGTAGAGGGAAAAATTTATGTGTGTATTATGTGGGTCATGAGGAGGGTCATATGCACTTGGGTCAGATGGTTTGGGTTGGATTAGGTTATGTTTAGGCTTGGAGTGACTATGCCTACAATTTAAGTTATTTATGATCATTGATAAAATAATAGCATATGAAAGCTCAATTGGATGGTACACAAGCGGCATGCGCATAGTAGGATCAAAATAGGTCAAAATTATATATTGGGTCTATTAGGTTAGATCATTGTCGAGCTCCGAAATTAAATTAGAAGTTATGTCAAGTTTTTTGGTAGATGGTCAAATGGCCTAAATTGACCAGAAAGTTGTGCGATATAAGTAGAATACAAGGGAACAAGTTTGAGTGGGACATGATATATCAAAATGAAAATAAACTTACTTCTCATGAAGGAGGTTCCGAGAGATTAATATACCTGGCGCTCCAAAAATCAAAGTCACGAAAATGTACACTTAATGATCAAAACTAATTATAATAAAATTCTTTATTGAAAATAATTTATTTAAATTTTTTAAAAAGCCCCAAAATTCAGGGGGTTCACACGACCAACATGCCACCACCGAACTCGTCTTCTCCGGTCATCACAGCCACTGTCGATCGCACCTCGACCCTGACCTCGCTAGCGAGCAGCGACGATGCCGCCAGTAGCCGAGCCTCCTCCAGCTGGGACCAGATCTGTAGATATCATGATTTGATCTCTTCGACTCCGACTGCATTTTTCTAATGCCACCTCGATTAGGGTTTGGGCACTGACACAGACATTGACACCAACTGCCGCGCCCAGCACACCCTATGCCGTATTCCTCCTCGCCGTAGACGCTCCAACGTCGCGCCAATGTCCACCGTACCTCTGCGATCGACCTAGGAGAGCGAGCTCTCTTCTCTCTCATCTGCTTCCTCTCTCTCTCGACCCTTCTTTTCCTCTTTTCTTGGCTGCTGATGTCTTCTTCTCTCTCTCTTAGAAGAGAAAACTAAGGGGTAGTTGTTGGTAGCTTATGGGTGGGCTGGGTCTCCAAGCCAGCAGGCCACTGGAAGAGAAGAAAAGAAAGGAAAGAAAATAAATTAGAAATTTGGGCAGGGCCATGGGGGTTGTATTATTTATATATGTATTACAGTTGTATTAGTATTATCATTAGTATTATTATTATTATTATTATTATTATTATTATTATTATTATTATATTTTTGAAAACTATATATATTTTTCCAAAATTTATATTGTAAAGGTAGTTTTGGGCTTGGCCCTACTGATTTTCAAGTTCGATTTAGAAATCCTAAAAAAAATATACTTAATATTTTCTATCAATTTACACTATACTTTTTGACCTAAAAACAATAGTTTTCTAGTATTAAAATTTCCTATATAATATATATATATATATATATATATAGATATATATTATATATAATATATATATATATTATATAATATATGTATATATATATATATTAATATTTTGCTTCAAATATCAATTTTGCCCATGGCTAACCAATATTCATATTTCTTTCCACAATCCTAACTTCTTTATATCGACCCTAGGCTAATTGGACCGTTCTAGACTCAAGAAATTGCATGTTCTATCATTAGAGGTCACCTTGAGTAGTTATGACATTTGCGACTATTTGTGCCAACATGTCACGACCCGCATCGCTTTTCTGATACGAGTTGTAGCCAAGTCAACCTACGCGTATCAGGCGGTAGTACGCTGCTATGTCTCAATGCCAATCTCAAATATAAGAAAGTCATATCTAATTGCTCATTCACAATAATTATTTTATTTATAAATTCAATAGTACTACAAAATAATCTTTGGGAACAAATCTCCTAAACAATAAAAGAAACTAACTAATTTATCCAGGACTACGACCGGCCTCCAAGATCTCTATCTCTCCGTATAATCCATAGCGCAAAGGTAGGAAATACGCCAAGTCTACAATGAACCAGTTAGGAAAGGAGCAAAGTAAAACTATACTGCATTTATGAACTTAATACAAAATAAGCTAGACAGTAGAGATGCAGTAGAAAATAAAGAAAACAGAATATGAACGGATACGACAAACTTGTATAAGAAATAACTAGAAAGAACATGGATGAACGAGACACTAGCAATGAACATATATAATAAACAGACAATGTTTGAAATACTTTCCAAACGTTGTGAACGACTGGGCTAATACGACACATTATACGATGGTATCCGCAATAAAAAGGTACGGCTAACCGATATATGCGGTATATGACTTAGCCATCCATAATAACAATAGTTGGGTTTGTTCACATACCTACTAAGCATTTTCCCTCCCGACTTACTAAACAATCAACAAAGGATCAATGATACGATCAAGTCCTACTGTGTCACAATCGTGTCACAATCTGGATACTCAATGAAACAGTAAAAAATAGCATAATAATGTAAGAAAAAACATATATCAGTAGTGTACTTGGCTCGAGTTAATTGTACTGGACGTGACTTGATCATGTTGGCACAGAATAGTCGCGAATGACATAACTACGCAAGACGGTCTCTAATGATGGAACAGACCGTGCCATTGGGTTCGAGATAATCCGATTAGCCTAGGGTCGATATAAAATATTTAGAATCACGTGAAATAGGAACATATGACTTGTTATGATCGAAGAGAAATTCGTTTAAAGAAATCCTTAATAAGATATATATTATATATATATATTATATATATATATAATATATATATATATATATATTATTATAATATATACCTATTTTTTAGAAATATGTTGTTTTGATACTTGGAAACTTATAGTGAAATATTTTGGAAACTATAGAAGAATCACATTTAAATCAAAGCTATCATTTAAATATATATAAAAATATTAAAATACTTTTAAGGTTAATAAGCTGTACTTAAATACAAAAAATATAAATATTTAATTCCAAAATAAATAACTTAAAAATATAGTTTATCGTAATAATAATCTGAAATATAACCTAAACAAGTAAGTTTGGCCATTGAAAATCATATTTCTAATTTTGGAAACTATGGCACACAAATCGAGACGTGCCATTGAATATCTAGTCAACATTATGAACTCAATAATTTGAAAGTTCACATTGGTAGATTTCAGCTCCATGAGTGCATTGAAATCGACCATGCCACAAAATCACGCTTTGGTCGAAAGATATCGCCATTATGGCTAACCATGACCAAATCGGTGATTTACTGATCTAATCTGAGTTCAACGAATTAATTAAAATAATAGATGAATGTATTAATTTTTGGAAAAATTATGTCATAGATCTCTATGTTAGCTTTTTGAAACTTCAAACGGTTCGTGATTCTGAATCTTGGTTCTTTTGGAATCCCAAAAACACCGAAACTTGTCAAATTTGGACTACTAGCACTCTACAAATTTTCCAGAAATTTATATTCAGAATTTATTAAAATAAATTAGATATTCAGAAACTATATCTTGATATGCTTCAGACAAAAAAAAAACAGCGCACAAAAATCACGTCAGGATTGGTAGTAATCGCTTCGGGAAGTCGGAATTCTCCAAGGAAGAAATCTCTCAAAATTCGACCAAGGTAATTAGGGTTTTTGAAAGACTGTACATATAGAGAGAGAGAGAGAGAGAGAGGCAGTTGGGCGCCGATAGGTGGGCCTGCCCTGCGTTGACTGGAATTGACTGGGTATTTAATTACAGAAATTGATTTAAAAATCAATTTAACTCCAAATAACTCCAAATAAACCTAAAAATTCCAAACAAATTCTAAAAATATAGAAATGTTTTTAACCCTCTAAAGCCTAAATAAAATACTTGGTCCCAAAATAACCTCGGATGACCTTACAACAAATCTTAGAAGTCTCTAAAAAAATAACTTTATAAATTAAATCACTAAAAAAAATCCAAAATTGTGGAAAAATTAAAATAGGTAAATAACATATAAATAAGCTATCTAGAGGCCACATGACCATATTATGACTATAGCTCACCTATAGGCTTAAGCATGACCCTTAATGATCATAAAATTGTTCATAATCAAATAAAATAAAATAATAAAAAAATTAAAAATTCGGGAAGTGGGTTCCACAACATGATCAAGTCGCACATTAATTGCAACTTAAACTCGAGGCAAGTACATTATTGCTTTATGTTTTTAGCACATTATAATGCTGTTTATCATTATTTTTTTATTTAATATTCTGTTGAGACACGATTATGATACAATAGGACTTATTATATCAGTCCTCGTTTATTGATTGTTTAGTGAGTCGAGAGGAAAATGCCTAGTAGATATGTGAACAAACCCTAATGAATTTAATGCAGATAGCTAAGTCATAAACCTTATGTATGTCTTAGCCGTACCTTATAATAGGGATATCCATCTATGATGTACCGTATTAGCTGAGCCGTTCACATGTCGAAAGGTATTTCAAATGCATTGTCTGTTTTACTTGTACATATTTCTTGATAGTTGTCTTATATGTTCTTTCTAGTTATTTTTTGTACATCTTGTTTCCATTTCATACACATGTTTTATTTTTTACTGTATCTCTACTGTCTAGCTTATTTTGTATTAAGTTACATTATTATAATAGGCTTGTACTTTGCTCCTTTCCTGACTGGATTATTGCAGGTGACTTGGCATGCTTCCTACTCTTACACTATGGAACACATAGGGGAGATAGAGATCTTGGAGGCGACCTTAGATTCTAGATAGATTAGATACTTCTTGCATTTAAATATTTAGCAGGTTTGTTCTCGAATCTTATTTCAATGTGTTATTAGATTTGTAAATAATATAGTTATTGTGAATGAGCAATTAGATATAATTTTATTGTATTTGAATTTGACATTAAGATCTAGACAACCTACTACCATCGATGCTGCGGCGTAGCTGGACTTGGCTACGTACTTGTATCCCGAAAAGCGAGAGCGGGTCATGACAAGTTTTTATAGTGGCCATACAAATATATTTTTGCAAAATTGTGCAAACCCGCAGTAGTACCTATATTAATCATACTACTGGGAGCCTGCGACTAGGAAGCGCTCATTCATAATTAGGTTTGATTTAATTTTAGAGAAGATGACTAGGATTATAAAAGCACTTTATTTTGACTGTGGATAGTTAAGGGTGCTACATAGGCTATGTGGTTAAGATAGGAATGAACCTTGAATTTTTAGGTTCGAGGAATTTGAGGAAATTTTCTAGGAGGATAGGTTATTGTTTTGATAAGATAGTAGGATCCAAGGTGGGTAGACTATTTGCTGGGTAAATTAGTCTATCCTAGGATTCAATTCCTAATCTTGATCATTTGTGCAGTTTTATTTTCTGCCTTCTCTAAACATCGTCATATCATAAGGTCCGTATTGCTTATTTATTTCCCATTAGTCATAAGTAATTATTTTTCTAAAAGTCAATATTTTTTTCATCCATAGAGTTTGAGCCTAACATGATCAAATTATCCATATATTTATTCTGAATCAATTTTTATTGAAATTCAAGATACATACATATATATAATATATATATATATATATATATATATATCTATATATATATATAATATATCTATAATATATATATATATATATATATCTATATATATATATTATATATATATATATATAATATTATATAATATAGATATATATATACTATATATATATATATAATATTATATATATACATATATATATATATAATATATATATATATTAATATATTATATATATATATATATATATATATATATATATATATAAAAATAATATATAATATATATATATATATATATATATATATATATAATATATATATATATCTATAATATATATATAGATATTATACATATTATTATATATATATATATATACATTGTTTACAAAAACAAAAGTATGATTTCTACAAACTAAGAAAGAAAGAAAGTACAAGAGTACAATGATTTATGGAGAAGTACAACAATAGAAATCTGATCATAAGATAATCACTTTATCCCTTGGACGATGTGATATTGAAGGCACAAGCCTTTGGAGAATGCAACAACACTTTAACATGAGATTATGATCATTAGTCATGCTTTGGAACAGATTGAAACTCTATTTATAGAGTTCTAAAATAACTTTTTCTGGGTTGCACGCATTCTGAGTTGCGCACCTCCTATCTAGTTGCACAAGCGGTTACTTTAATGTTGGTGACGTGTGGCATCTTGCAGTAAGATGCACGTGGTCGTGGGCAGTGTAGTAGACACGTTCTTCGAAATTAGTGGCATGCATACACTCATCTAGCTTCTGGACAAAAATTGATCAAGTGCCGCCAACTAGTTAGGTTGCGCTTGCACCACTTGATAACTGGTGCCTCTGACTCAGTCTTATGTGCTGTGGAAAATTTCTCATGCGCTTTGATAGCTTGTGCGAGCTAGCCGTCGACATTTAATGCTGACAAAATTTTCTCGAGCGTCGCGTTGTTCGAGATTCGAAGAGATATTCTCCGAATGCTGTGCTGTCAATAATGATGGCTACCGTTACAACTTTTCGAGGAAACCTACCACGTGGGACGTGCGTACTTTGATATGGACGCAACCTAGGTCTCGTGCAAGTCAATGACTAGGCGCCACTTGATGATGGCGCCTTCTTGTAGGTGGCACCCATTTATTTTTGAGCTTCTACAAGACCCCCTTCAAAGTTTTCAAAGTTTTGAAAGATTTCAAATTTTGAAATACTTTGAATTAGAAACGATAAATACGAGTTGGCCTGCTAGTAATGCAATCGACCCCGATTTCTGAGCGCAAGTTGCGCAACGATCCTGAAATTTCTTTGGGTTATAAATCTCAGTTAGGAGAGAGAAAAATGCACTTTCAAAAAAAGTTATTTTCTCTTCACTCTCTCGTCTTTTTTCCCGAACTCCTCCGATGTCATGACCCGCACCCAGTGTAGGGACACGAGAAGTAGGTACGTCCAGCCTACGCCACAGAATCGATGGTAAGAACGTTGTTCAAGGTCGCTAACTAAACAACTCACACAATATTTAATGTACCTGTCATAAATCTCAACTCCGAACGGAGGACAAGTATAAGATATGATATAACTTAATCGCAGTCTAAGTACGATAGGATAACATAGAAGTCTATACTAAACTCAAAGCGACAACTTACATAAACTTCTAAAATAATATCTTAAACAATCTCAAATACAACTCAAATCTCTACTTATTATAATACAAGTTCCAACAGAGAAAACTAAACCATAAACTAGCAATTTACTCCAAGCTCTACTGGTCCTCTAGGCTAGCTGTGAATCTCTATGTTACCTATAATATTTTCAACAGGTCCAATCAGGGTAGGAACGAGCATAAAATCTTAACCGTTCATGTCATGACAGGAATAAAGCATACAATAAGTAAGATACATGAATCGCTGAAAGAAATGTACATAAAAAAGAGAGAGATAACTATACGGGAAATATCTACTATAAGTAAGAACTACAAATGACTAGTGATTTAGAGTACAAGAAAGGCATGTAAACGGTTTAATAAATACACGATTACACTACTTAGAATTGTTCACATAACTATTTCTACTCCACCATACCCCAATCAATACATATAGATCTAGACAGGTTATGTTGTTGTACATGATCATCACATGGGGGCTCATAAATGAGTGTACATGAAGTTATACGTAAGGGCTCTATGAACATGAGTACATGAATCACAAGAGTATACATGAATAGTGAAAGCACATGAGTACATGATGAAAGTGAAATGCACATGACATAATGTACCCGATGCTCCCGAGGGGGATAACATCTCATGAAAGATCCATAAAGTACCAATCCATGTTACCAACATGACAACATCAAGTAAAGTAATCTAGGGTAATAATATAAGTCCTAGCAAGCATGAAATGATCAGAGAATGTACTCGCCTGATATCCTGAGCAACTGATGTATATCGGTGTCAAACTGGAGTCACAGAGTCCTATTTAATGAGATACATGTTACAATGTGTATTAATGAATAATTGAATTAAACAATAAATTCTACATGCACTAGGCCTCTCTAGGTCAAAAGTTAACCCTTGGTCAAACATCTAGTCAACTAGGACAACTAGTCAAATGTGATCAAACTAGCTAGTGTTTGGTTAACAATGGTCAAACTAGTCTAGGTTAGTCAATTCAAGGTCTAAACAAGTCTATGGCATAAACAATCAAGTATACTAGTACCATTGCTATATAACACATAGCCTAAATTAAGACACATAGCTAAACCACATAGCTAACAAGGCACACAAACTTAGTTATATAATATACATTACATATATATCACATATATCCTTACCCATATAGTACCACCCTAACACATACATATAGATATCATATATCAAGTATAAATATCCTCAATATGAACCATAACCTATATCTATATATATCATAATAATATAGATACTATATAACCCGAAAATATATATACCTATCTATATAACCCTTCTGTTGACCCAAATGGATCGCAGTCAACCTAATCTTGATAATTAAAAAATCGTATTTGACATGATCCAACTCGACACATACATTGTCATCAAGGCTACAAAATAGATGACTTACACACATCAAGTCAAACAATCATCATCGACGACTGCTCGACGAATACTACTGGAACTTGTCTTCGGAAGTCTGTATTTTTATATTTTATTTGAGTCTAGGCTATTGTACGTTGATTCGCACTGAATACCTCAACCATAGACTAGATAACCAAAAAGCTCCACAAACAAAAAGCTAAACTGCCAAAGCTCAATATCCTAAATGAGCATTCTGTCTCCAAGGAGGCAGAGTTCGGGCCGAACTCTGCCCCCACACAGAGTTCGAGCCGAACTCTGTCTCCTAATTTCCAGGAGCTAATTTTTAGGGATTGCTCATTACAAGTTGTCCAACGACCATAATTTTTGAATTTTGGATAGAGTTCTGGCCGAACTCTGCCTCCTAGGACTAGTATATATAGGCACCCTTTTCTTCCATTCCAATCCATCCAATCTTCTCATCTCTTCTCTCTTATAGCCTATACATCCCAAAGAGCCATACTCTTCTCATCTACTAGCCACAAAACTTTCCAAGCCTACAAGGTACTCGGTGTGAGTCAATTAGAAGTTTTATGCAAGAGTCTTCAAGAAGTCACTTAGAAAATTCTAAGTTTTACCTCAGCGATCTTTTCAAGAAGTTGGCGTGCTCTTCTGTGTAAAGGCACGTGGTTGTAAAGCTATTTCACAAATAGTGGATTTTAATCCTGAGCTAGAGTTCTCAGGCCTGGACTAGTTCTCCACGAGGGAAACTAGGTTAAAAATTGTTGTGTCTGCGTATGCTTTCTAATCTCTACTTTATTTTCGCATTATACTCTGATTAATCATGTACTAGTTGGGATTGAATAGAGTTGATTTTTAATTGATCATTATTTTTACAAGAATTCTATTCACCTATCTCTAGAGTTGCCTATACGTACTTCAATTGGTATCAGAGCTCTGTTCTCTTGATATAGGATTTACATCCTAGAGTTGATCTATGGCAACCACACAACCCATCTCTACTAACTATGGTGAGGGTCAATCTACAAATAGGCCACCCCTATTTGATGGGACCAACTACACTTATTGGAAGACTAGAATGAGTTTTTATCTTAAGTCTCTAGACTTTGACCTGTGGACTGTAGTCACTGATGGCTACAAGAAATTAGCCAGAATAAGTCGAGGAAAGTCTCGTCGAGGAACCCCACAACAAGTATACTGATCAGGAGAAGAAACATGCAAGTCTAGACGCTAGGGGCGCTATTAATGCTCTTTTCTGTGCCACAGACATGACTAAATTCAATAGAGTCTCCACATGCACCACCTCGCATAAAGTATGGAAGCTTTTGGAGGTGACTCATGAAAGGACCACACAAGTCAAAGAATCGAAAGTCAGCCGTCTGACACAGGAGTACGAGACTTTCAAGATGAAGCCTAATAAGACGATCACTCAAATGTTCACCAGATTCCTCGACATCGTCAACCCGCTATCCTCTCTTAGAAAAGATTATTCCAACCATGAGAAGATACACAAAGTGCTACGAGGATTACTAAAGGTTTGGAACCCCAAAGTCACGGTGATCATCGAAGGCAATGATCTCACGGCAATGTCTCTAGAAATGTTGATGGGTAAGTTGATGACGCATGAGCTCGATCTAAAAGACTTCGAAGAAATTGCTCCAAAAGAGAAGGAGATTGCATTGAGAGCTCATCGTCGAAGAACCAGCTCAGAAGATACCGATGATGACGACTCCGAAGGTGACGATCAAGCTCTCTTAGTTCGAAACTTCAAAAAGTTTCTACGCTTCAACAAGAAGAAAAGAGAACAAAGAGACGATGAGGAAGAACCCACCTGCTTTGGATGTAAAAAGATGGGACATGTCAAGAAATATTATCCCTTAGCAAAGAAGGGAAGCAGACATGAGAAGCCATACAAAAGCCAACCACAAGGAAGTATGCCAATACTAGCATCTGGCATGAAAGCGAGGCTAGTGATTCAGACGAGGAAGAAGACTCTCTACAAAATATGGCTAACGTCTGCCTAATGGCAACTTCAGAAAATGTAAAAGATTCTTATGATGATTTCTCATTTGATGAACTTGGTGATGCCTTTGGTGATCTACTTGATGATCACAAAAAGGTAATCAATAAATATAAACATGCAAAGGATAAGATCAGGGACTACGAAACCGAGATCCATAGACTTTCATGTTTACTAAAAGATGTTAGAAACACTACACCCACGAAAAATATTGAAGAGGTATCCAAGCTTAAATTAAGCTTACACGATGCCGAATCAATCATTAAAAAATAAACACTTGAGATCACGGCACTAAACAAAGAACTTGAAGAGGAAAACAAGTTCAAAATTGCTACAGGTAGAATTCACGATCTTACTGTTAAATGTGATGAGTTGAATGCTGTCTCTAAGAAATTAGAGATTAAATTGGGCAAGCAGGTTGTACAACCGCAAGTTCAGTCTCATAGTCACAACACGTACAAACACGTGCCAACTCAACATAAAAAGGCACATCACCACAAGAACACTCATCCACATGCTAAACAAAATCATGCTTTCATGTATACTTATTCACATACAGAACGTAAGACACATACTCGTAATGATTATCATATGCTGCTACACATAGTCACTATAATCATTATAGTTACCCTACTATTGCACACAGTCACTATGATCATTATAGTTACCCTGCTGCTACACATGGTCATCATACTCACACTACTGCTGTACGTAGCTGTCATCACCCTACTCATAGACACCACTATCAACATGCTCCTAGTATAAACATACATGCTAGATGCACATATTGTAATCTACATGGACACATTTCTCTACAATGTAGGATTAGGAGATTAGTTGATAGAAATATATTGCATGGGAATCAAAGTCTAACCTCTCAAGACCCAAAAGAATCTGGATACCAAAAGTCACTTCTACTTGTGGTGTAGGTGGACCTTCCCTCCTCAACTAGAAGCACGTCGATTCTTGATAGTGGGTGCTTGCGCCATATGACTGGAAATACAAATCTAGTCGCAATACTATCGATGAAAAAGGAAGGATACGTTTCCTTCGGCAATAATCTTAAAGACTACATCATAGGTAATAGTACAATTGGTTATCCTCCCTCTCCCGTCATTAACGATGTCTGTTTAGTAACAGAGTTAAAGCATAACTTGCTCAGTATTAGTCATCTTGCTGACCACGATTATGATATTAACTTCGGGAAAACTAAATGCTTTATCTATGATCGATCGTTTGGAGACATTACTTTTGAGGGGATAAGGGAAGATAACATTTATATTTCTATCTATCTATTGATACTAACAGTACACGAAGATGCCTTTACGTTCACAAATACGAAAAGCCCCTTTGGCATCAGCGTCTTGGTCATGCCAACATAGATATATCTGACTATCCACCAAGAAGCTAGTGAGGGGACTGTACTACAACAAAAAGACCTATTAATGACGCTTGATAAGTGGATTTTATGACGGCTGATAAAGAACCATCATCAAAGTTTAGCAAGACTCCATTCTATGACAGTGTCCAATATAAATATTATTGATAGTCTTTCAGTCATACGAGCGTTATGAAAAAAAGTACCAAAATTTAAGTCAAAACCTCCACTCCCCCGCACTTCTCCCGTACTTAAGAAAAAGCCTAAACCAAGAAGCTCCACAGCTACTCCCCCAAGGCCTTCGAAGAAGCCCTAATTTTCTGGCTCAAGTCTCCGTCCCCCATCCTCGCCGTCCATCCCACTCTCCTGGCTCGCCTCCGCCGTCCGCCTCCTCTCCGCCACCCTCTCCTCTCTCCTTCACGAGCAAACCCTAATTTAAAGCAAGTTGCTCTACCATGCCTTCGCTTTCTCATAGGAAGATGCAAGAGTTGTTGCTGAAGGCCATCTCTGGTGTTCTCCATTCTGCAAGCTGGTCCCGTTGTTGCTGTTGGTGGAGATGCTAGAGCAGCTTTGAGATGTTCAACCTGTCCCACGACTCCTAGGAGTACCACTGGGAGACACTCCAGAACCTCCGCTGGGCCATAGAGAACATCGATATCCTCATTGCCGTCATGCTCGACACTAAAGTCTGATGTGTTTTTAATACTTAGATCTATCTCTATTTGGTTATTTGTAAATTTATGGAGATTTTTTTTTGTTCTTGTTGTTGCTTTCTATTTGTTTGATAAAATGCCAATGTGAAATATAGGCATGGAGTTAATGGAGTTAATGCACCAGGAAGAATGGGGCCTCTTGGAAGTCATTGGGGATATCCGACCGGCTCTCGCGGGCGCTCTCCGTCGCTTCCATCAGTAACCCTTATCATGTCCAGATGCCCCTCTGCTGCTATACTTCTCATTTTGGTTAGTGGTTGATTTTATTGTTGCATTCTATGTGTTAGATGAAATGCGCTTTGAAATATTTACTCTTATTACGAGGAGGAACTTCCTGCGATTGTCAGAGTTTCGTTTGGAAGCGAAAACTAGTGATGATCAACTTTGAGTAATTAAATTTATATTTGATTGTTGTATAATGAAACACCTTGAAATGTTAAAATTTTAACTCTATCATGTGCTATTGATGATGAATTTTCTAAGAATATTATTTGTAAAATAGGTCTTGTATTTCAGACATCTTGTGCTTGAGGCGCTAAATATTATTTGTAAGATGAAAGAGATTTTGTTGACCATGTTATTGTGGGCAACTCTAAGAATTATCAGATTTGGTGAGTGTAATACTTGTTACTTGTTTTTTAAATATGTACATTATTTTCTTTATATAAGCATATTATAAATGAATTTTGGTCATAATCTGAAACTACCTAGATATTGTTTTTATTGGTTATTTCGATATATACAACTTAGGCATCATCAACGGATAGTTTCGGAGAAGTTGGGACAATAAGCTGCAGATAGGGAAATGGAATTCACGAAGAAAAGATACTCTTGATGAAAAACTATAATGCTTGTTCTCATATCCAGGTGAATTAGCATTGGTTGTCATATGATAGTTTTGTTTATATTTTATTCAATGGTTTAGACAAGTATCTTCTTGCTTAAATATGCGAGATTTTCTATCTGACATAAGCATGCTATCTTTATAAGAGTTCTTGATGCTAAAATTGCCATGCCTAATCTCATAGACAGGTTAATCAGCATTGGTTGTCATAGAGTTCTTGACGCTAAAGCTTGCAGCCTAGCTAATGTTGCTAGACTTATTATCTTTAATGTTGCTGGATAAAGTGGAGTTGACCAGTAACAATGATATGGATGCGAGCGATGACGCTAATAAGTCTATCCATCAGATTATCTTACATCAATTAAGGTAGTCTGGGTTATATACGCACTTGATCTTCTCTTGAAGTACTTGTCACCTTTCTGGACTTCCTGCTTCCCTAGGAAGACAATTAAAAATGAAACAGAAGCCTTCATCCAATCTTTGTTACTTTTCAATCGGTAATGCAAAATGTTTGTTATTATTTTTGCATCTCTCTGATCTTGCTAAGAATGATAGACTACCAAATCTGGATGCTTCATGTGAAGAATCATAGAAATGCTGCTAAACTATGTAACTTTGTTGTTCGAAAAGGACAAGTACCAAGCTGTACAATTAGGAAACTTCTTCCAATTTTAAACCCGAAATAGGCCAAATGTTTACCTATACAACCCAAAAATGGCTAAAATCTGGCTGAAACAGGCCCAAGAAGGACGTCCTCAGCCGAAATTAAACCATATAGGCTAAGATCTCACCAAATTGGTCAAAATAAAGCTTGGCTATGAAGAATGGACCCCCTTGTTGAGTCATTTTGTTTAGTATACATGTAAGGGTCTAGCATAAAATTTGCCACATTTTCTGTACATAATGTTAGTTTTTAGAGTTACAGTAGATGACTAAAAGTTGGTACATCAGTAGATGCCATATTTGCTCACTAGTTCTTACTCTCCATTTTTATATGTAATGGCGATCCCTGCCCGACCTGATCAAGGTTGGCAGTTCGCTCTTCTCTTTCTTAGATAATTATTTTCTGTTACATAATGCATGACTAAATGACTAAGAGAAATTAATTGGTTTGAGTACAGTCTTAGAAGGAGCTTTACAGAAAACACCATGATACAAATGATGAGAGAATTAGAGTATGGTTCGGACTAAGGAAAATAATGAATGCAAGTGACAAGTTACTGGTAGAAACCAGGGACATAGCAGCAATTGCAAACCGGCATCCACATGGTACTTATTTACATCGATCTTGTCAAAATTGAGAATATCGTGTATACTGTACTGTGTAAATCAGCCCGTCTAATCATTTTTTTGATTTAGCAAAATATCTAGGAGAATACCCTTTGACTAATTGAGAGGCTTTCTGGGGGATAGAGAGAGAGATGTCAAATTTCCGCTGATACAAAGTCCCTGGGAATGACCCCTACCGACTTGCTTGGGAAGACCATTGTAGAACGTCCTTGCTGCCAACTCTTTAAAGGTACAAACTGTTAATTCATTTTTATTTTGTTGCCTAACTTCGGAACATAGTTTCATTTTGATTTGGTGGATACTAATCTAAAACCATGTGCGAATAAGCCTAGAATATATGTCAAAACTTGAAAGGTCTAAACTGTTAATTTAGAAATCGTAAATGTAAAGTAGGTAGTAAATTTTGTCTCCTACATTCTTGAGCTACTGAACCATGATAATGCCATGGTTTGGTATGTAGTAGTTTCTCTTAGGAGAAAGAGGTTTGTTGAGTAAAGATGTATGTTTCATTGTAATATTATTTAATTGCAAGCCATCGGTCTCCTTTATTTTATATGTCTGTATTTGTTGATTCTCTTTGTCACTTGGCCCATGTTGCAGAGGGAAGGAGAAGAACTTCAGTGGCTTAGTGTTCATGTGGATTTTCCTAAATGCTTTATCTGGATTAGCGAAGATGTTTTGATGTGGATAGTTTTGATGTAGCTAAAGTGTACTCTATATTGGATACTCTATATATTTTGAGAAGATGTATATAATGAAATGGAGAAATGTAGAATGGTAGCTAAAGTACTCTATTTTGAGACAATGAAATGTTGCTAGCTAAAGTACTTTATATCTGTGAGATGTTGATGTACCCTATTTGAGACAATAAAATAGAGAATGGTACTTTATATTACATTTTAATGTTTTGTTATGATTATGGTTCAAAGTGGTTGTTTTTGAATTGAATTGAGCAGTGTTTGGAATGTAATGTATAACATGCCGTATAGAGCGTTATAAATGTGATACAATGATCATATATAGATCATCTATTCATAACGGTTTTTACATAACTATCCATAACGCTTTAAAAATAAACCGTAGCAGAAATTCAACCTATTAATGACGGTTTTGGAAGAATTATTTATAACCCTTTTAAAAACATTTATAACACCCGTTTTCATAATGCTTGGATTGGAAAAAAGCGTCATAGTTTGTAATTAATGATGCTTTTTAGTCGTCATTAAAAGGTGTTTTTGTTGTAGTGCTGCCGGATATCACATTCAAGAAAGACACGGTACGTGCCGAATGTGAAAAGAATATGGCCACCAAATCTTCATTTAAATCAATAAATACTGTAAGTACTACCCGACCTTTGTAATTACTTCATATGGACTTATTTGGTCCTAGTAGAGTAGCCAGTCTTGGCAAAAAACTCTACGCTTTTGTTATTGTAGATGATTTTTCAAGATTTATATGGCTTTTCTTTCTTACAAACAAAAGTAATACAATTTATGTTTTCAACGTATTTGCTAAAAAGGTCCAAACCGAAAAAGGCTACACGATTACTCGAATCCGAAGTGATCATGGTGGCGAATTCGAACATTCTGATTTTGAAATTTTTTGTGATTCAAATGGTTTTAGTCATGAATTTTGGTGTCCAATAACTCCTCAACAAAATGGTGTTGTGGAGCGGAAGAATAGAACTCTTGGCGATATGGCTAGAGTTATGCTAAATCATTCTCTCTTTCGAAATACTTTTGGGCAGAAGCTGTCAGCACAACGTGCCATGTTTTAAATAGGGTGTTGATTCGACCCATCTTAAAAAAGACACCCTATGAGCTTTGGTTTGGTAGGACTCCTAATGTTTCTTATTTTAGAGTGTTCGGTTGTCGCTGTTTTATCCTGAATACCAAAGACAACTTAGGCAAATTTGATGCCAAAGCTGACGAAGGTATTTTTCTTGGCTATACGGCCAAGAGTAAAGGATATAGAGTGTTCAACAAGCGCTCAATGATTGTTGAAGAGTCTACTAATGTAACTTTTGATGAGGACAATAGTACAGCTGTTATTCCCAACGACATTAATGAACCATCTACTTCGACATCAATAAATGCAACGTCGGAAACCAGCTCTCCAAAGGAATTGCCAGAGAAGTTCTTTACTCCCTCTCATCCAAAGGACTTTGTAATAGGTGAAATATCAAAAGGGATAACTACTCGATCCTCTGTAAGAGACACTATAGCTAGCACTGCATTCATTTCTCAAATAGAACCGAAAAATGTTTTAGAAGCTTTTAATAAAGATTTTTGGATTTTTGTGATGCAAGAAGACTCAACCAATTTGAGAGAAGCCAAGTTTGGGAACTTGTTCCTAAACCAACTGGCCACTCAATAATTGACACTAAATGGGTTTTTTGTAACAAAGTAAACGAGGATGGTTCAGTCACTCACAACAAAGCTCGTCTCGTAGCCCAATGATACAATCAAGAGGAGGGCATCGATTATGATGAGACGTATGCTCCTGTTGCCCTACTAGAATCTATTCGGATGCTTTGTGCATTTGCAAATTTTCAAAACTTTAAACTTTTGTAAATGGATGTGAAAAGTGCTTTTCTAAACAGTTTTATTATGGAAGAAGTTTTTGTCAAACAACCACCTGGTTTTGAAAATCACAAATTTTCCGACCATGTTTTTAAACTTGGGAAAGCTCTTTATGACCTCAAACAAGCTCCTCGAGCTTGGTATGGTCGTCTGAGTACTTTCCTACTAGATAAAGGTTTTTCAAATGGAAAAGTGGACACTACACTGTTTATAAAATTTCTTGATGACATAATTCTTTTAGTTCAAATATATGTTGATGACATTATTTTTGGATCTACTAATGAGGGTCTATGTAAGGAATTTGCCAAATGTATGCTGGATGAGTTTGAGATGAGCATGATGGGTGAGCTCAACTACTTCCTTGGATTGCAAATCAAACAACTCTCACAAGGCATCTTCATCAGTCAATCAAAATGTCAAGGACACGTTGAAGAAGTTTGAGCTTGACAGCATCAAACCTATCAGCACCCCTATGGCTAATACCACAAAGCTGGAACCTGATGAAAGAGGCAAATCGGTCGATCAACATAAGTATCGAGGTATAATTGGTAGTTTATTATATTTAACTGCTAGTCGCCCCGACATTATGTTCAGTGTTTGCTTATGTGCTAGATACCAAGTCAATCCTAAGGAATCACACATGACCGCAGTTAAGCGTATCTTTAGATACCTTAAAGGAACTATTACGGTTGGCTTGTGGTATCCCAAAACCACTTCCTTCGATTTAATCGGATATTCTGATGTTGATTTTGCGGGATGCAAAGTCGACCGTAAAAGTACCAGCGACACGTGTCATTTGCTAGGAAAGGTGTTAGTCTCATAGTTTAGCAAGAAGCAAAACTCTGTCGCACTATCCACAACAAAAGCTGAATACATAGCAGCTGGTCGTTGTTGTGCACAGATTCTGTGGATGGGGCAAACCCTTGAAGACTACAGCTTATGTTTCAAGCACATACCTATGTTCTACGATAACACTAGTGCAATTAATCTGACCAAGAACCCTGTTTGTCACTCACGCACTAAACACATAGAGATTAAACATCATTTTTGCGTGATCATCAACAACGAAGCACGATTAATTTAGAATTCATAGACACTGAACATCAGCTATCATACTTCTTTACCAACTACTGGCCGAAGAGCGCTTCAATTTTCTTTGTCGTGAATTAGGAATTTTGGATGAAACGATTATTAAATAAATTGGCCTGCGTAAATAACGATTATGACATATATCTTTATGGTGACTTTGCTATGGGTACAAGTCGAAAGGGTCCTTCTTACAACAAGACGTAAAAGCCTAAGCGACACGGTGCACTAGTCTTCGGACTACCGCTAGCTGGAATTCGGTCCTATAGCTATCCCATGGCAGTTTCATCGTAATGGTTGTTGTCATAAATCCTTGTTTATTATATGGTTTAATTTCAATTATAACTTAGTTAATTCATATTTTCTAAATTCCATTCCTTTTTTAAAACATTTGCCAATTTTCAAACTTTCAAATTCCATTCTTTTTGAACCAACACTTAGCCATTTTTTCAACCTTCCTGTGTTCTGTGCCCATGGAGGCAGAGTTCGGGCCGAACTCTGCCCCACACAGAGTTCAGGCCGAACTCTGTGTCCCTGGTCACAGAACCTTCCCTGATGCTCAGCCATTGATTTGATCCAACGGTCCAGATTTCACCCGCTTGGCTGCTCCTAAACCCTTTAAACCGAAAAACACCCTCTCTCCTCACTTTATTCTTCTTCTACCTTCCTCCAAACACAAAATTCTCAAACCCTAACCTTAGAAACTCTACCTTTAGGGCTCTCCTTCTTTCCAAACTCAAGATTTCAAGCTTTTGGGGAGATCTCTTCCATCTTTCTCAAATTTGTGCGGTATATCTTCATATTCCTCTCTATTTCATTGTCAATTATTTCAAATTCTCCATGGCGCTTAGACTTTTTGGAAGAGGAAAGAAGAAGGAGTGAAGGTGCTTCATCCTCCAATCCTCCTCCTCCTCTTGCTCCTCCAATCCATCCACTTTTTAATTCACCACCACCTCATGACCCCAACACACACTACAGAAAAACACGATTTTACGACGCACGATGCGTGCCGTAAATCACTTTCGACGGTGCACATACATGCCGTATTAGCTCATGCCGTAAAAAACCGGTAGTTCAGATGACATAAAGTGCGTGTCGTCTAAAGTCAAATTGTGCGCCATTGATAAGCATTTACGACATTCATGTATGTCGTTAAAAGGCTATACGATGTATTTACGCACACCGACTAGTAATATATTACGACATGCGATTACACGCCGTTAATACTATTTTATGGCATTCTTGTGCACGTCTTTAATACAAAAACACGACATGCTACTATACGCCGTTAATAATTTTATGGCATTCTATTGCACGTCTTTAATGCACAAAAGCACGACATGCTCCAATACTCCATAAATAATAGTCAATTAGGACATATTATGCATGCCTTAAATTCTCTGTATTTTTTTTAAAAAATTCTGCTGTTTGTGCAATCAAATTTACCTTGGACAATGAATCACAAAACACAATATGCACAACAATTATGAAAATAATAACTTTCATTGAAACAATAATATCTAATGATCCAATCCAAAATACACAATAATTGTTTAATAACTAACTTTCATTGAAACCATAATAATGTCAACTCATGTTAATCCAAATCACCAACTAAAATCCACAAAAATGAGGCCATATACTTGACCAAAGTCTATACAAAATATATTGATTTCTTCATTCCATTCACGATTAAGCAACAACATAATTAGAGTAATCTTTCATTCGCCATAGCCTCAAAAATGCCCAAGTCCACATGTGTGGAGCAAAAAGTAGCCTCTTATGTAACCTATTATATAGAATAACAGATCAAGTCAATACAAAGTTAAAATGAATGGAATAAAAGTACTACAAAAATAAAATAGATATGCTAACTTCATATAAAAATCAAGTCAGAGATTATAATTTGTTAGAAGCGAAATGGCAATGCCTCATTGCAATAATAAACATGTGAATTATGCAGTGGTTGCTAAATTCATATAACAAACAAATACTCATCATTTCCTATTGTTCAAAACTGAACATCATTTCCTCCAATATCCGAACTAACTTTCTGCTATCAATCTGAACATAACAAAGGTAGATATGCTAATTTGTCAAAAGAAGCCAAACAAACAAATGCATAATGATTTCATACTGCAAACTCCACAAGAAAAACTAAAACTCTCCCAACTGATACTCCATACAGTTGAATAACTGGTACCACAGTTGATGGTGAATTGATATGAATATCAGTTACAATAGTTAGCATCACATTACTTCATTGATACCACTAGTGTAAACTCTCCAGTTCACTCTTCAGAGTTGAACAAGGTTCTGTCCAAGTTCGACTGAAAACAATTTGCAAGAGGTAAGAAGAAAAAATTTGCAAGAGGTTATAACATTCCTCTCCATGTTGCAATAAGGCAAAGAAAAAAGGAAAGGCATTTCCATACAACATACAGAGGCCAATATAAAATTGCATATGCCATAAATTGGGAGGCATTTCCACTTTTTCTAAGATAAACCTTATGCACATGAATAGTCTATCAAGATGAGCAATTTGTGAGGTCCCAAAGTAGCATGTATATAACAAAACTATTTTTCGAAATTGTGTATAATCGGCACTACATAGACAACTAAGGGGCACTAACATGTTACTTGAACAAAGATTACATCCCAGTTCTTGAAACCAGCTACTTGAACATAAATCAAATTTATCCATTAAAAAGTTTAATTCATATCGTTGCATGTATTTCCAACTGAAATAATACAGGTTAGCAATGATAGTGACTGAATTGGTAACAAATTGGTAACTTTATTGCTTTGACTGTCCAAGCTTGGTTCAGTCCAAATGACTGAACCTTTATGCTGCCCGACCCAGGGGAAACTCCCTGATCAGATCTCATGGACTGATGCATAGCAGTCCGTACCTCGATCGCACTGTGCAATGTTAACATTCCCCCCACTCAAATGTTCAATAACTTATACGAGTTAAGGTCTGATACTACAGATCAGACCCTGACTCTATAGACAGAGGCCCAAAACATCCTTTTCTTCACTGCAAACCTCTTCCTTAACTCCAAATCCCTCTGGAGAAGAAAAGGTAAACAAACTAGAGCCGGTTCTGCTGCACTCCAGGCTAGCATACATGCCATGAATGGAGAAGGGAAGGCTAGCATACTTTTTATTATCAAACTGAGAAGTAACGAATAGCCAGTCTTCAGAACATGAAGTAACGAATAGCCAGTCTTCAGAACATGAAGAGTCGTGGCAATATGTGCAAAACAAATGTGACAAATTCAAATTGCAAATTTTGAGCCAAAAAATGGCAAAACAAATGGGCATGTGAACTTATTGGCAGTGTTCAGAACATGCGATTGTATTTGAGAATATAGCCAGTGTTCAGAACATGAAGACTTGTGGCAATATATAGAAAGAAAGAAAGTAAAATATTACCTTAACTAGAAAGAATAATATACCTTAACTCAAAAGATTGACCATTAGTCGAATATAATGTACTTGATAGGCCATGCGATTGTACTTGATATTGCCGTGTAGAAGAAAAACTCACGAGTCGGCCGATATAAAGTCACCTCATAATCAGTTACTTCATGTACCCAAAGTTATAGCACTCGTTTCCAAGAGGCACATGGTGGACCAAATCTTGAGGATTTGTAGATGCAATCTCACCAATAGCAACAACTTCCTTTCCTGTCAGCCAATTCAACATTTTGCATTTTGCCCCAATGTTAGGGGAACTTGGAATTTCCATACTTTTTTCCCTGTCTTGTTTGTTCTATCTCCCGATTGGTAGAACTTTGAACACCAAATTTTGAGCTAGAATTTTCGTCATGCCTAAGTTTTCAGATTGCTACAAAAATAAGAAATACATTAGTATTTGAACATATCAGCAAATGATAAAGAAAAACAAATAGTTTTTCGAAATGAAAAACTTACAATATTATTCACTCCCGTGATTTTTTCAGCAATACTTTTTACATAATTTCTCAAATCAATCAACTCATTTTCCAATCTATTGACTTTGTCACGATGATATTTTTGGCCTTCCACTTTTGAAGGATTCGCCCCAAAGCCAAGACCTCTTACTCTTCCTCGTCGTTCAGGGCCAAATACCTTTGAAACCATCATCGTGAAAAATTTTTTTCTGATGGTGTTGCTGACTTGTGAGCTTCTTCAACGTTATCCTAACAATAAATCGTACAATAGGTCATTTTAGAATGATATAAGTATAAAACCAAATGATAAAATAAACAACAAAACATACCAAAATTTTTTAGCCTCTTCACTCAATGTACCAGTCTTCCTCTCATGCCCCTTGATCCAAACATCAACTCTTTGTATAGAATTAGGATTATCACTTTGTTGACGCTATAAGATAGATTTTTAGAAATAGAAAAGGTAGAGTAAAATCAAAGGACTAATGAAATGACTTATAGGTAACAACACAAAATTTTAAGTAACAAGCAAATTATCACTTAGTTACCATTTCCTCCTCTAGGCGAGCATATCCCTTACGACTCGTTGTGTGCAACAAAGTTTGACTATTCCTCATCCTCTTGAATCTTTCACTTCTTTCCTTAATTACGTATGAAATATACATTACAAACAGTAGAAAATATTTATAAAAAATATTGTAAAACCAACAACACTTGCCTTAAATTCTGGAGTACTTCTCTTGATTACAAAAGCCTTCCAATCTTTAAAATATGGTATATTGTCAGGTTTCAAAAGAGCTAGTGCTCGTGGTAGACCTACTATTTTTGCTTGATCCATCACGTTTTTCATCAAATTAGATTTATGATCTCGCCAATACTTTCCCAACTTTTGGAATACATACGTCTTGTGGCCATCAAGAATGTATTTTTGCTATAAGAAAAAGCATATCCGTCAATGAAAACATAGAGTCTAATATGTAAGTATGACATATAAATAGTACCGTGATGTGCCCCCAAATTTGATGTCTAAAATCATCAGAAAGATCTGCCCAATTCTCCATTGTCACCGGCACTAAGTCCCTTGATGTCGAACCTAGAAAACTCGCAAATTCAGGTGCCATATCTCCAATTGGTTGTCCCCTCTCATTGAAATCGACCGGAACAAGATTTTTTTCATGCGAATATGATCCATTCTTGATTTACCCCTAGTCCTCTTTTTTTCAAGCACATTAGAACTTGATTGATTTTGATCACTTGGTATATTAGGTGACATGTTAGACGGAGAGTTAGAGTCTTCGTTTGATATTCTTACACCTTCACTTCCTCTTTGAATGGTTTCCGCTAAGGCAGCTAAACATTGTTTCTTTCCTCTTTTAGCACCTTTTTTGGAAGGCTGCATAAAACAAGCATAATAAAAACTAAATTTTTTACCATGATAATATTAAAAAATATTGTAAAAAATGGAGCTTACTTCACCAGATCCTGACATGTTCATGACTTTCTGAATAGATCTGCAGTGCCAAATTCATGTTAGCACATTTGTACATGTGCATATTACCTATACTAATTTAGCATATTACCTGTACACATTTGTAATATCAAATTCATGTTAGCATAATGCATGTACATGTTAGCACATTTTTAGTATAGAAAAAATTGTATCTTAACATTTGTAGACATTTGTAGTATCCTGACATGTTTACTGTCACCAGTCTCTCTTTGTACACATTTGTAATATCAAAAAGATTGTAAGTGCACACATTTGTAGTATCAAAATCATGCTGGACCAACTATACCCAAATATACAACTTTCAAAGTAGAAAGATTGTAACTGCCCATATTTGTAGTATCAGGCTAGAAAGAGGTATCTGCTGGACCCACTATTCAGCTGGACCAACTATACCCAATTATGTACAACTTTCCAAGTAGAAAGCTAGTAAATGCACACATTAGTATCAAATACGTGGCTAGACCAACTATACCCAATGTACAACTTTCCAACTAGAAAGAGGTATCATGGTTGCTTTGTCTCTTGTAGTGCACAGGGACTAGAACACACCTGCACTGTTCTGATACACATATATGCAATGGTTCACTGATACTGATCTAGAACAATTTGTGAGAGACAAGAGAAGATCAAGGCAACAGTTTGATCAACAGTAGATAACCTTAAAGATGAGAGGGAGGTAGCATTGTTTGTAACTTGGTGGAAAGGACCAAATATTGAGTCCTCTGAAAAAACTTGCACTTTCAGAATAACCTTAAAGATGAGCAATACTTAACCAGTTCTAGATCAGTTCATGAGAAATAAGCTTGCCCATTATATATTAGTAACGCATGTTGAAAGTTGAATTACGTAAAGTTCTACTATTTGGCATATTACCTGTACATTTGACATCAAATTCATATTAGCATAACTGCTGCACATTACGCAAGCCAGACTGTAGCGGCTGCTACACATGCTTGCTTTCTCTCTTGTAGTGCACAAGGACTGGAACACACCTGAATGTTCTGAAATTTGCCTATACTTCTGTCCCATCAAAATTTCATCTCAAAATGCACCACTACACTACAACAGCTCTCAAAATGCACCACTACACTACAACTTGCCTGTACTTCTATCTGAAAGGAACATGAGTTGTTTGGTGTTTTCATTTTTTTTCCTTTAAGATAAGTTAATTGATTTCTTGTGTAGCTTTTAAAGCATGGCCAACGCAGCTAATTGATTTCACACAAATAGAAAGCCAATGCAGCTTTGATGAGCAAGGCTAACCCAAATCTGATACTATATGCACATGATTCTTATTAGTCACCATGTATCCTTCATAATTTATGACCCAAAGCATGGCCAACGCAGCTAATTGATTTCACACAAATAGAAAGCCAATGCAGCTTTGATGAGCAAAGCTAACCCAAATATGATACTCATACCACTACAAAAAATGATCATTTACGACGTGCAAAACACGCCGTAAAAGATCTTTTACGGCGTACATTTTGGTGCCATAAAAGGTCATGTCGTAAATGACCCTTTTTTTTACAACGCACATTCAAGCGCTGTAAATGATCATCTCAATCTTTTTACAACGTGCATTCGAACGCTGTAAATGACCCTCTCCATCTTTTTACAACGCACTTTCAAACGCTATAAATGACCTCTATCTTTTTATAATGCAGTTTCGAACGTTGTAAATGATCTTCTCTACCTTTTTACAACACGCTTTGGCACGCTGTAAATGACCATCTAATTTAAAATGTGCTTGGCATTGGTTAGAACCAGCAGTCTTGTGTACACGGATCATAAAAAAAGGAAAATAACATAACAAAAGAAAGTTACAGAGTAAATTATAATATTAATATAAACTAAAAACATCGCAACATCGAAGAAATATAATACACATATAATCTTTATATTCAACCAACAATATATACAAAGCATATTCGATTGTCAAATAAATAAAGAAGGTTCACAACTAAAGTTTCAAATTCCAACTACATTTTTATGCTCGAGGAAACCACAAGCTCATGAGGTAGAAAATCCAGCTACTGCTATGTTTTTTAGTCCAAGGGCCAGTTGGTGCTTCTCATCACTAGCCTTCCCAGGGTTTGTAATTTGGTTTGTTGGCCAATGTCACTGCTTAATGTGCCTTCAAGTTCCATGGAAGATTATTCTCCTGAAAGCATAAAAGGAAGTAAACAAAATAGCAGGAAATGAATAAAAGGATGAGATAAAGTATAACACTTACAACATAGTTACTCTGGACTCTGTGCACTCTACTCCTTCCTACAATATGCTACAGGGATCTGCTTTTCCCAAGTCTGTGATGTGTTTTGCCATTGGCTCATCAGAGTTCGGAGTGCAGCCACTACAAGAGTTGCAATAATTAATTGTCAAGTCCAAAGCAAGACACTAGATTGTGCCTAAGTTTCTATATTACTAACTGAATATGATTCCAAATTTTGATGAATTGTTCTTACATGTTGCAACAAAATGGTAATATGGCAATAGCTACTCATCTAGTATCCATGATATCCTATTAACTGAAGAAGGTTAATATAAAAAAAAAGCAATAAACAAAATGATCCAATTAATACTCGGCCTTCTGTTCAGCAAGCCAAAAACACTTGGCTGTAAGAATGAATTGCAATTAACAAACTATCATATAGTTTGATTGCTCGGGAAATAGTTTCTGTAGCTAATCATATGCTAGATCAGCTTTGTGAGTTTCTAATACATGGATGAATCAATCTAGGTATAAATTTTAATTAGCATGTCTGAACTTTAAAATGAGTAGGGAATAGAAATACCTTGTTAGCAATAGCAGGAGAGTTACTTCCAAACCATGTATCATGCTTCTCTGATTGACAATGAGCAAAACATAAATTAATAAATAATCTATTTTCCTTCAACATAGAGAATTCTTTCAATGCATTAAGCATTACAGTTCAAAATCTGTAGAAATAAGAAAAACAATGTCCACAAGTATTCAAGCTGGATCAAGAAAGAAGAAGAAAATAAATTTGAAGGTGTCAAAGAATACCTTGCAAGAATTGGATTTGGGCTGCATTACAATTTGCATTATTTAACTTGCATTGTCGACAAAACCCATGAGGATCAACTCTTGTTGTGGCTAAACTTGCCTAGAGCTGAAAAGTTCAGAAAAGAGAAATTCAGCTTTATGAGAATGTATGATAGATTTCTTAATTGCCTATCCAAACTAATTCTAGGAGTCCTCGATATCAGTTTTAATGCGAAACAATAATTCATCGATAAAAATACATATATGGAAAAGAGAGAATAATAAAAAATTCAAATACTGGTCTTGATTAAGGTATCACAATCAACCTGATTACAGAGTACTAGAATTCAGATATGTTTATACCTGCCACGTATCACATGCTGCATTTAGAAGAAAAAATGGGTTCTGAACTTTTGCCACCAAATTTTGAAGTCAGAAACACTGTATTAATGAAAATGAGATGAAATTACTGTTATGTATAATGGTATATTGTTTATCTGCATCATAATTAGGGTAGTTAGTTACTGTAGTTGCATCCATGTTGGAAGTACAAGAACTTGGCAAGTTTTTTGCAACACCCTTCATATCCATGTACATGAAAAGAACAGAGAAAATTAGAATTTTAATGTTGTCCTTTTGAATTCCATTAGTTCTGTCAGCTCGTCTTTTTAATAAAGATATGAATGAAGTACGATAGACACCATAATTACTTTTTATCTTTTCGCACAACAGCCCTGTTGTCCATAACCTAGAATTTGATTCCTAAGCATGAATCAAGAATTAGACTAGTGACGATGCCTAAGATTTGGGTGGGTGGATGTGGGTAGGAACGAAGTACATGCTAACTGCATATTTGATAATTACCTATAAGTCTACTACACCGTCAAAGAAGGTTCTCATGGTGTGCCTACTAGCCACGTCAACACGGAAAATTACAGAGTACATGTAGATGATTTGGCAAACAAAGGAATTGTGTTATTGTAATTTCAACAAGTCTTACGCATCAAGGAAAAAGCCGGCATCAGCTAGGCATTTTATTTTGGTATTTCCAGGAAATATTGTATGAAACTCATCGCGATGTAGTATGGAAGCTAGACCCCCCCGAACATCCAGAACAAGGGCCTAAGAAAATGTATATCAATAGGATTTATAATTAGTTCACCCGTAAGAAATTTACAACATCCGTCTTATTCATTCTGTTTGACATTAGATCTTCCATGACAGCTAACCAGATACATTGCCCATGGAAAAAAAGACGTGCAGCCTACATATAGATCACAGTTTGGTTTGCATCGACAGATAAAAAAAAAACAACTTCGGACAAGAAAGTTAAAGATGGAATGAGTACTTACCAATAAATTTACACAAAACATCTAAAAATTCTAGGTGTAATGGGGGTTGCTGGGATAAATATTGATGAGAATACAAAAAAATTTAGGTTTGGGAGCCTTGTCTAGTTTTTTTTATTTGGAACTTCCATAAATAGTGCAAAGATTAGCACTCAAGAAATATTGCGGGTTATAATACAATTAACTACCGCACTTTAATACTTTGAAAATTTTAGATCTTCAGGACGTCTACTCTTTCCAAATCCATACATATCATTCTTTCAAATGCCACAAAAGTATGGATACTATGCATGGGATTTCATAGCTCCGTCCTTAATAATCAACCACACAAACTGAGAAGTTAGGAAGTGAAAGCACTAGGACTTATACTGTGTTGGTAAAAATTATATTCCGAATAAGTAGCTAAGAAATATTCAACTAGGGTATGTGGACCACTTAATTGAAAGTTGAAACCTTGTGGAAGTTAATAGAGAGCAAGAAAATTACTAACTAATATATTATGATTTTACAGTAGAGATGGGGAAATCAGTTAAGATTAATAAAATCAACCCTCGAACCACTTCATAGTTCATACATGTGCTTAACCACGCCACTGGAGAACTGAGAAATCCCAATAAAAATGAATAGATAGAGATCAAAGTGGGGAAAAGTAATCTATTCTGTGCATATTAATAATAGCAAACAGTAGGGGAACTTACTTATCTAGTGACTGCAAGTACTGTGCTGTTCTAAATACTAATTATTGCATTAAACCTGTAAGTAACTAACCTCGTTACACCCTTCATCACTAAATGATGCTCCATCACAGTAATGAACCTTGACTCTGTTCGAGTTAAATATGTCTGCGAGCATTAGCCACAAAACCAATATAAGAATTAAATCAATCAATCTGATAGCTCATTGATATGAGCAAGGGAAACAGAACTACAAAACCAGGATTTTCATCAAGTCTGTTGCTCAAAAGTCCAGTGAACAGAATCTGTTTCTCCATGTAGTTCGATGAGCCACGACGAGTTTTCCTGCAACCTCCCACGGGTTGGATACTGTAGACCACTTAACGTCCCAACGTATATTTTCTCTACACTGTCACCCTCTTCTTTCATCATTCCATCTCCTGCCACCACCACCAGCAAACCACCAACCACCCCACCACCACCACATTACTCACTCGTCTCTAACGTTACCACTAGGCTGAGTGAAGCATTACATCAAACATAATGTAGATAATGCAACAAAGAAAGAAGGAAGAAGAAAGCCAGTACCATCACATTGGGCTGAGTGAAGCATTACGTCAAACATATAATGATGAAGATGGACAAGAACCATCACTATAACAACAACAAGAATACATGAGCATCGTCATGAAATGAAGAAAAAGAAAAAGGAAAAAGTACTTACTACCATGGTGGGGCTCGTGGTCGTCGTGGTGTTCTTCGGCTGGAACAGGCTCGAGGGCGACGTCGATTGTGGCTTCCTCATGCAGTCAAGCGTCATGCACATCAACCTGAGTGGGAACTTGAGCAGGAACAAGATGACCGGATCGTTGATCAACGGAGGGGAGTGGTGGCAGTGGATCTGACGAGAGAATGAGAAGAAATGGAGAGGGAGGGAACGAAGAGGATAGTCCAAATTGACTAGGGCCTTCAGGGCTTTGACGAGATTTGGGTTGACATTGTGGAGCGGATGATGAAAATTTAAGCATGATGAATGTAAAAAAATGGAGATAATAGATGATTCAAGGGAATGAAAGTAAAAAGGGAGTAAAGAAAAAACTTAAGCAGGAAAGTGAAAAAGTCTATGTGGGAAATTTTTTAAAAAAAAATATATTTTTCACAACATGCTGTAGCACACTGTAAATAAGTCTTCAATTACAACGTGTCCTAAAATATGTCGTAAACGAGTCTTCAATTACGACGTGCCATAAAGCACGCCGTAAATGAGTCTTCAACCACAATGTGCAAAAATGCATGCCATAAATGAGTTTTCAACCATAACGCGCAAAAATGCATGTCGTAAGTAAGTTTTCATTCATGGGGCTCGCAAGGCAAACACGCTGTAAAAAGTAAAAAAATCATCTCTTTTACGACTCACAATTTTGCACGCCGTAAATATATGTCATTTACAACGTGCAACCGATGCATGTCGTAAAATGCACGCTGTAAAAGACCACTTTTCTTGTTGTGTACATTCAAGAAATCGAGAGATTAGATGTTACCTACTAGAGACTCTGGTAAAGAATCCAGAGCACAAATATGACAGAGCACAA
>JANAVB010041743.1:0-17500 GCA_029216955.1 Iris pallida | reverse complement strand
TCATCACTATAACAACAAATAATCTAGTAACTACTACGAAGTCAGTACCATGAATACTCAAGTAAATCTTGCATCATGAACGTGTCGGTGTCCTATGGTCATTCGTATCAATGGACACATACGTCAATATGTACGCAATACCTAATGTCAATACTCGGTGTTGAAGAACAGTTTGGCAACTCTAGAGGGGGTGAATAAAGTTTATAGAAATAACCAATTAAAAATTAACTCTATGAATAATCAGAGTAAAATACGGAAAGTAAATGAAGAGCAAGAAAGCATACGCAAACACAGCGATTTTAACCTGGTTTCCCTCGTGGAGGACTAGTCCAGGCCTGAGAACTCTAGCTCAGGATTAAATCCACTATTTGTGAAATAGTAGTTTACAACCCGTGCCTTTTCTTCAGAAGAGCACGTCAACTTCTTACAGAGGATCGCAGTGGCGATTTGCTTGGAATTGTCCAAGCGACTTCTTCAACTCTTGCACAAGAATCCTAACTGAGAGATGCTGAGCACTCGAGACTTAGGAGGCTTGTGGCTAGTAGATGGGAAGGGTATGGCTTATTTGAACTATAAGAGAGAAGAGAAGAGAAGATTGGATGATTTGAAATGAGAGAATTCATGCCCTATTTATAGTATTTTATAGGCAGAATTCGGCCAGAATTCGGGTAGGAAAATTCAAAAATTTGGCCGTTGGACAACTAGCAACCAGCTAACCCTAAAATTAGGGTTCCTGATTTCTAGGGGACAGAGTTCGGCCCGAACTCTGTGTGGAGGCAGAGTTCGGCCCGAACTCTGTCTCCAGAGCACAGAGTGGTTCAAAGGGGACCATTGGGCAATTTCTGGTTTGGTGGAGCTTGGGATTATTGGGTAGGCTATAGTCTTAGTTTCAAGAGCTCAGCAAGACTCAGATTACATTTGTCTAGACTCAAAGAAAATGTAAAATACAGACTTGAATACAACTGAGAAGCAGAGGCTGAGCTGTTGTCTGTCTTGAGCTTAATGCAGACGTCGTGTGTCGTATTGAATTAATACAGATATTATTTAGTCAATGTTGTCAATATTTGGTTGACTGTGACTTTGTGTCAACAATCTCCCCCATATTGATAATTGGCAAAATAATATATGTATTTCAATATTCATACCTGGACACAGTTGATTATAGCAACATAGCTCCCCCATAATCGATGCCGAGCTAGAAGTAATAGCTCCCCCGTAATCAGTGAACAGTGCTGAGCTAGAAGCAATAGCTCCCCCGTAAATAATGCATTGAACCTGTTGGCCTGATAAATAATATCTCTAAAAGGCACAAACAAGCACAGATATACAAAAGAACAAATATATCCAGAATATACATAGTTCTCCCCCTTTTGGCATTTAGCAATATAGACTGCAGATGAATGAATAGAAACTGCAGTATAGACAATTAATAGTGATGCAACCACACCAAGCAGAGAAGAAACAGTATATGAATAATCAAAATGAGTCACTGGCATAAAATATAAAACTACGATAAGTATAAAATGTTATCACATAGAGCCAAATGTCAAACCAGAGTGATAGAATATCCAAGTACATAAATCCAAAAATGAACTAAGTAACTAGAAATCAAAATGCATCAACTAAGATCATCATCAGCAGCAGCAGCAGATAGTGGCCAATCTCCATCACGGAGCACGGAAGGCCCAGCAGAGTTGAATGATCAGTGAAAGAGCGGCTGGGGTCCACGATAGCAGCATCCGGATCCAGTACCGCATGACCCAGGGGTCGTCAATGCGATATCCAGCGCGACCAGGATCCCGCTCCATGGGAATGGGCAAAGAGGTGCCGAGACATAGAATACCGGATATCGTGCAGCGAGTTGCTGAGGGCACTCATCTGCAGCGTAGTCCGATAATCCATCTGCGTCCAGCGATCGTCCTCAAGAGCAAAATCCCGGAGCATAGTCTGAATAGACTCAAGAGTGGCAGGTGGAGGTGGTGCATCCTGACCGAGTGGAGGGGCGTCAGGCTCCTTACCATCAGACTGCTCAGAAGTCTCAAGAGAGGCGACAACTGCCTGAAGGCGTCGTGCCTTGGACAGGAAAGCAGGAGCAGGCAAGAACTGACAGTCATGAATAGGAACGGTGAATGCACGAAAAACCAGAGGAAGGTATAAAGGATAAACCAAGGCTCTTGGTTTCTTCCTGCAGTTTTCATCCAGTCCATCATTGTCCTTGGAAGATTGAAGGGGATACGATAATGAAGGTGATATAAAGCAGAGATCTCAAAGTATGTAACTTCATCGGTAGAACCAGCTTTTGGTAAGATAGTGTTGAAAATGATTCGATAAAGCTCATAGAAATATGGGTTGAGGTGCTTGGCCATAAGCTTGCGAGGACTTATATTAGGGCACATAATTCCTCCTTGAATCCTTCAAGAGAAGTTTCACCAACAAATTGGAATTGGCGAGCCTCCACAAGCTTATCCCAAGTATCGAGATCATGAAGTGCAAGATACTCGCCCAACTCAGAAGCATCAAAAGCAATATCAATACCGGCAACCCGGGAGTAGATATGGGTTGCATCGTGAGTCAAGTTACAATAGAACATTTGGATGGCGCTACGGTAAATGACAAAGTTTGAGGCAACTAACTCATCCAAACATAGATCACTAAACAATGATTCATATTGAGAAAAGATTGTAAAATTTATAGGATGTCCCCGAATAGCGGACGAGTCCGAAAGTCGCTAAACCACTCATTAGAAGCGTCTAGCGACACAAACAATCGGTCGTCGTATGTGGTAGGATCGTGGGGACTAGGCGGATTGAACAACGGATGAATGGGTTGTTGTTCAGCTACTTGCTCAATGGGGGAGAGGAGGATTCGAAGAGGAAGCACCCTCGGTCGGATCCTCTTCCCACGATTGGGCAAGCGAGGAGCCATTTGCAAGAAATTAGAGAACTTGAAATGGAGAGAAAGAAGGAGATACCTGAAATCAACAACAAACAGTAGAAGAGAATGATGAGAAACCCCTTTCCCTTGATTTTGAGGAGTAATGGAGCACTCTAGATAGAAAACTAGGGTTAGGGTTTGTAGGAAAAAGTTTGAGAGGTGGAGAAGAAGGAAAGAATGAAGGGAGAAATGAAAACCCGAAAATAAAGAGAGGGTTTTCTTTGGTCGGAGGGAATCTGGACCGTAGGATCTAAAATAATCAAACGGCTGAGGCTGTCCCCGACGCTGGAACAATGGCCGAACTCGGCCCGAACTCTGTGAAGGGCAGAGTTCGGCCCGAGTTCTGGATTAGTCTTCCAGAACAGAAAGATGGGCAAGAAGATAAAAAGGTTAAGTGTTGAAAAAATTGTTAGAAATGAGGATAAAAGCTTGATGGAATCAATCAAGTAGATAGTGAGGTATACTAACATCAGAATGAACTTAGAAATATCAAGTAGGCAATAATAAAACGAACCATATAATAAACAAGGAATATATTATAATTCAATAGTTTAAATTTGCCATGTGTTAGCTGCAGGGCCGGATCCCAGCTAGCGGTAGTCCTGAGGACTAGTGCACCGTATCGCTTAGGCTTTTATGCCTTGTTGTCAGAAGGGCCCTTTCGGCTTGTACCCATAGCAAGTCCATTGTAAGAGAATCATAATATAATCGATATTTACAGGTGAGTTTCAATTTATGATAGCTTCATCTAAAATTCCAAGTTCACGACAAAGAAATTGAAGCGCTCTTCGGATAATGGCTTAGTAAAGAAATCTGCTAGCTGATGATCAGTGTCAATAAACTCTAAGTTAATCGTGCCATTTTGCTGATGATCACGTAAAAAGTGGTGTCTGATCTCAATGTGTTTTGTGCGTGAGTGACAGATAGGGTTCTTAGTCAAGTTAATAGCACTAGTATTGTCACAGAATATAGGAATGTGCATAAAAGATAGATTATAGTCTACAAAGGTTTGCTTCATCCACAGAATTTGTGCACAACAACGCCCAGCTGCGATGTATTCAGCTTCTGTTGTGGATAGTGCGACAGAATTCTGTTTCTTGCTAAACCAGGAGACTAAAGCCTTTCCTAATAAATGATACGTGCCGCTTGTACTTTTACGGTCGACCTTGCATCCGACGAAGTCAGCATCAGAGTAACCAATGAGGTCAAATAATGTTGTCTTGGGATACCATAGGCCCACAGTAACCGTACCCTTAAGGTATCGAAAGATACGCTTAACCGCGGTCAAGTGTGATTCCTTAGGATTTGCTTGATATCTAGCACATAGGCAAACACTAAACATGATATCAGGGCGACTAGCAGTTAAATAAAGTAAGCTGCCTATCATACCTCGATACTTACGTTGATCAACGGGTTTGCCACTCTCATCTGGTTCTAGTTTGGTTAAGGTAGCCATTGGAGTGTTGATTGGTTTGATGTTGTCAAGATCGAACTTCTTCAGCATGTCCTTTTTATACTTCGACTGACAGATGAAAGTTCCATTAGCCATTTTTTTTACTTGCAGACCAAGAAAGTAGTTGAGCTCTTCCATCATGCTCATCTCAAATTCTGTCTGCATACACTTGGCAAATTCTTGACAGAGGGTTTTATCAGTAGAACCGAAAATGATATCATCAATAAATTTGAATCAATAGAATGGTGTCTTTAAAAGATTTTATAAACAGTGTAGTATCAATTTTCCCTTTTGAAAAACCTTTCTCAAGCAAGAAACTGCTCAGCCTTTCATACCAAGCTCTGGGGGCTTGTTTAAGGCCATATAGCGCTTTCTTTAGCTTGAACACGTGGTCGGGAAATTTGTGATTTTCAAATCCAGGAGGTTGTTTTACATAAACTTCCTCCTTAATAAAACCATTCAAGAAAGCACTTTTCACATCCATTTGAAATAATTTGAAATTTTGATAATTAGCAAATGCACAAAGCATCCGAATGGATTCTAGTCTAGCAACAGGAGCATACGTCTCATCGTAGTCGATACCTTCCTCTTGGTTGTATCCTTGAGCTACTAGACGAGCTTTGTTGCGTGTGACTGAACCATCTTCATTCACTTTTTTCTAAACACCCATTTAGTACCAATTATCGAGTGATTAGCCGGTCTAGGAACTAGTTCCCACACTTGGCTCCTCTCGAATTAGTTGAGTTCATCTTGCATAGCAGAAATCCAAAATTCATCATTAAAGCTTCAGAAATGTTTTTCGGCTCAACTTGTGAAATAAAGGCAGTGCTAGCAATAGAGTCTCTTAGTGATGATCTGGTAGTTACTCCACGTGAAACTTTGCCTATCACTAAATTTTCTGGATGAGAAGGTTTGAAAGAAAATTTCTTAGGCAAACCCTCCAGAGAATTAGTTTCGGTTGAAGTATTCATTGGAGTAGAAGTTGATGGCTCAACGTCATCATCAAGAGTACTTACTGCACTGTTATCTTCATCAAAAGTCAAATTAGTTGACTCTTCCACAATTAGTGAGCGTTTATTAAAAATTCTATATCCCTTACTCTTGGCGACATAACCAAGGAAAATACCATCGTCAGCTTTGGCATCAAATTTGCCTAAGTTGTCTTTGGTGTTAAGGATAAAACATCTACATCCAAAAACTTTAAAATAAAAACATTGGGGGTTCTCCCAAACCAAAGCTCATAGGGTTTTTCTTCGTAATGGGACGAATAAGCACCCTATTCAAATGTGGCATGCTGTACTGACAGCTTCTGCCCAGAAATATTTTGGAAGTGAAAATTTATTCAACATTACTCTAGCCATATCGCCGAGAGTCCTATTCTTCCGCTCCACAACACCATTTTGTTGAGGAGTTCTTGGACAAGAAAATTCATGATCAAAACCATTTGTATTACAAAAATTTTCAAAATCATAATTTACAAATTCGCCTCCATGATCACTTCGGATTCGAGTAATCATGTAGCCTTTTTCGTTTTGAACTTCTTTACAAAAACTTTGAAAACAGAAATAGCATCGCTCTTATTTGCGAGAAAGAAACCCAAGTAAATCTTGAAAAATCATCAATAATAACGAATGCATAAAACTTGCCACCAAGACTAGCTATTCTACTAGGACCAAATAAATCCAATGGAGTAGTTGCAGGGGTCTAGTAGTACTTACAGAGTTGATGGAATGAAATAAGGATTTGGTTGCCTTGTTTAATTCACATTCGGCACATACCGTGTCCTTTTTGAATGTGATGTCGGGCAATCCTCTCACTAGCTTCTTGGTTGATAGCCTGGATATAGTCCATGTTGGCATGACCAAGACGCTGGTGCCAAAGTAGTCGTTCGTCTTTGTGGACATATAGACATCTATTATGTGCCCTTTGAGATTGTTACCGAAGGATACGTATCCTTCTCTCTTCATCGATAGTGATGCAAAAAGATTTGCGTCTCCCGTCATATGTCGCGACATCCACTATCGAGAATCCACTTACTCTCAGTTGAGGAGGGAAGGTCCACCTACATCAGAGTAGATGTGACCTTTGGTACCCATGTTCTTGAGGGTCCTGAGAAGTTAGTTTTCGGAAACCATGCATATATCGTTTTGTCTACTAGTCTTCTAACTCTACATTGTGGTGAAATGTGTCCATGTAATCCACAGTAGGTACAGATAGCATTTTTATTTATACTAGGAGCATGAGAATAATATCTATAAGCAACAGGATGTGGATGGACATGATGTGCAGAGTTAGCATGGTGATGATGATTATGCATAGAATGAGTGGTATGGTGATGGTGTCTATGTGGCATAGTATGATGATATTGTCTATGATGTGTGACATGCTGATATTGTCTATATGACATGGCATGTGGGTGAGGCATGGTATGATGATTTTGTCTATGTGGCATAACATGATGATTTTGTCTATATGGCATGGCATGATGATGATTTCTATATGTAGAGTGATGTTGGTTGTGTCTTTGTGCAGTATGATGAGGTGTATTCCTACGTGCACGTGGTTTATGGAAGTTTGTGTATATAAAAGCATGGTTATGTGCTGCATGAGAATGACGTGGTTGACTAGCATGAGTGGTGTTGTGCCCATGTGATTGGGTTTGAGGTTGAACAACCTGTTTACCCAATTTGGTTTCTAATCTCTTAGAAACAGCTTACAGTTCATCAACCTTAATATTTAAGCCATATATCTTAGTCATGAAAATCTTGTGTCTACTCTTTTCTTCAGCAAGCAACGTGTTGAGAGTAGTGATTTCTTGAGTTTGTTGCTCAATACGTGTTTCAGCATCATGTAAGCTTAATTTAAGCTTGGATACTTCATTAGTGACATCAGTGGGTGACGTGTCTCTAACATTATCAAGAAGTAAAGAAATTCTTTGTATTTCATCTTCAAGACTTTTGATTTTGTCCTTGGCATGTTTGTATTTACCGATGACCTTTTTGTGATCATCGAGTAAATCAGTGAAGGCATCGCCAAGTTCATCAAAAGAGAAGTCATCTAAAGTTTCATTAGATACCTTGTTGGAAGTTGCCATTAAGCACACATTTGCTGTATCTTGAGGAGAGTCCTTTTCTTCCTCGGAGTCACTCGCTTCACTTTCATTCCAAATACTTGTGTTGGCATATTTCCTTGATGAGGACTTCTTATATGGCTTCTCATAGCGGTTGCTCTTCTTCAAGAATGGACAGTTTTCGGACGTGTCCAGTCTTCTTGCAACTATAGCAGGTTGGCTCTTCTTCGCCGTCTTCTTGTGATTCCTTCTTCCTTCGATTGAAGCGAAGGAATTTTCTGACGTTACGAACCATGAGAGCTTGGTCTTCATCATCCGAGTTGTCGTCTTTGGTCTCATCGTGATCAGCCCTTCGTCGATGAGCTTTGAGTGCGATCTCCCTGGTCTTCGGAGCAGGCTCTTCGAAGTCCTTGAGGTCAAGCTCGTGAGTCATGAGCTTACCCATCAAGGTCTCCATTGACATTGTTGTGAGATCGTTTCCTTCTATGATGGCTGTCACCTTAGGGTTCCAAATCTTTGGTAGCCCTCTGAGTAGCTTGCGAATCTTCTCGTGGTTTGAGTATTGCTTGCCAAGCGAGGATAGAGGATTGATGATGTCGAAGAATCTTGTGAACATCTGTGTGATCGTCTCGTTTGGCTTCATCTTGAACGCCTCGTATTCTTGCGTAAGACGACTGATTTTTGATTCCTTGACTTGGGTGGTTCCTTCATGCGTCACTTCTAGAAGCTTCCATACTTCGTAGGATGTGGTACATGTGGATACCCTGTTAAACTCATTCCTGTCTATAGCACAGAATAAAGCATTAATAGCTCTAGCGTCTAGACTTGCCTGTTTCTTCTCTTCGTCAGAATATTTGTCATGTGATTTCTCAATGAGATCACCGTTGACAACTATCCTGGCGGGCTTTTTGTAGCCGTCAGTGACGACTGTCCACAGGTCGAAGTCTAGAGACTTGAGATAGAAACTCATCCTTGTTTTCCAATACGTGTAGTTAGTTCCATCAAATCGGGGAGGCCTATGAGTGGACTGTCCTTCACCGTGATTGGAAATCAAGGATTGTGTGGTTGCCATGGATCAGCTCTAGGATATAAATCCTTGTAAAGAGAACAGAGCTCTGATACCAATTGAAGAACAGTTTGGCAACTCTAGGGGGGTGAATAGAGTTTATATAGAAAATAACCAATTAAAAATTAACTCTATGAATAATCAGAGTAAAATACGAAAAGTAAATGAAGAGCAAGAAAGCATACGCAAACACAGCGATTTTAACCTGGTTTCCCTCGTGGAGGACTAGTCCAGGCCTGAGAACTCTAGCTCAGGATTAAATCTACTATTTGTGAAATAGTAGTTTACAACCCATGCCTTTTCTTCAGAAGAGCACGTCAACTTCTTACAGAGGATCGCAGTGGCGATTTGCTTGAAATTGTCCAAGCGACTTCTTCAACTCTTGCACAAGAATCCTAACTGAGAGATGCTGAGCACTCGAGACTTAGGAGGCTTGTGGCTAGTAGATGGGAAGGGTATGGCTTATTTGAACTATAAGAGAAAGAGAAGAGAAGATTGGATGATTTGAAATGAGAGAATTCATGCCCTATTTATAGTGTTTTTATAGGCAGAATTCGGCCAGAATTCGGGTAGAAAAATTAAAAAATTGGGCCGTTGGACAACTAGCAACCAGCTAACCCTAAAATTAGGGTTCCTGATTTCTAGGGGACAGAGTGGTTCAAAGGGGACCATTGGGCAATTTCTGGTTTGGTGGAGCTTGGGATTATTGGGTAGGCTATAGTCTAAGTTTCAAGAGCCCAGCATGACTCAGATTACATTTGTCTAGACTCAAAGAAAATGTAAAATACAGACTTGAATACAACTGAGAAGCAGAGGCTGAGCTGTTGTCTGTCTTGAGCTTAATGCAGACGTCGTGTGTCGTATTAAATTAATACAGATATTATTTAGTCAATGTTGTCAATATTTGGTTGACTGTGACTTTGTGTCAACAGGTATCGTCATTATAACATCAGTAACCATCTTTGAAACAAACACTAATTATCAACGATCCTACATCATGCTAATGCTAACAAAGTAAATGACAAAAAATAAAGGAAACGGTCCATAACCAAGGTAAGGTACACTTGTCTGTAATCGCTATCTGAGTGTATGCCTGACCAACTCCAATATCTTCGTAACTCCTTCCAAGTTCACCTATAATATATTCTATTACTAATACTCTCTAACGACTTACCATATATATACTATATTAATATCTATACCCAATAATCATCATAATGTCGGTACAACACCATATAACATATAAAGTCCAAACTTTCTTAAAAAAAATTTGTAACTAATATAAAATAGTAATTTAATTTCTGGAAAATACTTATAAATATTTATGTATTACTTACAATATTATTTTATTGGTGGAAACTCAATCACAATAGTTCTATGTTGATACTACATCATCAATACCACATTTGGCCTACTAATTGAGTGCCGAAACAATAAATAATTAAAATATTTAATCCTAGGAAAATTACAAAAAATAGTTCAAATAATGTTTTTAACATCAAACCATGCACAAAAACTATTTTAGCAGAGGTATATGAAATATCAAAACTTTTGGATACATGGAACACATGATGTTTGGAGTTACAATTTTATGGCAAATGTTAAGAATTTTAATAAATACTAAACAAATTCAAAACTCAGTAAAAAAAGATGCGTTGGAAAAGCTCTGGATGCCTAGTTTATTGCCAAAAATATTTAGAAGATCGAATCGGCTCAAAAATAGGTGAAAATCCACTCTCAACAATCTGGTATGTTCTGGACACATTTTCTATAATGGACGTCTCGACTAAACCGTTGTGAACTGTGTGAATGGCCAATTAGACATAGAAATAGATACAAAGATATTTTCTTTAGTTTTGATTTCATAACAAGATAAGATTGGAAAGTTCACAAAGCCCAAGATACAAAACAACAAACATACTGTGATGAATTTAGAATAAGTTCGGTCGAGTTTGGGTGCCTTCTGTGCCTCATACCAACAAAATTAGCGGCTGAGGCTCCTTGGAAAGGTACTAGGGGGTGGGGGGTATCTTAGGGTCGAGATGATGGTAGTAGGAAGGTTGAAAGAGGTCTGGGTGATGAGTTTTTCTCGGATGGAAAGGAAAGTGCAAAAATAGAAATAAAATTGGAGGGCCGCTCGCTTTTCTAAAAATAATAATTACATGATCTGTACAAAATAGGGAGAGGGGTTGGTTTAACGTGAGAAGAGAATATTTTGGGAGATTTTAGATTTGGTTTGGAGATATTTGGAGGAGATTTAATGGTTTAAATCGAAGGTGTATCTCAAAAAGATTTGATTAGGTCCAAATTAGGAAATAGTTATAGAGTTGATTCAAAAATAGATTTAGATCAATATGAATGCCACTAATTCATAAAAAATTAGTCTAAAATAAGTCTAATAGGTTAGGTATCCTAGAATATGCTCCTTGAACCTAGTTGGTCTAGTTTTGGATCGACGGAATTATTTGAATCGAAATGAGTCTAATATGTCTATAGTTTTGACTTATATGCCATTTGAAAATAAATAGTACATGAGAAAGTGGAACATCATTGGCATGTGCATAGTAGGCACGAAATGGGTCAAAACTATATATTGGGTCAAATAATTTAGATAAGATTTGGGCCTTAGTTGTTATTTCAAAAACTAGTCAAATTTTACTTTAGAGACTAAAATAACTATTTATCTCTAAAGTTGTACATGAAAAATATAGCACAAGAAAACATGTTTGGATGGGACATGATGTATCAAACTAAAGGTGGACTCGTATAATACGATGATGGAACGCGTTTTGAGAAATTAATAATTGTTGTGCTTCAAAAATCAAAGCTACGTTAAAGTACCTCTATAGTCAATATTGATTATAAAATGTAGTTTAATATTAAATATACATATTAAATAGATTAAAAAATTGAAAAATAATATCCAAAAATCAGGGGCCTTATAATAACAGTGTCAGTTCATTTCTCATGTATTATTTATATAGTATTTAATTATTCAAGTGTCTTATTCATTTCAGCAGAGCATTAACATAAGCAACATTATCAATTCGTTTATAGTGTGTAATTCATAGTGGCAATTCAGGTACATGTGTTATTCATCTCAACATTACTCACCATAAGCATGTTTATTTTTTCAGCAACTAAAGCATGGGACAGTTAGGGACATAACATAGCAGAAAAATATATTTTATTAAGCGTGAAGGAGTAGGAGAAAGAACAGTTCCACTCACTTGCACAAAGGGTCTTCCTATTCGGATCACATATATGCTAAACGGCTCCTCCATAGATTGATTTGACACAAACACAATATTCCCCACTTGACATAGCCAAAGCCATGTTTTATAACACATCCCATCAAGCCAACTTAGAGACTGCATCATTCTCAATTCTTTTGATTTTCAACACAAGTTACGGGCCAACATTCTGATCAAATCTAACAAGCCAATGAAATGCCTCCGTACAAAGCAGGGTATTATAGTAAAGGAGTCGGCATCTTATTTATAAGATAAGTGGTCGTGAGAATACACTCTCCCCATGTAGTTGATAGATAAGTTACTTTGAAATCGAAGAGTAGGAGCCACATTGAGTAAATATCGGTGCTTTGTTTCCACTACTCCATTTTGTTGAGGAGTGGAAGTGCAACTTCATTGATGGTGTATACCATTATCATGGAGCCACGATTGAAAATAATTGGACAAAAACTTTGTCCCATTAACCGTTCTAATTTTTTGTAGAACTAGGAGATGAAAATTGGGAGGAACCAGTTGAGATGTTTGTGACATGTTTAGAGTATTGAATGAAAACAAAATAACAAAAAAAAACTTGACAAATTTTAATGTTTCACTTTGGAATGCATTAAATATAACCAGTTACAATGCAAAAAATTATCTACTATAGTAAGAAAATATCTAGTACCATTAGAAGTTGGCATGAAGAATGGTCCCTGTCACAACCCGCACCCGAATATTCGGATACGTGTCAGACACATCCAACCTACGCTATGAGTCATAGCGTAGTAAGCTGTTCTAAACCTTTAATTATCTTTAAATATTATATTGAATCAGATTTATCAAACATCTATATCGAGATAAACTAGAAATAGGTCCAAAGGTGTCACTTAGTTACATTCCCAAAGTAAGTGTAAACTGGAGACAAGTCCAGCAAAATGAATGTTAACTATTTATTACAAACCAAGTTCAAAAGCAAAAAATGTAAGCTAAGCTATATGGTATTCTCCAGCAAGGACATCCTCTGGGATATGGGCTAGCATCACAGTGGCAGGTCCATAGTATGAATTGCAATGCAACTCATTCAATTCACCTACAATGATCCAATCAGGAAAGGAGCAAAGTACAACCGTACAACTTACAGTTACAAAACATGGAAAAGGACAAATATGAAAAGACATGGAAATAAGAAAATGACAACTAGAATTTGTAATTGTAACAAAAATAACGGTTGCATATGAAAAATGATATGAATTATGTAAAGTGATTTTGAAAAGCTAGTAGACATGTGATCGACTATAATAGGAGAACTTGTAATATGTAAATAAAAAACATGGGGTACAGCATTGACTACACGTGCACGATATGCAGTCAAGCTCGGATACATGTACTACACTACGGGCTTTGATCACATGTTAACTAGAAATTTCCCTAACCAATACAAAATGTAAGAAGTGTAAGAGGAATACAACTTGAAACATATAAGTGTAGAGCCTAAAAATCAAGTTGTGCCATGTTTTTATCACCCAGCAATCAAATTGTGCTCCAAAACTCAAGCTGTACCATTGATTATGTTGCGCCTGACATCAGACTGCGCCCAATCTACATTGCGCCCAAGCCTACGTGGTGTCTGACATTTAATTGCCATCATTGCCTGACAACACTAACAGTTGACAGCACAGTAAACGAAGAAAATCTCTTCGAATCCCTCAAAATGTGCCGCTCGAGGAGATTTAATTGACAACTGTCATGCACATCTTTTTAGTTGCGCCTAGGCACAATCTAAATAAATTACTTAGTTGCGCCTAGGCGCAATCTGGATAAATTATTCAAAAGCTTCCACGTGTCTAGGCGCAACCCAGTCAGACACAGTTTGACTTGTTGACTGAAGCTCGCATAACCTGATTAAGTTGAGACAACATACATTCTAAAGCAAGATGACGTGGCACACATGCCACTAATCTCTCAAAACGTGTCTACTACTCTGTATACGACCACACGTATCTCAATCACATGATGCCATGCGTCTAAATATAGTTAGTACACGATTGAATAATCGAATGAAAGTTGGCGCAACATAAGGTTGGCGCAACCCAATGTGGTGCAGTTTAGCCTCGCGCACATTAGAATAACTACTAAAATAGTTATTTCTAGAACTCTATAAATAAAGTTTCCAATCATTGTTGAAGGAGCACAGAGATCAAGTACTCTTGCAAAATTGCTACTGCATTCTTCAGAGGCTCTAGTCTTCAAGTTCACATAGTCCAAAGGATAAAGTGATCATCTTCTGATCAGATTTCTACAGTTGTACTTCTCCAGAATTCAAATTATACTCTTGTACTTCTTTTCTAAGTATGTTATAAAAATTTTGTTTTTGCAAACAAAATGGCGACTCTGCTGGGGACGACTTTTTCCTTCGAGGAGAAGGTGACAACTTAATGTGATGCTGCGTCAATCGGCAAGACGCAGAAGACTCTGGTTGTTCAAGTCAACTAGACAGCCTATGAAGATATGATTAACAAGAAGAGACAAGCGCACTGTGGCCATCACCAAGAACAAGACTGTGAGGACTCCTAAGTCTTCTACAGTTGCTGTTTCCCTGGCGCAACTTGCTTCTGCTGCCAAGGTGCAATCTGTCTCTGTGGTTCAGGCGCAGTCTGCTTCTACCGCTTGCACGAAGCTCACTCTTCCTGTTCCTGTTGCCCGTACGCAACTTACTCTCACTGCTGCCCGTGCGCAGTCTACTCTTCCTACTGCCAAGGCGCAGTCCACTACTCCCTTTGCTGCCAAGGTGCAGACTGTTCATATTGTTGCTAAGACGCAGTCTACTCATGTTGCTGCCAAGGCGCAACCAGTAGCCTATATTGCTAAGGTGCAACCAGTAGCCCATATTGCTGTGGCGCAACCCAAGCAACCAGTTGTTCAGACGCAGTCTGTTGCTCTGGCGCAATCTAAAGGAACTAGTCTTTTGGCTATTCCTTCCTCCAATTCTCCAGTTCTGAACTTGGAGAAACAATGTTCTAGTGCCAAAACTAGACAGAACAAAGGGAAAGACCCTGTTATACTTCTTTAATTGGCATAACCTGTGCCTAAGATTGTCCCACAACAAAATAGAGGAAAACGCTTCTTAGCTAACCCTCTACAAAATAAAGGAAAGCACCCTTTGGTCTTTTCTCAAACTTCCCTAGTCTATGACTCAGAGGAAGATATATCAGATTCCATTCCTTTAAACAGAGGTCTTCAGATATCTACTATGGGAAGGAATACTGATCAGAGTGGTATCTTGCCTACCCCTATGGGGACTACTCAAGATCTTCCTTGCAAATCTCATGATCCAAGCAAGAAAAGTTGATGGTATCTCAAACAGAGACACCCGGAGCAGAATTCTCTGATTTACGCGCTTATTTCAATAGGCGTCAATCAATATCAACTGCGGTAAAATGCAAGAATCCTATGCCAAAGGCCAATCTGTACCAGAAACAAAAATTTGAAAAAAAGGTCCCAATCACTTATGCTAATGAGTTAAGTACCTCTTTGTACACTCAGGAAACTAAACATCTGAAGAATAGGAGGCATGTTCCTAACATCATTAAGGAATATATTCCTCCGACTCCTTATCGTCCTATAGTGGTAACTGATCTCCGGGAACTTCTTACACAAAGACGGAAGATCACAAGGATATCTCCTTCAAATCATTCATCAGATCGCCACTGCCTTCATGAAGTGGTTATCAAGTGTTGTTGCCAATCAGCTAGACGATCTGTCTTTGATCGTCTGAACTATGTTTCAACTGTTGAACCGATAATGGAAGATGAAGATGAGCCATTATATGCTTCTGTCAATATGACTTCCCAAGGCACTGCGGGTGGGAAACGTCCAAGACGTAATGTATCCCGTAATCCCAGTCAGCAACACTTAGATCGGATTCATACATCCAGTAAAGGGGACTTTCAATACACCAGTTCAAGAAATTGAAATTTGAACCAAGGTGTCTTTAATCAAGAAGATCTCCCCATCACTCATTTGGAAGAGGACTCTTTATCTGAGTTTGATGCAGATAGTGAAAGTTCTGAACAAACTATCTCATCAATAGTAGCAAGAGAAGTGACAGCATATACCATTACAGAAGATCAAGATGCCTCTACTTCAACCAGTCAGGATCAACGAATTGCTGCATTGGAAGATAATTGAAGACCATGGCTGAAATGGTTACAAATATGCATATAATCGTGGCCCAATATGCAGTGCCACCGATTATAAATCCTACTACAAATTCAGAGCTTATAGCATCTCTCTACCTGTTAATGTTAGTCTGGGAGTACCACCTCCTCAGGTTACTTCTGTTCCAATTCAAGCTGCGCCCAGTCAGTCTAGTACTGGGGTAGTAATTACCACGCTGTTTCTCCCCCTAACGATTCTAACCAGCCTACCAATTCATAAACATCAGGAGATGCTAACGAGGCTGTGAAGCTTTTACGTACCCAGTTTGAGGCCTTTAAACAGAAGGATGGTCTACAAAGACTTGGCATAAAACAACCTCATCCTACAGAACGGAAGGAAGTTCCATTCCCTCCTAAAATAAGCTTTCAACCATTATGTTGTTTGATGGTAGCACTTCTCTAAGTCAGTATATCAATCACTTTAAAGTGATGACTGACCAATTGCAGCCAAATGATGCTCTCCTTACCAGGTGTTCGTCGGTTGTTTAGCCGGCGCAACATACGACTCGTATCATAGCATGCCTGATGGATGCATAACTTCTTTTGCTGGTTTCAAGCAAATGTTTTGGAACGGTTTTATGAGGGAGTCAACGACATGACGATGTCTTCCTCATTAAGATTAAACAAAGACACAATGAATCCACAGAGAGTTTTACTGAAAGATTCTGTCAAGAGGCACTTAAAATGCCTTTAGGAAGTCCATCCGCTGTAACAATAGACACTTACAAATCAAACTTGTTGCCTATTATCAGCATGTGGACGGGATCAACACAATTTTAAGATTGGCCTTCTTTTATTGTGAATGTCAAGGCGGCAGAGGTCAGTACTGGAAAATTCAAGCAATTAGGAGTTCAAATGACTTATCCTAACCAATATGAACATCTACAACCGGTGGTAATAATCGCCAAAACAACCGCAAGGGTAAAGAAACAATGGCTAACAATCTCAAGGGCAAGGAGTCATTAGGTTAATGTTGCTTAGACAGCACCTACTCAATCAGCACCACCACAGAAAGCGCTTCGTCCAAAAGAAGAGTCTTCTTTTGACGAAGATGATACTTTGAGCATCTTTGATTGCTTAATAAAAGCAATAAACTTCAACTGCCAGAGGCAAAACGGCCAGAAGAAGTAGGTAAAACTGACCACCCTAAATATTATGTTTATCACAGATTTATAGGGCACCCAACCAGAGCATGCTACGTGCTCAAAGGCAAAATCCAGGAGATGGTCAACTCTGTAGCGATTACCCTCCAATGATGAAAAGACTGTGACGGCCAATGTTGTCTTTGTACAGTTTGGTGATTTCCTACCACAACTAGTAAAAGATGGTGTTGTCCCTATCCCGAGGGATACTCTCGAGATTGTGAATCTTCCACCTCCCAGAAATAAGCGTCTTGTTCCATTATCAACTGATAAAGGAGAAATCATGCGGATTCATCCTGATCTGGTAGCAGATTTCGAAGCGCCTTCTTCTTCTACTCAAAAGAAGCGCTCCAAAGCTAAATCTAAGAGCTACAACATGGTATCCTTT
>JANAVB010041742.1:0-55000 GCA_029216955.1 Iris pallida | reverse complement strand
CGTCTTTGGCCCACCATGATTTCTTCATTGTATTGCATATGTCCACATTGATCTTGCTAATTGCTTTTCTGTAAATACATGTTAGACAAACAAAGCAATATACATGTAGCAAGAATGATAAGATAAAAGCACATTAGGACTATGCGAAGTTTAAGTATAAGTGCTAAGGTGATATCATAAATGTTAGTGATATCATAATGATTAAACTTAATTGAATAACCATAATCAAAAACATAGTTTTGATTTTGGCAACTTGATTAAATTTAAGATAGAAAGCTCATATCACTAAAATGTAAACCAATAGGCATATATCACCAAAGGTATAAGTATAAGTAGAAATGCTATAGCGATAGTATGAAGATTAGTGATAATAAAATGCTAAACTTAACATATTAACCATATTCAAAAACATGATACCATCATTGGGCCAACACATGCTTCTTTTCATAACTTACATATATGTATATATATATATATATGTAAAAAAAATATCTATATTACTTGTGATGAATATATAAATATAGGTAATATAATAATGGCTTGTGAAATGACTATAGGAAGTGTTGGGACAGATTAGGATCGACCCAATGAGCTTAGTTTAGTCGAGTTAACCGACAAGTTGACCAAGTTGACAAAAGTCAACTTTGGGTCAAACTTGATCCAAATCGACTAAAATGAACTCCGAATGACTTGAAAACTTGTGTGTGACCTAAAAATTAGTAAGCGGACTAGTTGACCTTCAGTTGAACAAGTTTGACAAGAGTTGAACAAGGGTTGACTTTGACCTAGAAGGACCTAGAATCATGTAGAATTATATTGTAGACATTTCTTATGATATGTTAGACCATGTTGTGACTTGCGGTTACTTTAAATAGGTTTACATCACTCCAGTTCAGTTACACATCCTCATCAGCAGCTCAGATTGTCAGGCGAGTACATTCTTTGACCGTTTTATTCTTGTTTGGACGTATTTACTTGTTATAGACTAGTTTACTTGTTGCTGACACGATATATCACAGATTAGTACTATATGGATCTCTTCATGCGATGTTATTCCCTCGAATACATCGGGCATATTGTGCTCATATACTTTATCACGTGCATCATCTACTCATTGTATTTGTACTTATTCATGTATACTCATGTGACATTCATGTACACTCATGATCATGTGAGCCTTTATTTATAACCCAGTGTACATGTGGACTAGCTATACCTGTGACGTACTACTTTTATGTGCAATAACATAACCTGGACAGATCCTTGTATACTGATTGGGGGCAGGGGGAGTATTTATTTGGTTATATGATCTACACCATTTCATGTATTACTCCAAACTAGATTTAAGTCATGTATAACCTAAGCCTATTTACATAACAAACATGTGCTCTGAATCACATAGTTAGCTCAGTTTTCTTATCTATATCATGTATATCTATTTCCACTATATCACGTTCTTCTTTTACAGTCTCTCTACTATTTCTTTATCAGCAGTTCATGTATATTATTCTTTAGCTTGTTTCATATTTTCTTTCATGTTATGAACTATGTGAGAGATATGTATTCGTTCCTGTCCTGACTGGACCCATTGAAAATATTACAGATGATGTGTATTGCTGCGACACTTACTATGGAGCAGGCCTAGTTGACACAGGTGACAAGGACCCTCAGCAGGATCCAGTAGTTGCTGAGGACTTGCCATGAGTTAGATTAGACTTATATTATTATCTAGTATGAGACTGTATGATTGTATTGAGATTTATTATGGTGTGGTTTGCACTAGAATTATTATTCATTTTGTGACTCTCTGTTGAGATTATCTTTTTTCTATTCCATCTTAGTTATTGTGATTGAGTTGTACTATATATATATTATTCTCCAATTGGAGCATATTCTAGATTGTGTTAGATGTTGGACCTAGGACATCGTTTTACCGCCGACACTGTGGCGTAGGCTGGACGTACCCACTTCTCGTACCCTTATGCCGGTGCGGGCGTGACACATTTTTAGTGGTGGCCCATACAGGTCCTGAAATATAGTGGTATTCGAACGAGAGTATCGCTACAACCTGCAGTTTGAAATAGGATATAGTTTTGAGGTACTCAATCACATTAGGAAAACTCTGATCCAATACTTGCCATCTAAATTCTTGTTGATTAAATGCTTTGCTTTGAATAAATAAACTGTCCTCTTTGATTTTTTTTTCCGCTTCATTCTCGATAATTGCTTCTTGTTTTGATCTGTCTTCAGGATGGTTATGGAGACACGATCTCATCGCTCCGGTCCATGCAGGTCCAGATTCGTATTAGAGCAATGTCGTGGTAGTACGACAACTTAGTTGTACTACTACGAGCCTGCTATGGAGTATTGAAAGTAACGTGTTAGAATGAGAGGATACTCAATCACTGTTAGGATTCCTTGAGAGACTCCTGGGACGACCCTTGAGAACCTTATTTTAACTTCGATTTGAAATCTTTTCCCCTGATTTCATTCACCATGATTCCTTGTTATTGAATTTTATTTTGATGGATTCATTATTGAATTTTGAATCTTGATGATTAGTTATTAACTTTGAGTTTGTATTTATATATATATTTATTTATTTTATATTCAAATTTAGGGTATAACCTGATAACAAACTTGATAAGGACAGTGAGAAAGGTAAATGTCTACTTTATTGTGGGGTTAGAATTTATCGCAGTCATACTGGCTAGCATGACAAGGACATAGAGCCTAATTTTGATATACTTATCCTAGTTATGGAATTTAGATTTTCTTGCAGCCATACCTGTTGGCGAGGTAAAAATTCTAAATAACATGATTATAGGGTGTATACTTTAGTTACGGACTCTATTGTTTATTGCAGCTATGCTTACTAGCATGGTAAAATTCTAGCAACATGATTTCAGGAAGACGTGCATGGTTATCAGATTATATCTCAAAATTCGTTCATTCCTTTGAACAGATGAGCAAGAGCAGGTTTTATCATTATTTCTTTCTTGCCATTATTTCTTGTATTCCTATTTTTCCTTAGCTTTATTAACTCTGTCCCCAGTTATATCAATCACCCATCTCATATCTAATTCTGTCATCTATACTTTGAAACTTTTGAATCTCCATACCTTTTTACCTTGGAAAGGTCAAGGAAGTGACATAAATCATCTAGCTCGAAAAGGATATAATTTGTTATCTCATGATAATCTAGGTAGGGATATAAAATGTTGGTCTTTGATATAGAAGTGTGAGATAGAGATGTGGTAAAAAAATGAGAATAAAATCAAGAGATTTATATTACCAATCTAGGAATGATCACACACAGAGAAATAATTGGATGTAGATAATAGATGCATTTCTTATCTAACGAGGATATTCGAGGTCGACATGGTTGAGGACTTGGATAAATTTTGGTTATTGATTCTTGAGACGTTTACTTTAAGGATATGATGTTAAATTTAGTGACTTAGTAGTGGAGAAGAGATTTATCTGTATTCGATGGCAATACGAAATTGAATAAGATATTGCAAGAAAATGGTTAAGAACAAAAAGAACGCAATAATTTTTGTGTTATAGAAAATATAGAGATTTTGAGGAATTTTAAATTTAAGGAGAATAATATTTGAGGGTGTATGTTAAAGCAAATATGAAGGCTGATTTTATAATAGAAAATAATTTTGTAAGGCCTAGTAGTTTTAGATCGAATAACACGAGAAGAATAATTTGAACAAGTTCAAGGATTTTATAAAACTTAATTTACGGGTTTCGAAACTAAATTAAGACAAGGTGGAAGAATTTGGATTTAAAAGATGATTAAGTGGTTAGTATTAAGTGTTAATAAATGAAAGGGTATGCTCATGACTAATGTTTTGGAATTTAGGAATTGAGCCTATGATGATTATGACAAGGTCCAATCTTCATACAAAAGGGTATAAATTTTGGGTGGTTGTCATAAAAAGGTTGATTTTCATATTTGGACTTATGAGATAAAGATATGATTGGCAAATGATGATTAGATAAGCTTGATGGTTTCAGAGAGAGATGATTAACTTGACTTCCCTATGAAACCTTGTCTTCTGTTTTCCCTATCAAAAGGAGAAAATTGACTTATTCCATATCCTTGAATTATCCTTTAAATTTTAAATATCATTGAACCCTAACTCCCTTGATCACGACCAATCGACTTTGGTCACATTTCCTTATCATATTAATATCCTGGATCGTACTCAATTGAATTAAATCTAATTGTGACCTAGATCTCCATCCTTGGATGCTCGTGCTCAGACTCCGATGACCTTGTTCCCCCATCTTGCTCAAATCTTGATTTACCCAGAGATTGATCAACTTAGATCGCGCCGAGACTAAATTTTCTTTTATATATATCGTGATTGGATTTTAATGCTATTGACAGTCGTTCTTTAAACTTTTGTTTTTGATCATCTTTAGAATAGTAACGCTTTATAGTTAATTCCTTATAATCACCAGTTTTCATATAGGATGATAGACTGCCTTACAACCCAATGATTTATTATTTTCCTTATCTTTTCCAGTATGGCACCCATGACCAGAGTCTGTCCCCAGTACACAGTGTAGTTTTGGATGAGACCGAGATTGTACTTCCCCCTTCTATTGCTCAGAAGGTGTTAGCAGTCTCACTGGAGAATTTTCCTCCATCTCCTATCCTTCAGGAGAGGGCTGCAGTTCAGCCGGAGACTGAGGGCCTCCCTTTGCCTCCTGGAGTGGTACCCCATGCCATTCCTGATGGGGCTCAGATTTACAGACTTCTTCAGGATGTACGGGAGGTACAAAGACTTCAAGCTGAGCTTATGAGAGAGTAGAGTCTCAGTATCCAACTATTGTGGAATTAGATGCATTCGAGGGGAGAGCATAGCCCCAAGAGGGTGAGGAAAAGTATATACCCAGAGCCTCAGGAGTACCCCGGCTTCCAGCCTAGACCAGCCTATCCAGTTCAGATTTCTGTCCAGCAGAGGCCAATTGAGCGAGTGCCTACCTGTGCCTTCTGTAAGAAGCCTGGGCACGTATGGAAGGACTGTAGGAAGAGACTAGGATTGTGCCTATTTTATGGGTCAGCTGCACACAAGATACGAGATTGTCTTACTACACTTGTCCCCAATCGAAGCCTACCTCCAGGAGAGAGTTCCAGCTACCAGATGTAGTAGAGGTGAGTTCTTGACCTATATCTTATCCTGTCTTGATGATTATTATACCCTACCATATTGTTTGTATGTTTTGATACCTTATGACTACTTTTGATCTAGTATGACTAATGGCTAGATGATGAGACCTCAGACTGATATTACCTGCCATAACCATGTATGATATCTTTCCAACTACATGATTTAGATTAGTTTTCTTAAGACCATGATTGTTGGGGATTTGACCTAGAAGGAGTAGGATCATCTTAATTTTGAGGACGAAATTATTTTAAGGAGGGTAGACTTGTAACAACGACTTTTCTGAAATAAGGATAATTTTAAACTTTTGTAATTTTTATCATTTAATAATAATATTTAAATTATATTATGATTTTTGGTGATTTTCTTTATTTATTTTATATTATTTAGGTGGGTGAATTATGATTTTGGTTGTTGCTAGTTTAACCCTAGAGACTGCTTGACTTAGAGACTAACCATGACCAAGGAGACTCGACAATGTGACTAGATTGGCTAATTACCTTTTTTTTAGGCTAAGGGTATTTTAGTCATTGTGCGTTACTTTGAATTTTATTAATTTATTAATTAAATTGCTTGTTGTGCGGTTTGATTAGTAGCTGAATTGGTGTTTTGGTAGTATAAGTGGTTTGACCTTAGCCAACCATGACTAGAAACCTAATGCCATAATTAGAATTAGTTTTCATCATTTATAATTTAATTTAGAATTAATTAGTTACGTTTAAATGATTTAAATGAATTTTTAAGTCATTTTCTTGTTAGCCTTTTTAAAGGCTTTTTGACTTGGAATTTATTCGCAACTTAGGGAGCCTAGGCCCATGTTCAAACCCTAAACCTAACACCCCTACCCCTGGCCGGCCACTAGCAGCCCCCTCCCCTCTCTTTGTAAACACATAGCCACCTAAGAGCAGACCCTAGCCTCCACTCTCCAAAAATCCTAACTTTTTTTATCCGAAGTCCGTTTCTCCCCAAACGAATTCCGTTGTGCTCATAGAAAGGAGAGGATCTTGCTGGAGTACTGATAGCAAGGAGGAGGAGGCATTTGCTCGGGAGAAATCGGCCGACAAAGCGCTCGGAGAATTCCTTTATTGAGATTTTGACTCTCAGTAGGTAAATTCCGATCAACCTTTCTTTCTCCTAAATTTTTCTTCATTATTGCATCCATATAGAAACCCTTGATCTGTGTATGAAGTTTTGTAGTATTTTGGTTTTGTTTGATAGCGGTATCGGACACATATCGGTCTCACGTTGCACGCGTTCGACAAAATTCCACTCAGAATTGAAAAGTATTAATTTTTGATTCTATTTTCACGAAATCCTTCCTTATATGATTTGTAATAACTTTTGTGAAGACGGATCAGAAATTGACACGATTTTGGCATCAGAATGGACACGGACACGCATGCACGAGATCCTGTGCACGCCCTGTAGTATATGTGTCATAACTCGACGCACAGAGCTCCGTCTCGCATGAAATTATACAAGCACGTAGGGGCAACCTCTGCCCACATTCGCGTAAAATTTTACAACGTTTCGTCGAGCGAGCGTGGAGTAATCGCGCGTGCACTGGTCGGCTGAACTGTGCACTCGGGCTGAAATTTGTCGCTGACACGGCCTTCGTACGCGAACACGGCACATCGAGGACCCGTACCAAGAGTTGGAACACGTAGCCCTATACCTAGACTACACAGGGACTAGATCCCGAGTTGTGGCGTGGCCCGACGCGCGAGCCACGAGCGACGACCCGCATGCAAGAGCACGCACGCACGCACGCGCGCGCGCGCAGGCCGCTCTCTGTTGCGCGAGCCGCTGTGTCGCGTCGCTGCGAGTTTGTGTCATGTCGACGTATCCTAGACCTATACCGGGACCATACCTAGCCGTGTGCACGAGCACGAGGCTTCTCGTTGCGCGTGTGACGCACAATCGAGCGAGAACACCCTCTTCGACACGCAGAATCGGTTTTCGATACGCATTCTCTGGACATGACACGGACACGGTTTCGACCACGGGAGTACCCGAGCACGTCCCAGGTGTCGAGACCAATGCACTTGCCTTGTTTTGTGAGTTGGTTTGGAGTATTTTGCATTTTGGGTCGTTTTGTCGAAATTGAATTTTTCGGGTTCAATATTTGAATAGAAATGTGATATTTTGATTCTTCGACTTTTAATCGATATTTTCTGACTTGTTAACTTATATATGATATTTTGGACTTGCGGGAAGTGATCCGCAGGATTATTACCTATTTGTTTGCCTTTTTCCAAGTATATTTGGGTTCTTCCTCCAATATAAAATTGAATAGTTTTATCGTATCTTGATTTTCTGGATTTTATGTATCAAATTCTGAGTTTTTGATCATTGAATGCTGTTTTAGAATTGTGGGAGTTGAATCTTGGGTTTAATTCATATTTTTAACCATTTTATGCACTTATGGTGTTTTCACCTATTGTATATATATATATATATATATATATATATATATATATATATATATATATATATATATATATATATATATATAATTCCTATTATGCCTAATTTTGAATATATGTTAGAGTAGGGTGTTGAGGCCTTGATCTCAGATCTGGGAACTCATTCCAGGTTCAAGATCGACCCTCGTTTGCTTATATACATGGTATATGCATATATCTATATATATGCCTATATATATGTATATATATATATATATCTATATATATATATATATATATATATATATATATATATATATATATATATAGTTTTTTCTATTGATTGTAGTATTTTGTACATAGAATACTCTTGTAGTCATATTCTAACATATCTTCTTAGATTTGTGACTCAGAACTAGCAGCCTTTCGATATCATTCACACCACTCACAACCATGCTTCTTTTCATAACATATATATATATATATATATATATATATATATATATATATATATATATATATATATATATATATATATGTATGTATATGTATATCTATATTACTTGTGATGAATATATAAATATAGGTAATGTAATAATTGCTTGTGATATGACTATAGGAAGTGTTGGGACAGATTAGGATCGACCCAATGAGCTTAGTTTAGTCGAGTTGACCGACAAGTTGACCAAGTTGACAAAAGTCAACTTTGGGTCAAACTTGATCCAAATCGACTCAAACGAACTCCGAATGACTTGAAAACTTGTGTGTGACCGAAAAATTAGTAAACATACTAGTTGACCTTCAGTTGACCAGGTTTGACTAGAGTTGACCAAGGGTTGACTTTGACCCAGAAGGACCTAGAATCATGTAGAATTGTATTGTAGGCATTCCTTATGATATGTTAGACCATGTTGTGACTTGTGGTTACTTTAAATAGGTTTACATAACTCCAGTTCAGTTACACTCCTCATCAGCAGCTCGAATTGTCAGGCGAGTACATTATCTGACCGTTTTATCCTTGCTTGGACGTATTTACTTGTTATAGACTAGTTTACTTGTTGCTGACACGATATATCACGGATTAGTACTATATGGATCTCTTCATGCGATGTTATCCCCTCGGATACATCGATTATATTGTACTCATGTACTTTATCATGTGCATCGTCTACTCATTGTATTCGTACTTATTTATGTATACTAATGTGACATTCATGTACATTCATAATCATGTGAGCCTTCATGTATAACCCAGTATGCATGTGGACTAGCTATCCATGTGACGCACTACTTTTATGTGCAATAACATAACCTGGACAGATCCTTGTGTACTGATTGGGGCAGGAGGAGTATTTATTTGGTTATGTGATCTACACCATTTCATGTATAACTCTAAACTAGATTTAAGTCATGTATAACCTAAGCCTGTTTACATAACCAAACATGTGCTCTGAATCACGTAGTTAGCTCAGTTTTCTTATCTATATCATGTATATCTATTTCCACTATCTCATGTTCTTCTTTTACAGTCTCTCAACTATTTCTTTATTAGCAGTTCATGTATATTATTCTATAGCTTGTTTCATATTTTCTTTCATGTTATGAACAGTGTGAGAGATATATATTCGTTTCTGTCCTGACTGGACCCATTGAAAATATTATAGATGATGAGGATTACTGCGACAGTTACTATGGAGCAGGCCTAGTTTACACATGTGACCTGGATCCTCAGCAAGATCTAGTAGTTGCTGAGGACTTGCCATGAGTTAGATTAGACTTATATTATTATCTAGTATGAGACTGTGTGATTGTATTGAAATTTATTATGGTGTGGTTTGCACCAGGATTATTATTCATTTTGTGACTTTCTGTTGAGATTATCTTTCTTCTATTCCATCTTAGTTATTGTGATTGAGTTGTACCATATATATATTATTCTCCAATTGGAGCATATTCTAGATTGTGTTAGATGTTGGACCTAGGACATCGTTCTACCGCCGACACTACGGCGTAGGCTGGACGTACCCACGTCTCGTGCCCTTAGACCGGGTGTGGGTCATGATACACACACAAGTGTTCATCAAGTCCAACCAATGAGAGGGACACAAGCACAGATACTGAAAGATGAGAGGGAGAGGATTTATACCTCATTGTCGTGGGGGCTCCACGGTCTCGCGAGGAGGAGGATGGACGAGCTCGAGGAGTCGGAAGGGAGCCTCGACGGTGGCGAACAACTGCACAAGGCAGCAGAAATAATAGCGACAACAGCACAGCAACTTGCTGTACTGCGGTGGCTTGCCGACGGCCCTAGGGGCGGTGTCCGGTAGTGGGCCCCCACCAGGTGGCCCCTTGGATGGCGGGGATGCGGAGGTGGTCCGCTCTGGCAGTGGCAACATCCATAAAGGTAGCAGCAGCCGCAAAAACTGCTACGACAGTAGCTTGAAATGGTAGCAGTAGTAGGTACTAATTATTGTTGCCATTAGAATAAGAAGGAGAGGAAGATGAGGGATTGGTAGGGAAGAAGAGGAGGAAGGAGTTAGGGAGAAGATAAGGGGGGAAAGCTCTTGGAAAGACTCTTACGTGGAGAGGGGGTGGCTGCTGTCATATGGAGAGAGGAGGTCGGCCATGGAGGTGAAGGAGGTGATGGGGAAGTCGATGACAAGGAGAAGGAGATGAAGTGATGGAAGGGGATGTGAAGATGGAAGATAAAGGAGTTCAGGTGGAGAGGGGGGTTGTTCGGCCATGGAGGAGAGGGGCTAGGAAGAAAAAAGGTTGTCGTTGAAGGCGAGGGGGTTCGACTGAGTATTGGAAGTAGAGAGGGAGAGAGAGTTTGATGTCAGCTAGGCAGAGGGAAAGGAGTGGCTGTGTATGGAGAGTAAAGGATGTGTGTGCGTTTGATATGTTAAAGAAGAGGAGGGGTGGTTGGCTCTTGGATAAAAAAAGTAGAGAGAGAGTTGAATGTTTTTAAAAGTAACTTTGTGTTGTTGATATGTAATTGGATGAGAAAGAGGGTATTTTATAGATGGATTTCTAAGGTATCTCTTGGCTTTGCCATAATGGGATAATTGGATGGTGATGGTTTGAATTGATTTAATTAGGGATTACTTCCTAATCTTCATAGTTAATGAGTTGCTCATTAGATGGTGAGATTGGATGAGGGAAATTGGTGTTTGGTGTGTTATAGAGAGGGAAAATGGTGTTGGATGTGTAAGGTTTGTCATGAGAGTGGTCATATGAATTTCGGTTAGGTCGGTTTGGTTTAGATTGGGTCAAGTTGGGTTTGGTGTCACCATGACCCTAATTTAAGTCATCGATGATCATGGATAAATAAATAGCATGTAGGGACTCAAATGAATGTGACACAAGTGGCATGTGCATAGTAGGCTCAAAGTGGGTCGTGTCCATATCTGGGGTTGACAGGTTTGGGTCAAAATGGTATCCCAAATTCGAGTCGAAAATAAATATGACTCCGTGGGGTGAATGAAGATAAGGGTGTTGAGTAAGGAAAGTTGTGCGATAAAAATGAAGCACAAGATGGTGTGTCTGAGTGGGACACGAAGGTCATGGGTAAAGAATATCTCAACTAGATCATGCATGTAAAGTTGGTTTTGAGAAAAGAACTAGTCTTGTGCCCCTAAATTAAAAGTCATGGCAACGTGTATATGATAATAAAAAATAGAAGTGGAATTTAATAATAACTAAAAATCTCATGATTAATCGTGTTTAAACTCAAATAAATCTAAATAAATTCTAATTAAAATTTAGAGGGCTTACAATCGTGTTTAAACTCAAGTTGTATTCGATATAATTCCTGGAAGAGTCTAAGGGAAGGGGAGAGTCTTCTGTGTCCATGTTAGTAGGACATTAGGCCATATTGGTACCCTAGGTGGAAGGTTTCAGATCTTTGAAACTCTTGAGATAACTCTATATAATTTCTTCTTGTATTGTTCATCCATCTTGATAACATAGACCCATATGTTAGCTAGTTAAAAGACTGGCGAGTAGACCTCTACTCATATGAATCAATTGTGCTAGACCCTATATCTCTGCCCCTACTGCCAAGGAGAACTGAACAGGTTAAGGGAGAGGTGGATGTAGGTATCTTTGGGTCTTGACACATTAGATTTCCTCTTGTACCAAATAGATACTGATGTGTATATGTTCTCTTATATCAAAAGGATACTAGTATGGTGGTCCCTATCTTGTATCAGTTACTTCCTTATAGAAGTTGCACTTGTTTAGGTTTTACCTTGTAGCAGGTGGCAACCCTAATGCCATATGCCAAAAATTAATGGTAAGCTTGCCTTAGTTGCCAGCATGCTAGCTTATTCCCTGAAGGCAGGGAACCACATGCCTTGTATATGTGTGGTTAGTGCACCAGGATTACAAGTAGAATGCCTAAATTATTATAATATAACTTAGGTATAGAGGTTATACACACCATATCAGAGTATCAGATGACTGAATGCCTGGTATCAGTAAAGGAAATGTCCCATTGGTACGAGTACAACCCCTGCTATAATATACTAATTGAATGCTAGATGTATCCTACTTATCTCTGGTACAGTGCTCTATCTCCTGTACGTTGCCCTGTTCCAGTAAGATACTACCGTGCACTCTCCTAACAAAGCAATAACATATATCACATGCCATTTCCTGCATAGCTAAAACCCTAGTATATTTTATAGTACCTGATAGGCTACCTAAAAATAATTCTTTCCCGAGTCTATAGCTTGGAACCTTGCTATGCAACAACTTGTTCCTGTCATGATTTGACTTGTAGGTAATAGACTCGTAGATACAAGCACCCTATCTCAATAGCCAATACCCTGGGCTTAAATGCAGGACTTTGGGTGCTCACAAATACAGAGATGGAGAGGGATTATTTGTTTGTATTAAGAGTCTTAGGGTGCTATATTCAAATTCCTATATACTATTATAGGGAACAGATGGTAGGAACAATCTTGTAAGGAGTGCCAGGTAGTATCAGAGCTAGGCTGAGCCTCTAATTCCTGAATGTGAGTTAGGTTTCGGAGTTAGGTAGGTATCAGATTTAAGGTTACGGATCAGGTATGGGAGGTCGAGTACTCATGTGATACTTGTTTGCCATTAAAATTGTTTTGATGAAATTTTAATACAAACAGAACAGTGATACAATATAGGACTTAGAGTAGTCCTAGGAGTACACTTTTGTTTAAGCTGGATCCTTAGTGCCAATGGAGCGAGTGGTAATGCGTTGACTCCGTTGACCGGCTGACGACGGTTATCGGTTCTCTGAAGGTGTTGATTGCTCTGGGTGCTGGAGCTTGCTGAGAGGAGGAAGACGTTGAGTGTCTAGAACTTCCTCTCCGGTGATTCTCTGTTGTGGATTCTCTCTGAGTTGTGAGTCTCCCTGTGTGAAGGAGATGATCCTTCTATTTATAGTTTTGTAGGCTGGCTGCTCATGCGCGCATGCAGGATGCGCCGGTGTGGGGACGCCACGTAGAGGTTGCTGATGGAGGCGCACGGATGCTGCGCCCGGATCGAGGGGGAGAACTCTTCATACTGCTGTTGTGAGCCGGCACGTAGCAGAGAGAAGATCTTTTCGTTGCTGAAATCTTGGACGAGTTGAGTCAAAAGACATGTGTCGTCGACTCATGGTTCGAAGATCTCGGATTTGGTGGAGAGGAGTGATCTGGTGAGCTGCGCCTTGGATTGGGCGCAGGAGGAGGCTGCGGCTCATAACCTTTAGGAGTTACAAACCATTTGGGGTGCATGGCTTTTGAGGCGCATGCAGGCGACTATCCTTCTGTCTTTCAGAGAGCAGCCTGGGGCGCATGGCTTTTGAGGCGCATGCTGATTTGGACGCATGGCCGTAGAGGCGCATACGGTTGGTTGAGTGGCCACGTGGCGGTAGCCGTCGAAATAAAGTCATGATGATGCTGACGTTGTCGATGCTTCGTTTTCTGAAAAAGCTGTCAACTGTTCAGACTTTGGAAGGCGTGCTGCCAACTCTGTCAGTTCAGCATTTAATGTTGGTGACGTTCGATGGACAGCTGAGTGGGCACGTCGGTTGGCGTTCCACTCGGTATGGAGATGTGTGGGGGCGCACCCTCTGTAATGCGCCGAGTACTGTAGGGTGCGTCTGTGTGATGCGCCTGATGCCGAAGGGCGCGTCCGTGTGATGAGCTGTCTGGCTGGCGCATCGGACATGTCTTTTAATGATGCGGCTGTCTCGCTCTTCGAGTGCTATAAATAGCCATTTGGCTGAATTCGAGGCGTCCGGTTCATCCATTTAATGTAAATTCATTACACGGAATTCGGAGGGCCATCCACTTGGCGCGTGGGTTTGATCTGCCCGGCCTATAAATAGTGGCATGGAGAGAAGATTTGCTTCTCATTCCCTCATGTACTTCCAACATGAACTTGAACATGCGGGTGCATTCTGTTGACGAAGTGCTCCCGAGGGTGAAGATGAGACGCTGTGTTATCTTCGATGCACTTGAAGGTGACTGTTACATCCAAAAGACGGAGTCGAGGGCTTCCGAGGCAGGCGGAAGGTGCCTGTTGCATCCAAAGATAGGGATGCTCGGGCCTTGTCTCCGTTATTCCGGAAGAGCCGTAGATCGGAATGGCGGTGCTAGGCTCTATCTTCATTCAAAGTGGGGTTTGCCCACTTTGGTTGTGTTGAAAGCTGCTCCTTTAGCCGCGGTTTCGATCACGGTCTTCCTTCGCCTTTGGAGGCTCTTTCGAAGCCTTCCCTGGCCACAGCATTTGCTGTGCTCTTCTCTTCCTTGGTTCCAGCCAGAGGGTTAAATGCTTTGCTTGACGAAGCACTTATCAGGTGAGCCTGGCTGGAAGAGCGGCACATAACTGGGCTGCTGAAGGGATGTACATAACTGAGCTGGATGCACATGACTGAGCTGCTGAAGATATGGTGGGATGCGCCTGGTTGGAGGCGCATGATGTCTGCTGCGCCTGACTGATGGCGCATGGTGGCTGGTGCGCTTATCTGGAGGCACATGGTAGCCGCTGGCTGTAGACTTAGGATCTTTCCTTTGTAGAAATTCTCCTTTGTACAACCTTTTCTTAGACATGTAATAGACTTCTGTATATCAAAAAAAAGTCTTCTTTCGAATGTCTATCTTTATTGATCTTGCTGTGAAGTTCTTCGTCTGAGTTCTAGCGCATGTAGTGTCTAGCGCATGGGCTTTCTGGTTGTGAAATTCCATGCTTCTATAAGACCCCCTTCAAAGTTTTCAAAACTTTTGAATAAGTTTTGAAATACTTTGAATAAGAAGCATGGAGGTCAGGGCGCATGATTTCTGGGCGCATGCCTGTTCGGGCGCATGCTCTTCTCAGTTAATGATGATGGTGCCTCGGTAACCGAAAAGATTAATGATGATCTTTTGGTTTTATTTGCTGCTATCCTTGCACAGAACCCGAGGCGACGGCTGAGATCACACGTCATCTGTTCACGCGTGCGACCAAGCCCTATAAATAGGTAAGAGTTGGAGAGAGAAAGGGTTCTTCTTCTCTGTGCCTCTGCTTCTTTAGAGTTTCTTCTTCAAAACCCTAACTTCTCCTTCCTCGAGAGAATGGCTCCCAAGACTCCTCGCGGTGCTGCCGGCAAGGGGAAGGAGAAAGCGAAGGAGTCTGTCGATGAGGATGTACCTATCACTCTTGCGACTCTTGCCGACGTTCGTCCTGAGGTGACAGGTGGGTTTCGTCTCTGCTTTGGGCCCTGTGCCCTAACTGCCGACGCGTATAGGCTTCGGTCTTTGATGATACGCCGAGGTTCTATCCTGCCGACGTGCATAGGTTATACCTCTATCATGCACCGAGGTTTTAATGGCTGACGCGCATGGGTTTTATTCCCTGAAGATGTGCCGAAACCTTTGCTGACGCGCATGGGCTCACGCTCTGATAATGCGCCGAAGCTCCAATGCCAACGCGCATGGGCTTACGCCCTGATGATGTGCCGAGACATGCTGACGCGCATGGGCCTATGCCCTGATGATGCGCCGAAGCAGATGTGCATGGGTTCATACCCTGGCAATGCGCCAGTCTGCTTGACATATTTTGTCTTTTTGCCTGACTTCCACTTTTGTTGTGCCAGTGTCGATGACGATCCCTTTGTTGAATGAGGTCCTCCTGGACGCTTCTCTTTGTCCGATGGGAGTTGATTTTGATGAGGCGGTGATCAACCCTGCAAAGGATGCTATCCTTCAGGACCAACCTCGTGAGAGGATGCTACAAATCCAGGTCCAGTTGCCGCTTTTCCTCCAGAGTATGATGGAGAGCGGTAAACTGAAGTCTGCTGATTCTGAAGGTGTGACTTTCTCAAAGCCTGCCTTTTTGTTTGGCGACCGATTAGTCTCTTCCGAAGTGAAGATATTGAAGATCAGAGAAGACTGGTTCTTTGCTGCTAAGGGCATGATGTTATACATGCGGCAGGTTGACCGCCAGTTGCCACTGACAGCCTTTTATCGTCTAGCTTCGAAGAGAAGGATGGGTTGGGAACTTACTCCTTCTCAAGGAGGTGCCTTGGGGGGTTCCCTTTCGATTGACACCACCTCGAACCAGCGAGACACCTTGACCGCCTCACGAACCGGTTCTTCGTTCAGTTACCGAGCTTTGCGTCCTGGGAGCATCTATAGTGAAGTCCCAAATGACACGTTTCCCTTTAGTACCCCGACTTTTGCAAATCGGATGCTGACGTCGAAGGTCACGTATCCGACAGCTGGTTTTAGAGTCGAAGGTTGGTGTCACTACATCCCAAAGTGGGACGAGTTGACCTCCTGGGTGCTTTCCAGGTTCAAAGTTGAGCTTAAGGAGATAGGGCTGACTGCCGCCATTCGGGCCACGCAGGCAGGCGTGGACCTCAATAAGCCGATGTTCCTTGCGCTCTTGGAGCTTTTCAACGCCCAGACTGGCAGCTTCTATTGGCCCTTCATGAGATGTACGAAGTGTCCAAGCTTCCTTGGGGCTCGGAACCGTACGAGGAATATTTCCCATCAAATGAAGAGATCCAGGTCTTGGAAGATAAGGACCCGGAGATGATGGCCGTTTTCAAGGAGGTGACGAGCCATCATTATCTGATGCACCGGAGGGACAAGGGTAAGACCCAGCCTCACGTGACTGCTTGGAGGGACTATGTCTTCAGGCAGGATTTGGCGGATCCTTCGAGGATCCGATTTGCGACTCCGTAGGGCTTGAAACCCGCGGAAGTGAGTTCTGAAATAACCCGACTGGACGAGAGGACCCCACATTCCAATGAGAGCGGCAAGGATACGTACAGCTGTTTCTGGCACTGCGTGCACCGGATGTCATCTAAGGCAGTGTTGACGGCCTACTTGATGATATGGCTTCCGGATTGCATATTTGCAGGGGGATCCGGTGCCGTTGAGAGGGTACATCGGAATCTCATTTTGCCTGCAGTGAAGTTGGCCTTTGGACGACCTTTAGCTCTCCTCCCCGCGATGGTGTGCAACCTGTTGCGCAGTTTGAGGTCTTTTGCTGATGATGTGATCCACGAGAAAGGTAATAATGACAACTTTCCCCGGGCCGAGCTGCCTTTCCATTATCTTATGGGGTGGCTGATCTTACATCATCCGAATGTGATGAGTCCTGGCCCTGAGGAGGACCATGTTGAAGGAGATGCCTTCATTCGCCGCTTCTACAAGAGGAAGTGGTCTTACACTAGCGTCCCCGTTTGTAGGAGGGTTTTGTCCTTCCTTCAGGGTGGGAAATCGTGAAGGTTGGCCCGATCTTCAAGAATTTCGAGGCCGACCAGGATTTGGTTGATTCTGGCGAGGATGCGGTTACTTTGCCGAAATGGAGTTTTTGTTGGTTGCAGAGTATCCGGCCTTCGCACCTGGTCTACCGTAATCAGAACAGATGTTATCTGGAACCGTACTTGCCAAGCCGATTTGCTCGTCAATTTGGCTACACTCAGCTAATGCTGCGGAATCCCAGTAGCAGTCTAGGCTTCATCGGGAGTTTGCTGGATGGAGCCCGGGGCTGGCAGTATTATAACGCTGGATGCACTAGCGTTAAGTTTACCACACCAGTTCGTAATCCTCGGCCGCCGATCTTATATCCGGCCGCCAAGCTGTATTGCACTATGAATACTATGTCTCCTGGTTATGACAGGGAGACTAGTTTCATCATTGGAACCCAGTTGGAGGCAACAACGAATATGTTGGTGGCAGCTCGGTCATATCGTCCGCCAGAATTGGCGGGGTATCGGGCTGCTGCTGTGGCACCAGTGAGAGACCCGTCTGTCGGGAAAAGGCGGGCTGACCCAGAAGCTGGTTCTTCTGTACCGAAAAGGTCGAGAAGGATGTCGACCCCGAAGATTATGGAAGCGCCACTTGTAACGCCAACGGGCTCAGCTCCCGCTGAGGTAAGGAGTGCTTCATAATTCCAGTTTTTTATGTCATTGTGGCGACTTATGTTCTTCTTCTTGTAGGGATTGAAGAAGAAGTCTCGTGCTTCGAAACCGGGCACCAGTAAGCCGAAGGAGGTGGCAGGCTCTTCTGAGGAGCGCATTCCACCAATGATGAAGTCTCCTGTGGAGGAGGGTCCCGAAGATGTTCCCGCGGAGGTTTTAGTATCTCCTGACTTTGAAGTCGCAACAACTTCTGGGATAGTACCATCTGCCGTGGAGGCCTTGGATGCTGAGGGTCCTACAGACTCGAGGCATCCTGATGATGAAGTGGATTGGAGTTCGTCGCCTTCTGGTGACGTCCCTCCAGCGTTGCAAGGGTCCGTTGCGGGGGCAGCAGAAGCAGTGAGGATAGAGGAGAGGGTTGATTCCCCTCCTGGTCATGATGAAGGGAGGTCGGCTGAATCATTGCCAAATCCTTCCTTGGCTTCAACCATGGACATAGAGATGGCTACCGATCAGGCGGTAGCGACAGATTTTGTCCCTGTAGAGGGACTTGAGAAGAATGAGACCCTTCTGCCGGTCTTGTCTCCTGGGGCTGGCCAGGAGATAAATGTTGATCTCCCCGTTTTGCCGGGGGAGGTAGCTGATGCTGATAGAACGTCGGGGGTAGAAGAGGTGGCCGTCGACGTCGGTGATTTCTTCGAGCTTGAGAAGGGTAAGGGTGTGGAACCCTCTGTTGCTCCTTCCACTTGGGGTACTATCACGACGCATGTGCCGGCTCCTTCTGTTCCTTCGGCTCCTCGGGCTAGCAGTCTGGCCCCTGTTGATGAAGAGCCTATTGCTGCCGAGGTTCAAACCTCTCAGATCGAGGTTGGCGGATCTTTCTCCGGTCCGCAAACTGTAGTAGCTCCCCCAACTCCTGCTATGACGCCGCAGGTGCTGGCGGATGCCGACGAGTATGTGAAGTTCCTCGTCGAGAGAGTGTACAAAATGCTGGAGAAAGGTGTATCTGCAGTGATGGATGCCAAGGGGAGCTTTGCGACAGCAAAAGCTTTGGCAATGCCTTGTATCGAGCTGATCCGCGTTCACCAAGGCCATAACCATATGGCCAAAATTCTGGAGGTTTCGGTGATTGAGCTGGACGAGCGGCTCGCGGAACTGCAGCGCATCCAACGAAATGACCTCTCTGTCTTGATAGATGCAGAGATAGGGAAGTTGATTGCTGAAATCGAGGCTTCCTATCGAGCCGATGTGAGCAGTTGGGAGCGTGAAGTGGCTGGGACTGAGACTGCGGCGGAGCAGTTGTCTCAATCTATGAAGAAGACCGTTGATGCTAACATCGCAGAGGTTGATGCTCAGATGCGCCGTCTTGAAGACCAGCGGGCCCAACTTCAACTAGAAGCTGATCGTGTCCTGGCTGAACACGTGGCATTCAAGCAGGAGGAAGCGACTCTTACTCAGCGGACCCTTGCTTTGGCTCAGCAGCGACGACAGCTTGATGAGAAGTATGAGAGTAAAACTTCCGCTGAGGCTGTCGGATTAATGCGTCAAGAAGCCGAGCTCCGAGTCCAGGCGACTGTGGAAACTCGCACTGCCGACCTGAGACGTCGAGTCAAAGAGCTCTCATCCCACCCTGGAGAGGATCGAGGACTGTAGTTTCTCTTCTTTTTATGTGTTTTTGCAACTTTTGCTGGGGAAATAGCGTATTTCTGTACTCCCTTTTTTGAAATATACTATCTTTTTTTTTGATGTGTTCATTTTTGATCTCATGAACTAGATGATTTATGTGGACCTATTATCTTTTGCGCACCTTGGTTTTTAGGTACAGATAATAAGTTTGAAGGAACCAACATGTTTGCTCAGAGGTAATGTGGACATGGCAATCATTAGGTTCAAATGATAGAATCTTCCTACTCAGAGGTATTTATGGACGTGGTAGGAATGATCCTGGGGGATACGCTGAACAACTCAGAGGTAATGTAGACGTAGAAGTTCTGCGATCAATGTACGACAACACAGGAGTTGTTTGTACGGGATGTTTACTCAGAGGTAATATGGACGTGGTAAACATGAAGGATAGCGTAAGCTCACGAAATGTAAGGTTCCGCTTTGTAGGATGTAGAGAGACAACTCAGAGGTAATATGGACGTGGTTATCTTTCTACGGAAGGATGCCACGGAACAGCTGGGTTCCGGAAGCGTTTGATTTTGTGAAAAGAGGTTGTTTGGGGAAATACATGTCTTGGAGGATGTCAAGAATAGTACTTCTTTAGGAACTTGCCGTTGATGGGCATCATGAACAAGTCCCCATTGGGTTTGGCGAGGCGGTAAGCACCGTTTGAGTATACCGTCTCAATGATGAAGGGTCCTTCCCATTTGGGCTCGAACTTCCCTGGTGTCTTGTGAGTTAACACCATTAGCCTTCTGACTGCTAAAACCAGGTCGCCAACTTGGAAAGTTCTTTGCTTGACCTTCTTGTTGAAAGCCTGTGATATACGGGCTTGGTAAAGTTCGATGCGTTGTTGAGCTAGGAGACGCTTTTCGTCAAGTGCCTCCAGTTTTCGCAGACGACGACGTTGATTGTCTTCTTCTGTGAGTTTGTTTGTGATCGCTACTCGGAGTGAGAGGATCTGGATCTCGAGAGGCAGTACCGCTTCGCTCCCGTAGACCAGGAAGAATGGTGTGTTGCCTGTTGGGGTCCGTACCGTTGTGCGGTAGGCCCAAAGACATTCGTCGAGCTTTTCGTCCCAGTCGCGTTTGTTGGATGACACGACCTTTTTGAGCAGCCTGACGATAGTTTTGTTGAACGCCTCGGCCAATCCGTTTGCTGCCGGATTATAGGCGATTGAGGCCACGTTTTGAATGCGATTCTTGTCACAGAACCTGCTGAAAATATGGCTAATGAACTGGGGACCATTGTCATGAATGATTCGCCTGGGTACTCCGAAACGGTAAATGACATGGTGTTTGATAAAGCTGACCACCCTGGAGCTTTTTACTTCCGCTAGTGGGACTGCTTCCGCCCATTTGGAGAAGTAATCGGTGATGGCCAGGATGAAACGATGTTCTCTTGATGAAGGAGGGGTGATTGGTCCTACAATGTCCATGCCCCAGGCTTCGAATGGCCAGGAGGCGACTGTAGGATGTAGAGGTTCAGACGGTGTATGTATGAAGTCTGCATGAAGTTGGCATGCATGGCACTTCTTAGCATATTCTACTACGTCGGCGGCCATGGTTGGCCAGTAGTAGCCCATACGTCGCAGTCGATCTTGCAACTTAGGACCTAGTTGGTGAGCTCCGCAAGTTTCGTCATGAGCTTCTCGAAGAGCTTCGGCCGCTTCTTCGTTAGACAGGCATCGAAGGAGAAGCCCGTCGAAGGAGCGTCGGTACAGCGTTTTAGTGGCTGTATCGTAGTAGAATCGAAGAGAGCGTCTTCTGACTGAGACGGCTTCCTTCGGGTCTTCCGGAAGGATTCCGTAGACGGCGAAGTCGATGAACGGGAATCTCCAGTCTCGGACATTAACATCGGTGTTTGTCGGCACGGCGTGAGCCATTTGCAAACATAGGTTGTTTCTGGGACAAATCAAGTCTCGGCCAGTTACCGTGACATAGTGTTGAGTCCCAAGGGGCACGGCCAACGAGGCTGCGAGGCCAGCCAGAGCGTCAGCCTCCAAGTTTTGTAGACGGGGTACATGTTCGATGAAGAACCCAGTGAAGGTTGAAATGATGTTCAATGCAACTTCATGGTAAGGGATCAAATCTTCATGGCGAACCTCGTATTGCCCCCGAATCTGGTTTACGACGAGTTTCGAGTCGCCGTAGGCTTCCAGATGATCCACCCCCAGCTGTTGTGCTAGCTGGAGTCCCATGACGAGTGCGTTGTACTCAGCAACATTGTTGGAGCACGGCTTCGAAAGAGAGTATGTGCGCTGGATGACCAGCTGATCGGGGGAGACCAAGACTACCCCCACTCCTGGGATGATTTGGCCGTTGGGGCCCGTTCTTGAAGCGCCATCGAAGAACATCCGCCAAACGGGGCTTCCTTCAGTGACGTTTGATTCTTGGACTTCATCCGGGATGTCTTCATAGAGTTTTGAAGATTCTGGGATGGGGTGTGCAGCTAAAAAGTCAGCCAGAGCCTGACCCTTGACCGCCTTCTGCGGGACAAACACCATGTTGTATGGCGTTAGTAGGATCGCCCATGTAGCCAGCCGGGAGTTTAATGACCCTGGCTTCGTCATGAGAACTCTGAGTGGATTGACTCGGGAGATGACGTGAATTGTCTAGCCCGAGACGTAATGACGAGTCTTCTGAATGGAAAACACCAAAGCCAAGCACTCCTTTTCAACGGGGTTGTACCGGTGTTCGGCCCCGATGAGTGTTCGACTGAGGTAGTAGATTGCTTGCTCGTAGCCTGCATCGCTATTTTGAGCCAGTAAAGCGCCGAGGGAATGATCCATGGCACGGACGTAGAGGAGGAATGGTTTGCTGGCGACAGGTGCCACTAGGACTGGCGGGCTTGTCAAGTAAGCCTTGATGTCGTTGAAAGCCTTTTGGCACTCCTCTGTCCAGACGTAAGAGACTCCCTTCTTCATGAGCTGAGTAAAGGGTTGACATTTACCGGAGAGGTTTGCTATGAACCTTCGGATGTATGCCAGACGTCCCTGTAAGCCCCGAAGTTCTCGAAGGTTCTTCGGAGGGTCCATGTTGAGGATGGCTTTAGTCTTCTCGGGATCGACATGAATGCCTTTTGCCGTGATGACAAAGCCCAGGAATTTGCCGCTAGAAACCCCCAGGAAGGATTTAGCGGGGTTCATTTTGAGTTGATGTGCCCGCATGAGATCAAAGACCGTCCTCAGGTCCTGTAGGTGATCTCTTTTGAGGCGGCTCTTGACTGCGATGTCGTCAACATAACACTCAACTGTCTTGCGAAGATGTTGACGGAAGATGGTACTCATCGCTCGTTGGTATGTTGCACCGGCATTCTTCAAGCCGAAAGGCATTACTGTGTAGCAGAAAACACCTTTCGGAGTCCTGAATGACGTGTGTTTTGCATCATCGGGGAACATCTTGATTTGATTGTAGCCTGAATACCCGTCCATGAAGGACATGCGTTCAAAGCCACATGTGTTGTCGATCATTACATCGGTGATTGGGAGCGGGAATTCATCCTTCGGGCAAGCAGAGTTGAGATCCCTGAAGTCGATACAGACTCGTATCTTCCCGTTCTTCTTGGTGACAGGGACGACGTTGGCTACCCAGTCCGGGTGTTGTTCCTCACGGATGAAGCCACTGGTCAAGAGCTTGTCCACCTCCTGATCGATGGCATTCATGATGTCCGGGCGGAAGCGTCGCTGTTGTTGTTTGATAGGTTTGGCATCTGGTAAGATGTTCAACTTATGCATCGCGATCTGTGGATCGAGACCCGGCATGTCTTCGTAGCTCCAGGCGAAGACGTTAATATACTCTTTAGCCAGTTGGACTAAAGATTCTCGGTCTTCTCCTTCCAAGCTTTTGCTGATAAAGATGGGTTTAGAAGAAGACCCATCCCCGAGGTCGATCTGCTCGACTTCGTCTTCGGTGGGAGGTTCTCGTAACTCAAAACGAGACTCCCATTGTTCTCCTAGGCGTTGAGCCCAGGGTTCCTCTTCGAAGGGTTCCAGCGGTTGGTCTTCGCCTTCATCTTTCTGAGGTTGCGCCGATGTCATGTTAGCTGACAGTACTTTCCTGAAGACTGATCCGATACTGGTATCGGAATCCTACGTCGATGCTTCAGACGAGTGGGAATGTTCTATGTCTTCTGCGTCTGAACTCTCTGGAGTTGATGGCGGCGTGACATAGCCTAACCCCCGTCGAGTCCGATTATAGTAATCCTGTGGCTTTCCATTGGGCATCGAAAGCCGGACAGGGAGATGCCGACCCTTGCCGTAGTTTAGGCCTTTATTGCTTTTCAGGTCGTAGCCCATCTTTTGGATGATGCGCTTTGCCATATCCGTGTACCGATAGACTTGTACTCTGCCGGTATCAGGTTCGGGCTCGATTGACGGGAGGTCCTGATGACGCTCGACTTTGCCCGAGATGATGGTGCCTTCGTCTCGGCTTCGTGGGGGGATTATGAAGACTCCTTGAGACGGGGCCACTCGATTATGGTGGACGTTCGTTATTTGTGTTTGCAACGACCGTAGAGCGTTGTCTAATGTATACATGGCATTCCAGTGTGGAAGACAAGAATAATTGAAAGACACTCTATTATTGATAAAGTACGAGATTTTATCCCGTGGGATTACATTGTCTAAGGAGGGTGCGTCTACATCAGCAGAGATATATTCGCCAAGCTCCTCATCTGTAAGCACTGGGGCCGGATCAGGAGAGTCCTCCACCGCTCTGACTTTGGGGTCTGAGAGGGTTATGTGAGCCCTCTCCGGCATTTTGGATGACTGCGGCGGCTTGCCTTTAAGACGCACCTTGAGAGGTGCCTCGGTTGCGCCTCCGATGAGTGGCGCCTTCCCTTGTAATTTTACCACCAGGGGAGCCGCTGTTTGAGGTGGCTTTCCCTTGAGGCGTATCTTCAGGGGAGCTTCGTGAGTCGGTGCTTTTTCTGATAGCTTGATGCTCATTGGAGGCGCCTTCTGGGGAGGCTTGCCCTTCAATCGGATTTTCAAGGAGGCGTCGGGAGTCATTTCGGGCTCCAAGTCCGGCTCTGTTGCCGTCTCTGCTTCATTATCGGCGTCGTTGGCTTCCTCCTCGTCAAGTGGCTTGTACAAGTCAGAATCGGTGAAGTAGGCCTCAATCCCTTTGAAGGGATCGATATCTGCAAACTCCGTCCGGATGACGCCGTTGGTGGATACATATTTCATGCATTGGTGGAGCGTGGAGGGCACCACCATGTACTCATGTAACCATGGTCGTCCGAGTAAGATATTGTAGTTGACCTCGGCATCCACCACATAACAAGTCACCTCAGTTTTGAGGCTGCCGATGTGACACTTCAGCCGAATCTTGTCCAGTGGCTCGCTCTTGCTAGCGTTGAAGCCACTGATGGTCGTATTGGAGGGCGCCAGCCGGTACATTGGGATCCCCAGCTTTGATAGCAGCGCCTTTGGAATGATGCTTAGGGAAGACCCCGGATCGATCTGAATCCTGCTCACCTTTACCGAACCGATGTACCCTGTGTAATACAACGGTCGGTTACGTCGGTGATGCTTGAGCAGCATGTCTTGTTGGGTGAAAGTTATGTTTGGGATAACTTCATCCGCACAATGACAGTGTGCACAAGTAGTTGGGAGGTCTTCAGGCTGCTTGATTTGACTGAGAAAGGATTCGGCATCCTTCAGAGCTTCGCAGAGAGCTTCTCGGGAGTCCTTGGAGAGACACAGGAGCTCGAACAAAGACAAGCGTGCAGGAGTACTGGCCAGTTGTGCCAGAATGTCAAAATTGTGGGGCTTGGCTAGCCCCAAAGCATTTTTTTTTCCGCAGAGGTCTGTCGAAACGGGCCTCCACTTGCTTTTGTTTATTGGCTGCTGAGGGCTTGGATGGACCCTCCTCAGGAATGGTGCCAGGAGGCACCACTTCGGCGGCAGCTTCACCGGGCTGGGAGTTCTGTTGTGCACGCGTCTGCATAGGAAGCGCCTCTTCCGTTGAAGAAGAGACCGTGCGGCAAGACTTGATCTTCCTGCCTTTTGCTTTGGAGGTAGGGCGTACCTCCGGTTGAGTTACCTCGGAGACGAGGTCGGGGTGAACCCAGAGGACCTCTCCTCGAGATGTGGTGAGTGGGACAAGTCCACTCACATTGTCACGGGTGGGTGGCAAGTTCACCACCTCCATTGTCGCCTTAGGGATGGGGACGACGCCATCTTGTGTGGTAGTCGGCGGCAAGGTGCCGAACTGAAGTGACACCACATTAGCTGACACCGTCTTCTCTTCGTAGTCGACGGAGATTACATCCACATTGATCATGCGCTGGATGTAATTTTTGAGGATGTAGCAGTCCTTGGTCGGGTGTCCGACAAACCGATGGTAGTGACAGTACCTCGGGTTGTCCACTTTCCTGACTTCATCGGGCCGCTTCGGGTCCGGAAGCTTGATCTTGTCACCCTGCTTCAGTATCTCAAAGAGTTGCAGGGTGTCGTCATCATTGAATGAATAAACCTCCTTGGGTCTCGGTGCCAGTGGAGGCTTTTGAGTAGGCGCAGATGCGCCCTTCGAGGCATTAACAGTCAATGCCTGTTTCCCCTTTGTTTCTCGTCCGGAGTTGTTGATTGCGGACTTTTTCCCCTTATCGTCAAAGGCGGGGAAGCTAACACCCAGAAGACGTGCATTGGCCGCCTTCTTCTCTGCAGCTTCAGCTTCGATGATTAGGGAGCTCCAGTCGGGAGGGGGGTAGAGTTAAGCCAGAGCTTTACTGCAGGCAGCATGTTCATACTGCAAGCGGAGAGAAGCGCATGCTCTGGCATGCCTGGAGGTAGCCTGAAGCAGGCCTGACGGAAGCGTTCGATGAATGCCCGAACCGTTTCCTTGTCCTTCTGGCGTATCTCAATGAGAGACGCCATCGTCATGTCCTTCCCACCGTCGTAGAAGCGGTCGAGGAAGAGGCGTGTCAGGTCGTCGAAGGACGATATGGAATTATCGGGAAGGCTGCAGTACCAGTCATACGCCACCCCTTTCAGGGCCCCAACAAAGATGCTGGTGAAGAGCGCGTCCTCCTTCAGAAGATGCCCTGTCTGCGACTGGAAGTACGTCAGGTACCGTCGTGGAGAGTCCTTTCCGTCATACGGCGTGAGTGTTTGTGGTTTATACTTTGGGGGATAAACCACCTTGTTCCACTCAAGGGGATAAGGCTGGGGAATGCCCATCTTCTGGCGCTCCTCCTGCCTGTTCTTGGACTCGAAGCGCTCCCGCAGATCTTTGATCATTTCGACCACGTCCTCCGTGGAGCTAGGAGTCGGGGAAGGAGGTACCACCCGGAGTGGAGCGTTTGAGGGCTCCGACGTCCGGGGTGCTTCTGTGTCTGAGGGTGTCCGTTGGAGGGGCACACTCGACTCTCCATTGGCTCCTGGGTCGGGACCATTTGAAGGTGTCCTGATCAAGGCCGACCGCATCTCAAATACTGCATGAGTCAGTGCTTGTATTGAGGCAGAGAGGGTTTTGAGTCCTCCCTCTAGCGAGTCTATGCGCTGGACAATATCCTGTGGCGGCGCATCAGTCTCAAGATCACCCTCGGTCATGTATACTGTCATGACACGGCCGGAAGTGGATGGATTAGTTGAGGCTTCGCTCTCAGCCTCGCTCTCATGTGGGGGAGTCACTTCTCCTGGTGTTTGGCCACCCCCAGCCACATTCTGGAGTTCGTCTTCGACAGGCGCATCTGCAAGGGCCTGACTGCCCTCGGCTCTGTCTTGAAGGGCCTCTTCGTTTCCAGCACTACCCCCGGCGGTGTCCTGGAGGACATCGTCATTTTGAGGGGCTTCAGGGAGGCCATCTTCGCCTTGATGAAGATCCGCCGCAGCTGTGCTTTGGACATCTTCGTCTTCGGAAGGAGGCTCGACAAGGGTCTGGCTACCCCCAGCTTCCTCCAAGAACTTCTTCCTCGACCGAGTGCCTTCGAACACTCCAGAGGTCGAGACAGCTGCCTTGGTTTTCCTCGGCTGGCTTTTGGATGAAGACGAGGAATTGGCAGTCGTCTTCCGGACAGATGAGGAGTTGGAGATCACGTTGCATGAAGCAACCTTTAGCTCCTCTTCTGCTGACACCTTCGTCCCATGGCGATGTCGGAGGGGTGTCGATGATTGTAGCCGTTGGAAGACCGACTGCTTTGGCGGTACTGCCGTCTTGCAACAGCAGTTGATGGTGACCACTGCACAAGTGTGCCCCGTGAGAGGCGCATCGTGCTTGTTGGTCAACTCTCCTGACCGGCGCTTGTGAGTGATCACGTTGCGCAGGTCGTTGGAGGAAAGTGCTACCCTCACACCCCTCTCAGGCGCATGGCAGGGCCAAGCGCCGGGGTGGTCGGGTGAGTGCTGCGCCCCCTGATCTAATACCAAGCAGGCATCACGATCAGTAGTGGGGGAACCACAGCATTTGAAGTGACTTGAACGGACCTCAAACGCACAACCAGAGGAGGCGCGGGAGTTCAAGACCACTGGGTTTGCCTCTCTCGGCTTGGTTGTGCACGCAGTGAATGCGCCCAAGCGAGATGAGGACTTTGAAGGTCGACTCGTTGTCGGTGCAGAAGCACTTGAGTCAACCTTGTACAGCTTGCCGTCGGCAGCGCGCGTGATTGTAAGCGCGTGCCTCTGGCCGGCTGCTGGCATAGCACGTTTGTGGCGCATGGCCCGTGCCGCCTTGGATTTCTTCGTACCAGCCCGCTGGGGCGTATAGTACTCAGCATCCAAATTCTCCTCGCCATTACAGCGAGTGAGTCTGTCAAAGACAGAGGCTCTTTGTGGCACATCAGAAGTGATGCGCGGGGCATTGGCTGCGCCCCTGCTCCGTCGACGTATCTTCCTCGCCTGAGAGGAAGATGGCTGGAGAACGTGGTCAGCCGTACGCTTCCCCGAGAGATGCGCTGCATCAGCGGGCGCACCTTGACTGCTGAGGACGTCAGCAGGAAGGAAAGGCTGGACGGGCGCATCCCCTTCAACGGTGGTGCCCGAGGCGTCGACTTTACGCACCCAGACTACGCGGGTCTTCTTCGGCTTCGACAGCCGCTTCGAAGGACTCGCACTTCCTTCAGAAATGAACTCCTCGTACGCCTGTTGATTGAGGCGCACTACCAGCGTCTTGTGGGAGGAGCCCACCTTCACGTCGTCGGCCTGTGACACAACCTTCTTGGTAGAGGAGAAAGAAGTCCCCAGCAGAGTCGCCAGCTTGTTTGCCATTAAAATTGTTTTGATGAAATTTTAATACAAACAGAACAGTGATACAATATAGGACTTAGAGTAGTCCTAGGAGTACACTTTTGTTTAAGCTGGGTCCTTAGTGCCAATGGAGCGAGTGGTAATGCGTTGACTCCGTTGACCGGCTGACGACGGTTATCGGTTCTCTGAAGGTGTTGATTGCTCTGGGTGCTGGAGCTTGCTGAGAGGAGGAAGACGTTGAGTGTCTAGAACTGCCTCTCCGGTGATTCTCTGTTGTGGATTCTCTCTGAGTTGTGAGTCTTCCTGTGTGAAGGAGATGATCCTTCTATTTATAGTTTTGCAGGCTGGCTGCTCATGCGTGCATGCAGGATACGCCGGTGTGGGGACGCCACGTGGAGGTTGCTGATGGAGGCGCACGGATGCTGTGCCCTGATCGAGGGGGAGAACTCTTCATACTGCTGTTGTGAGCCGGCACGTAGCAGAGAGAAGATCTTTCCGTTGCTGAAATCTTGGACGAGTTGAGTCAAAAGACACGTGTCGTCGACTCATGGTTCGAAGATCTCGGATTTGGTGGAGAGGAGTGATCTGGTAAGCTGCGCCTTGGATTGGGCGCAGGAGGAGGCTGCGGCTCATAACCTTTAGGAGTTACAAACCATTTGGGGCGCATGGCTTTTGAGGCGCATGCAGGCGACTTTCCTTCTGTCTTTCAGAGAGCAGCCTGGGGCGCATGGCTTTTGAGGCGCATGCTGATTTGGACGCATGGCCGTAGAGGCGCATGCGGTTGGTTGAGTGGCCACGTGGCGGTAGCCGTCGAAATAAAGTCATGATGATGCTGACGTTGTCGATGCTTCGTTTTCTGAAAAAGCTGTCAACTGTTCAGACTTTGGGAGGCGTGCTGCCAACTCTGTCAGTTCAGCATTTAATGTTGGTGACGTTCGATGGACAGCTGAGTGGGTGCGTCGGTTGGCGTTCCACTCGGTATGAAGATGTGTGGGGGCGCACCCTCTGTAATGCGCCGAGTACTGTAGGGCGCGTCTGTGTGATTCGCCTGATGCCGAAGGGCGCATCCGTGTGATGCGCTGTCTGGCTGGCGCATCGGACATGTCTTTTAATGATGCGGCTGTCTCGCTCTTCGAGTGCTATAAATAGCCGTTTGGCTGAATTCGAGGCGTCCGGTTCATCCATTTAATGTAAATTCATTGCACGGAATTCGGAGGGCCATCTACTTGGCGCGTGGGTTTGATCTGCCCGGCCTATAAATAGTGGCATGGAGAGAAGATTTGCTTCTCATTCCCTCACGTACTTCCAATATGAACTTGAACATGCGGGTGCATTCTGTTGACGAAGTGCTCCCGAGGGTGAAGATGAGATGCTGTGTTGTCTTCGATGCACTTGAAGGTGACTGTTACATCCAAAAGACGGAGTCGAGGGCTTCCGAGGCAGGCGGAAGGTGCCTGTTGCATCCAAAGATAGGGATGCTCGGGCCTTGTCTCCGTTATTCCGGAAGAGCCGTAGATCGGAATGGCGGTTCTAGGCTCTATCTTCCTTCAAAGTGGGGTTTGCCCACTTTGGTTGTGTTGAAAGCTGCTCCTTTAGCCGTAATTTCGATCACGGTCTTCCTTCGCCTTTGGAGGCTCTTTCGAAGCCTCCCATGGCCACAGCATTTGCGGTGCTCTTCTCTTCCTTGGTTCCAGCCAGAGGGTTAAATGCTTTGCTTGATGAAGCACTTATCAGGTGAGCCTGGCTGGAAGAGCGGCACATAACTGGGCTGCTGAAGGGATGCACATAACTGAGCTGGATGCACATGACTGAGCTGCTGAAGATATGGTGGGATGCGCCTGGTTGGAGGCGTATGATGTCTGCTGCGCCTGACTGATGGCGCATGGTGGCTGCTGCGCTTATCTGGAGGCGCATGGTAGCCGCTGGCTGTAGACTTAGGATCTTTTCTTTGTAGAAATTCTCCTTTGTACAACCTTTTCTTAGACATGTAATAGACTTCTGTATATCAAAAAAAAGTCTTCTTTCGAATGTCTATCTTTATTGATCTTGCTGTGAAGTTCTTCGTCTGAGTTCTAGCGTATGTAGTGTCTGGCGCATGGGCTTTCTGGTTGTGAAATTCCATGCTTCTACAATACTATGTAAGAGACATGAATCCTGTCAAGATATGTCAGTATAATTGGAGAGTGGGTGATCCTAGCCTCAGGACATTAGAGTGAATGTAGCTTTGAAGGAAATGTCTAGTACTAGAACACTGAGTACCTAGCACCCAGAGCCAATAGGACTGCTAGGTCAGTAGGGTTGTCTTGTATAGGCTAAGGGGAACCTTCTTAGCTTGCCTGTGATGATCTAGGAACCTATCCCTGTTATCTATTAGAGATTGATACATAAACTTTTCCTTGTACCCATTAGATACCAAATATAGGATTTTTCCTTTAGCAATCAGATGTGCTGACCCTTGTAGCCTTTAGACACTAGCAGATAAGACCCTCCCTAGTATTCAAGTGCTACTGAGGCTAGGAGTACCCCTTATACGTTCAAACATCAGAACCTGGGCTGTGGTTGTTCCCTTGATTTTCGAATGTAACTTTGAAATGTGGAATGGGTATTGGCCTCTAGTTGGCCTAGGCATGGCAGGATCAGGAGGTATACCCTCATGTACCACCTGTTCGAAGACTGGCTTTGTACCAGACACCACCTGACACAGTATCTGTTGCTACAGGTGAGTATATCTACTAAATTAATAGGAATGGCCATTTACTCAAGAGGACAGGTTAGTATATTATCTACATGTGCTAGTACACAGGAAGGTCAGTCAGGAGAATTGAGGAAGAAACAAGTCAAGTGTTCAGGAAAACAGGATTGAGTCATGTGATTAGAATAGTAGCTTTAGCTATAATGGCAAGTTGGATTAGGACTATTGACAATGATAGATAGCAGGCCTAGGCTAGGTAATATACTAGTTCTGACTGTTCATAGATGAAATAATAAGGGGGTATGGAGTAGTGTTTTAGCCCTTGGTCAAATAGAATGGGACTAATAGGATGAGTATCCTAGGATACTCACTAGTGCATATAGGAAAATATCCTGCAAAGGACAATAGGAAATAAGTGCAACTGGTGAAGACTGTAGGGTCATAGGTTACAATATAGTGGCACACATGTAGGATATAGCAATAGAATTTGGTATATGAGTACCTAGTACATGACTATAAGCAACCCATGGGTAGGTGTAAATAACCACTGAAATAGTGTGTAGGGCAGTAAAACCAAATCTTAATCTATAAAATCTAAACCAGATAATGCTCTTGACAGTTGATGAGTGGTGTTTTATGTTTAGTCTTGTTTTGTGTGGTCCTTCTGGGGCTTTTTAGTATGTGTTTTCTGCTGTCCTACGGGACTTTTTAAAATATGTCTTCCAGTTATGTGTTGTGGTTTGGCTTTCACAGCCCAGTTATTGTACCCCTATTTTTATTTTCAATGAATGTTTCCTTCTTATGCATTTCTGTTTACTGCTATGTCCCTTACCCATATGTGCTTCATTGTTCTATTTTTTTCTCACCATCTTTGATTAAATGACAAAGGGGGAGAAATCGTATTGAGGAGGAGATCCTTGATTACGGGGGAGCTACTTTCTATATTCTTATTTTTGTTAATTATCAAAATGGGGGAGTTTGTTGGCACATCGATTTTGATACATTGTTCACAATAACCCTTGTACGTCTTTAGTTTATACTTTTTGCAGGCACTTCCAAAAAGACAAGAATAGAAGAAAGGCATCTCCATACAAATTCCATGAAGCTTATCAAAGACCATGGAGCACATACAATTCTCCATTATCAAGATGATGATATACTACAACAAAGAGAAAATCCAAGAGACTTCTTAAAAGACTATGAAGTAGACGATGCAAAAAGACCCAGCTTGAAGTCTACATAGAAGACGGTGCAAAAGCCTAAGCGTTGCTATTCTTATCCCTGTTCTTTTCTTGAGTCTGTAAATGTCTAGGAATCTATGTACGCACTTTGCTAAGATGACAAACACAAAGAAAGAAATGGTGAAGTAAAAAGTCATTCAGAGGAGACAGAAAATTCGACGGATTTTCGGATAAATCCGTCGGATAATCCGATCGCTCGCAGCAAGTTAGTGAGCAGAAGTTCGGATAATCCGACGGACATCCACGAAAATCCTGCGGATAATCCGAACCTCTCACAACAAGTTAGTGAGCAGAAGTTCGGATAATCCGACGGACATCAGCAAAAATTCGGCAGATAATCCGAACCTCTCACAGCAAGTTAGTGAGCTGAAGTTCGGATCATCCGCCGGACTTCCGCTGAAATCCGACGGATAATCTACTTGACTTATTTACAACTTTTTAATTCAAATCCAACGGCAGCTGGCAGCTGCATTTAATGCATCTAACGGCTCTTTTTTATGACCGTTACTGTTGACCGGATAATCCGACGAATTTTTGTTAAAATCCGGCGGATAATCCGGTTGATGGCTGAATACCCTTTATGACTTTGGATTTGTATAAAAGGGGCTTTAGTCTCTCTCATAAACTTTATCTCTTCCAAGCTTTAAATTTTCTCAACCACAAAAGAGCTTCACCATTACTATTCTACTCAATCTTTAATTGTCATCCTCTCCTAAAGTGCTAGGGTATTTAAAGAGTTGTAAATTTTGATATTTAAGTGTTAGAAGATCAACAAGTTCTCTTCTCATTTCTTTGAAGTTGGCGAGCCTTCGTAAGAAAACTCGTGTGTTGAAGTTGGCGAGTTCTTCGGATCCAAATTCGTGTAGAAGTTGGCGAGTTCTTCGGATCCAAACTCATGTGTACTATTTTATTAAATAGTAGATTTAAGCCGAAGAGAGTTCCGGGACTGGATTGCCTCTAGCAAGGATACCAGGATACATCTTGTGTTTGATCTTCTTACTCTCTCTTTTTATTTGACGTATATTGCTTCTTGTGCTTAAGTTATTTTTTATTTTCCTATTCACCCCCCCTCTAGGGTTCTATAATTGGTATCAAAGCTTTGTTCTCTTGATTTGGATTTACACCCTTAGAGTGATCCATGGCCACTAACCCTAGCATCAACACCTTCCACAATGAGGGACACTCCACAAATAGGCCTCCCCTATTTGATGGAACCAAATATAACTACTGGAAGTCCATAGATTTCGATTTATGGGATTGTGTGATAAATGGTCTCCCTACTCCTTCCAGAGTTATTGAGGATGTTGCATCTGACACCCTTAGGGACTTACTCACTGAAAATACCAAGAAGCTTGCTAGTCGAGATGCTAAGGCTATGAACGCTCTTTACTGTGCTCTCGATAGTAGTGAATTTAATAGAATCTCTACTTGTAAGACTTTCAATGAAATTTGGAAGTTGCTTGAAGTCACACAGAGGGAACATCACAAGTAAAGGAATCCAAGATTAGTAGACTCACACAAGAATATGAGTCCTTTAAGATGAAACATGATGAGTCTATTACTTGCATGTTTACTCATTTTGGTGATATTCTTAATCCTCTTTCTTCTCTTGGTAAGGAATATCTTACCCATGAAAAGATCAGAAAAATCCTTAGAGGATTGACAAAAGGATGGAATGCTAAAGCTACCGCAATCATTGAGGGGAACGACCTGACAGTCATGAACCTTGAGACCCTCATGGGAAACTTATGACTCATGAACTCGATATGAAAGATCAAGAGGAATCTTCCATACAAGAGCAGGAGAAGGGGAAGGCCAAAGAGAAGGAGAAGTCTCTTGCTCTCAAAGTTACAAAGTCCTACTCCAAGGATAGCTCCGACGACAACGAGTCGGACGATGATGAAGAAATAGCTCTCACAGCTAAGCACTTCCGAAAGTTTCTCAAATTCAACAAAGCCAACCGCTTCAGACGGGACAATGAGGAAGATCCGGCGTGCTATCAATACAGAAGAACCGGACACATCAAGGGGGACTGTCCCATGATAAGAAAAGACTCAAGCAAGTACGAGAAGCCTAGCAAAGGAAGCTCATCCTCCAGGAAATTCACCAACACAAGTATTTGGTGTGAGAGTGACGCAAGCGACTCCGACAACGACAATGAGTGCAAACACAATGCAAATATTTGTCTCATGGCAACCGATGAGGTACTTGATGATCTCTCCTTAAATACTCTTACTTATGATGACTTGAAGAAAGTTATCTTTGAAGTACATGAAGAGCACAAAGGTGTTAGGAAAAAATACAAAAAATCTCTATAAGAGGTTGATGCTCTTTAACTTAAAATAGAGAGACTCTCTAGCATCATTATTGATGTAAAGGAAAATCTCCTGCTTCTGACACGGATGAGATAGAGTCTTTGTGACTCAAGTTTCAAGAATCCCTTATCACCATCAAGAAAAAGGATGATGAGATTCAATCCCTCAGAAGGGCTTATGAATTTGCTATACATAAAGTTCAAGATGCTAATAGAAGAGAATATGATACTTCTATTAAGTATAATGATCTTCTTGCACAGAGTAAGAAACTAGGTAATAAGGACACTACTCACATACATACTCCAAGACACCTCCATACTCATCACAATGCTAGGCATACTTCTTACATGAACACTACACATAAGTCCTATTCTAACACAAGGAAAGGACCATTTGTTAAGAAAAACACTTCACATCATGCTTTTTATTATCATCATAATACTAATGATAGAATTCCTCGTACTAGTGATTCACATATGCATGATACTCACATGTCTTCTTCTAAATCCTCTATGATTTGCAACTACTGTGGCTTGCTTGGACATACGACCAATTATTGTCATACAAGGAAACTGGTTGATAAGAAAGTTTATAAATGGGTTCCTAAGACTAACACTCAAGGACCCATACGATCATGGGTACCAAAAAGTTCATCTTCAACTTATGTTGTAGGTGAAGAGTCCTTCTCATGCTAGAAGCAAGTAGATTCTCGATAGAGGTTGTTCACGGCACATGACCGGGGATGCTTCATTATTTACAATGCTATCGATGAAGAAGGAAGGACACGTCTCATTTGGTAACAATCTTAAAGGTCATATTATAGGAAATGGTAATATCGGTTTCCCTCATTATCCTTGTATTAAGAATGTGTGTCTTGTTACTGATCTTAAACACAATCTTCTTAGTATTAGTCATCTTACCGATAATGGTTATGATATCAAGTTTGTTAAGCTTAAATGTTTCATTACCGATAGTTCAAGTGGATCTATTGTTATGTTTTATATCTTATCGAAGACACTAACAATGACAGGTGCTTAGTTGCTAAGAATGATGGAAGTTGGCTTTGGCACATGAGGCTCGAACATGCTAACATGGATACTATTTCTCGTCTCGCCACCAAGAAGCTTGTAAGAGGACTCCCGAGTATCCCTTTCAAAAAGGATATGGTGTGTGAAGAATGCGAGAAAAGTAAGTTAACCAAGTCATCCTTCAAATCCATCAACTCTGTGAGTACCACTAAACCTCTTCAACTTATTAATATGGATCTTTTTGGTCATAGTAGAGTTGCTAGTCTTGGAGGCAAGCTTTATGCTTATGTTTTGGTTGATGATTTTTCAAGATTTACTTGGGTTATTTTTTTTGCTTGTAAAAGTGATACTTTTCGTGAATTTGTTGCTTTTTGTAAACGTGTTCAAAATGAGAAAGGTTTTTCTATTAACAAGATTAGAAGTGATAATGGAAGAGAATTTGACAATGCCGATTTCAAAAGATTTTGTGAAAAGAATGGTTTTGGACATGATTTTGCTTGTCCACGAACTCCTCAACAAAATGGTGTTGTAGAGAGAAAGAATAGAACCCTTGGCAATATAGCCCGGGTTATGTTAAACCAATATAAGCTCCCCCAATATTTTTGGGCGAAAGCCGTTAACACAGCATGTCATGTTATAAATAGGGTCTTGATTAGCCCTATTTCTAAAAAGACTTCTTATGAGCTTTGGTTTGACAAAATTTTCTCTATTGAATATTTTAAAGTTTTTGGATGTAACTGTTTTATTTTGAATACCAAGGATAACCTAGGCAAGTTTGAAGAAAAAGCCCATGAAGGAATATTCCTTGGATACTCTACTCATAGTAAAGGTTTTCGTGTTTTTAATAAAAGAAGTCTTGTTGTCGAAGAGTCAATCAATGTCTCTTTTAATGAACTTAGCTCTTCTACATTCTCCTCTTCTGATGATATTGATGACATCTCGTTTGGGTTGGAGAATTCCTCTATTGGAGATTGTCCCTCTTCATCTAACAATGAAGTTATGACTCCTTCAACAAAAGAGTCCCCGCCACTCGAGCCTCCTCAAAAAGATCTTCCAAAAGAATGGAGATTTGTCACCAATCATCCTAAGGAGCTTATCATTGGGGATCCTTCTTCCAGTATAAGCACTAGATCCTCCACTCGTGATCTTTGTGCAAACGTGACTTTTATCTCTCAAATAGAGCCTAAAAATATTAATGATGCTTTTCATGACGAAATTTGGATGATAGAGATGCAAGAAGAGCTAAATCAATTTGAGCGAAACAAGGTTTGGGAACTTGTCCTAAAACCTAGCAATCATCCCATTATTGGAACTAAATGGGTGTTTCGAAATAAACTTAATAAAGATGGGTTAGTGACTCGTAACAAAGCTCGATTGGTTGCTCAAGGCTATAACCAAGAGGAAGGCATTGACTACGATGAAACCTATGCTCCGGTTGCTCGTCTTGAATCCATTCATTTGCTATGTGCTTTTGCTTGCTTTAATAATTTAAACTCTTTCAAATGGATGTTAAGAGTGCTTTTCTAAATGGTATTATTAAAGAGGAAGTTTATGTAAAATAACCTCCTGGCTTTGAAGATTTTCAATTTCCTAATCACGTGTTCAAACTCCACAAAGCCCTTTATGGCCTCAAACAAGCTCCCCGTGCTTGGTATGAGCGCCTTAGCTCCTTTCTTGTTTCACACAATTTTTCTAAGGGCAAAGTCGACGCGACACTTTTTATCAAATCCCATAATGGCACTCTTTTATTGGTTCAAATTTATGTCGATGAAATTATTTTTGGTTCTACTAACAATACACTTTGTGTAGAATTTGCTAAAGTTATGCAGGAAGAATTTGAAATGAGCATGATGGGTGAACTATCATTCTTTTTGGGCTTACAAATCAAACAAGGACCCAAAGGGACCTTCATCAATCAAGCCAAATATACAAAGGATCTCCTCAAACGTTTTGAACTTGACTCATCCAAATCAATGAGAACTCCTATGGCCACAACGACAAGGCTTGACAATGATGAGGAAAGAATTTCAGTCGACATCCGTAAGTATCGAGGTATGATCGGGAGTCTACTCTATTTAACTGCTAGTCGACCCGACATTATGTTTAGTGTATGTCTTTGTGCTCGATATCAAGCAAATCCCAAAGAATCTCACCTATGTGCCGTAAAACGCATTTTTCGGTATCTCAAGGGCACCATTAATATGGGGCTATGGTACCCAAAATCCTCATCCTTTGAGCTTCACGGCTTCTCGGATGCGGATTTTGCCGGATGCAAACTTGACCGAAAAAGCACTAACGGCACATGTCACTTCTTAGAGAAATCATTGGTATCATGGTTTAGCAAGAAATAAAACTCCGTCGCTCTTTCGACCACCGAAGCTGAATACATAGCGGCAGGGTGTTGTTGTGCACAAATTCTTTGGATGACACAGACACTAATAGATTGTGGTATTTCTTCTTATTGCATCCCTATCAAATGTGATAATACTAGCTCCATTAATCTCACGAAAAAACCGATTTGTCACTCTCGCACCAAACACATAGAAATAAGACACCACTTTCTACGGGATCATCAACTTAAAGGTGATATATATCTTGAATTTATTGACACCACTCATCAACTTGCTGATATTTTTACCAAACCTCTTTCTGAAGATCGATTCACTTTTATTTGTCGTAAAATCGGTCTCCTCGATCTCTCAAATTGAACTTTTTTTATCTTTTACGAATTTTCTGAAGGATTTCCGCATAAATCTGTCGAATTATCCGTTCGTTTCCAGCAGCTTTCTAAGGAACAAGTTCGAATAATCTGTCGAATTACCGCGATAATCTGCTGGATCATCCGCGATTAATGCTCTCCATAAAATTCGGCTGTAAACGGCTACCTCATTTATGGGATGTGACCCACCACCTACCCGCAGTATATTCGAACTCATCATTATCCGAATTTTCTGTCGGATTTCCGGTATAAACCGACAGATTTTTCGTTTTCGTAGCACAGGCGCAGAAACCGAAGCGTCAGGGGCCTCTCTATCCGTTCTCCTTCATCTCTATCCGTTCCCAACCATTATGACCCCTTATTACACCTCTCTACCCCCTATAAACACTTTTTCCTCTCATTCCTTCCTTCCTTCACTCTCTCTTCCTCCATGGCTTTTCACTCCAAACGTCAACGATATAACAGAAGCTCCTCCTCCGCTCGACCTCCATTCCTTGCACTCTTCGTTCCTCCTCCTACTCACAGCTATAATCCGCTCATTTTTAAGTCGGCTTTCCATTCACGGGAATGGTTTTCCTTCTACCATAAGGCTCCCGTATGCTCCGGGAAACCCATCTCTTGGATCAACTTCAAGGACCATCATGATTTCTTTCGCTTCTCCCGCATCGATGCACTCCTCGAGTGTCAAGTTGACTACTATTCGTATGCCATCCGTATGTTCTACTGCAACCTTGTTCCCGCCAAGGAAGGTCCCGAATTCGAGACTAAGGTTGGTGGCATCAAGATTAACGTCACTGCCGCATCCTTGGCTGGCATCCTTGGTCTTGATGAGCGCAAGGTATATCGTTCCCTTCCGAGCACCATAGACCATATCTCTTTCTCTCCTGACATGTCTTATGAGGAGTTCCTCTTCAACATCTGCGGTGGCTCTCTTGTTCAACGTCCAGATGACAAGGATCTTTGTCCATTCTTCCATGACATGCATCGCATCCTCTGCCACACTCTGACCCCAAAATCTGGAAATATTGACAGCATGACTGCTGAAGAACTTATCTGCATTACTATCTGGTCGCCAGGCAACCTTTCTTACTGGCAAAATCCATCATCTACACCATGATGCTCATCAGGGACTCTCCTCATCGTTCTTTCCTTTTTGGCATGTACATCACTATGATCCTCGAAGCTAATGGGTTGACCTCACTCACTGTCCGATTGGTGACCCTCGTCCTACTCCTCTTGCCAAATCTAAGGGTCGTGCCAGTGCGGTTCCTGCTGCTGCTCCTGCTGTTGTTGCCGGTGGACCTGTCTCTCCTCCGGCGTCCTTCCTCACTCATGATGTTCGTCGATACATTGATCGCAAGTATGCCGATCTCTCTCTCTCAAACCATGAGCTCCTTCAGGCCAACACTCGAGGGCTCGGCACACTTATCCACCACGACTTTATGGATCAGGCCTACTATATTCAGAGCATATTTGAGGAGCGCAATCCCTTTCTTAATCCTAACACTCATCCTGATTTTCCTGGCCCTCGTTTCACTGATCCCAACGTCTATGGATTCATGTACCCGGATGGCGTCGACCCTTATGGTGCCTTTACCACAGCTCCCAGGGATGATGAAGATCAGGAGGAAGGTCCATCTAATGCTCCTGACAGTTGATGAGTGGTGTTTTATGTTTAGTCTTGTTTTGTGTGGTCCTTCGGGGGCTTTTTAGTATGTGTTTTCTACTGTCCTACGGGACTTTTTAAAATATGTCTTCCAGTTATGTGTTGTAGTTTGGCTTTCATAGCCCAGTTATTGTACCCCTATTTTTCTTTTCAATGAATGTTTCCTTCTTATGCATTTCTGTTTACTGCTATGTCCCTTACCCATATGTGCTTCATTGTTCTATTTTTTTTCTCACCATCTTTGATTAAATGACAAAGGGGGAGAAATCGTATTGAGGGGGAAATCCTTGATTACGGGGGAGCTACTTTCTATATTCTTATTTTTTGTCAATTATTAAAATGGAGGAGTTGGTTGGCACATCGATTTTGATACATTGTTCACAATAACCCTTTTACGTCTTTAGTTTATACTTTTTACAGGCACTTCCAAAAAGACAAGAATAGAAGAAAGACATCTCCATACAAATTCCATGAAGCTTATCAAAGACCATGGAGCACATGCAATTCTCTATTATCAAGATGATGATATACTACAACAAAGAGAAAATGCAAGAGACTTCTTAAAAGACTATGAAGTAGACAATGCAAAAAGACCCAGCTTGAAGTCTACATAGAAGACGGTGCAAAAGTCTAAGCGTTGCTATTCTCATCCCTGTTCTTTTCTCGAGTCTGTAAATGTCTAGGAATCTATGTACGCACTTTGCTAAGATGTCACGACCCACACCCTAGAATAAGGGCACGAGAAGTGGGTACGTCCAGCCTACGCCGCAGAGTCGGCGGTAGAACGCTGTCCTAGGTCTCATGCATCTAACAGTATAAGGCTAAACAGTTTATACTCCCCGAATGGGGGTGACATTGCAGAATGTAAACTCAATCACATCTAAGGTAGAGCATAATAAAAAATAGACAAAACATGAAATCCAAAAGAGATACAGCAGATAGAAGTCTAAGTGTCTAAGATACACAAACCCAGAAATACATCTCAAAGCTCAAATACAGTAATCCATAATACAACTCAAGACAACTGAAAATAAAGGAGAAACTCTAGCTATCTACTCCGACCTCTACTGTGTCTCCTCTAGGCTAGCAATAACCTCCAAGCTATCTGTAAAATTTATCAACAGGTCCAGTCAGGACGGGAGCGAGCACATATCTCTCAAAACAGTTCATAACAGGTTAGGAGTATAAATCATGCAATAGAGTAAAATACAGAAAATACTGAAAAGGAAGTATGAGTAAACAGGAGATATTTTGTAACTGAAAGTAAATACATAATAGTAGAGACTGTAAGTGGCTAAGTGATTTAGAGTACAATATGGTTATGTAAACGGCTTAGGAGTACATGAATACAACTAAGAAGCACATGAATACACTAAGAGGCACATGAATACCTACTGGGGATAATGATCACATAACCAATTCTACTCACCCTGCCCCAATCAATACACAAGGATCCATTCAAGTTACGTTATTGGCACATTAATACAGCTAAGATACGTGAACTCATGTAATAAATAGTACATGAGGCACATGATAGCACATGAAAGCACGTGATAGCACATGAAAGCACATGATAGCACATGAAAGCACATGATAGCACATGAAAGCACATGAGAACATGTAAATACATGAACTAGTACGAGTACAAGGAGTACCTGATGCACATAATAAAGTACATGAACATGAAATACCCGATGCACCCGTAGAGGGATAACATCTCAGGAAAGGATCCATATAGTACTAATCCATGAAGATACGTGTCAGCATCAAGTAAAGTAATCTAGAGCAAGAGTATAGTCCAGACAAGTATAAAAAGATCAGAGAATGTACTCGCCTGCTATCTGAATGTCCAAAGGAAATATACTGTCCGAGGAGAGGTGTATGGCTCCTATTTAGAACAGCACAAGTCACAACAAGTCCAAAATGGTAAAATAAAGCTCTACTATGCATTCTACATAATTCTAGGTCATTCTAGGTCAAAGTCAACTCTGGTCAACCGTACTAGTCAAATTAGGTTAACTAGGCAGTACTAGGTCTAAAACTAGACTAACAAGTCTCATTAGGCCTAACCAAGCCTAGACTAACACTCACACAAAATCACAAAGCTACACAAGTTATCAAACACACATTACATATATATTCATATATATTTTTATTACAAGCAAGGTGCATAAAGACAATGAGTGAGTGATACATGAATATGGATATGGCAATGTGTACATAGCAGTACAATGTGTTCAAGTGTGAGGGTATTATGTTAGAAGGATAATATTTAGCAAGGGTTCATTGTGTCACATAGAAGAAATAACATGTAAAGCATAGATTTAGCATGTGCGTGTGTGGGTGTTAATCATAACAAAGGGTTTATTTATACATCAAAGGGTTTACTCATAACAATAAGTAGGTTTTATGTGTATTCAAGCTTGGGGTTACTGTCAACATGTAGAAGGGGGTTTTAACATATGAACATGGTGCTAAGTGCTAATATGGCATCATACATTCCTATCATGTTGGCATTCATATATAGCATACATTCATACTTGATTACGTTGCTTACTTACATATGGATACTTGCATACATGTTTCAATACCTTGCATTATCCACATGCTTGCATTTCATCCATTCATTCATGCACCTATACATACATATTTGAATACATTATATACTTTCATACATTATATCATTTATGCATACTCTATATTATATTACATTCTCTTAACATACACACACACACACACACACACATATATATATATATATATATATATATATATACACACACATGCATACATACATATTTGTACATACAAGGATACACAAAATGCATATGTCGTATAGTAATCTTCTACTTAAAATCAATACTGTACAAATTAATTATTCATTAAATTCTAGGATTAAAGTATGTTATATATCTTTGTGTTAGCTTTCGAAAACTTTAAACGGATCGCATTTTCGTGTCCGGAAGCTCCCGAAATCGCAAAAACACTGAAACGCGTTCGTCTTTCGTAAGCTGACACTCAAATAATTTTATAGAAAGTTTCAGAATGAATTTGGCTTATTATAATATATATATTTGGAAAGCTAACTTCGATACGGTTCTTCTAAAAAAATGGAAGATAAATCAGAATTTTAAGCTAAAAGTTATGACATTTCTAAGTTGCTATTGCTACTAAAAACGTGGATAAATATTATGACGAATTTAGGTAGTTTGAGACAAAAGAAACACAAGTATATAACATAATATATCAAGAACTCACTCTCTACACTAATATATATATATATAAGACACTATAGAACACATCTCCAATACAAAAATATGAGATTAAACATATAATAATTCATTCATACATAACAACAACACATAGTGTGTCCAAATTTGGGGTTTTTCCACAAGGACACAACCACAACACAAAAGACACTCCTATGACCTCCAAATGGACACAAATGGACACAAATAGAGATAAAACCATGAGGATCATTCCTATGGGTTCAAAATATTTCTATATGCATGTTGGGATGGATTAGAGGAGAGATTATACCTTCCGGAAGAGATATTCAAAGGAAAATCCTTCTGATACGACACCGATACGTAGAGATTCTAAAAGGACACGAACGAGCTCCGAATCCTACCAAACTTGGCTAGCACCCTCTAACCATGGAGTAGAGGAGAAATGAAGAAGATTTGGTGGAAGAAATGGTTGATTTGGAGATGAAATCAATGGAGGTTAATCTCTAAATTAATTTGGGAAAGAACAAGAGAGAGAAAGTGGATGAAAACAAATGAATAAAGGAGTGAATCACTCCTTATCCCCACCATAGGTGGCTGCCCAAAAAGGGTGAGGTGTCCCTTATTTGAATGTCCAAAACGCCCTCCATAATCTATTTGATTTAAATTAGGAATGGGTTAAAGGTTGAGGTCAATTTAGTCTAGTTTTAAGTCTCTAATTAAACTAAACCTATCCATAGATAATTAGTCTAACTATTAACTGAAATTAATATCATGTGGACTAAAATTAATATCATGTGAGCCATGCCTAACTAATGTGTGGGTCCCACTAGAGTCAAACTACCCCCCGGGTCCCCGTTTCAAGTCGGATTGAGTTGAAATTCGAACCCGACTCAAATAACCCCAAAACAATATCATAAATTATAAAATAAATTTCAACCCAAAAATAATATCATAAATAATAAAATAAATTTCAAAAATATTCAAAAATATAAAATAACAAAAATACTCCTGTTTCTGAAAACTGGGGGTGACAAATCTATCCACCTTAAAAAAAATTCGTCCTCGAAATTAAAACAAAGCAATCACAGAAAACACATGCAGAAAACAATCTCATTCAACTACTTTTCAAAAAAAAAATCAGCAATAAAAAAAATCTCTTTGAGGCACATCAAATATTTGTAAATAAAAACTGATACGTATCCGCTACGGACACAAAACCATCACAAAATCACATCTATCAAAGGTCAAAATCAACAATCACCAACGCAATAAATATCAAAATAATTCAAAAAGGTTAAATGCAAAATATCCTTAGGCCAGAAATGACATTAAAACATCCTAATCACATGGTTAGGCTCTAGGTCAAACAGTCTCTAGGGTTTCACTAGCAAAATATCAAAATCACAAGTCATGATTTTAAATAGTTTTAAAATGATTTAAAAATTACCAGAAATCATATCATGATTTAAATGTCAAATCAATAAATGATTAAAATTACAAAATTTTAAAATTACCCCCATTTTAGAAAACTGGGTGTTACAAGTCTACCCACCTTAGAAAAATTTCGTCCTCGAAATTAAAATGTTCATACTCCTTCTAGGTCAAAACCCCCCCCCCCCCCACAATCAAAGTCTCAGAACTTAAACAATCATATGATTTAAAAGGATGACATACAGGGTCATGGGATACGGTGGTAGTGAAAGTCTCATCTAGGTATACTAGTCATGCTAAACCAAAACGGTTATAGGGTATCAAAACACACAAGCAATCTAAGGTGCTAAACTAGAAAATATACAGAAATAACAATCATCAAGACTGTAAGGCAGTCTACCATCCTATATGAAAATTGGTACTTATCAAAATAAAATAAAGTTAACTACTATTTATCTAATAAGGGGCACTATTCAAGAAAATCAAAATCAAAAGTTAAAGAATGAAAGCCAATTGCATGGAAATCCAATCACAATATATATATATATATATATATATATATATATATATATATATATATATATATATATATATATATATATAGCGTTAGAGAGGGAAAAGCTAGCATTATGTACAAGTTATGTAGTTCGTGTGTGTATGGGTGTATGTGGACATGTTCATATGGTTAGATAATAGGCGTGTATGTATGTGAAATATACATAAAAGTGCATAGGAGGATTTGGGTTTCAAACAATAACTATCAAGTTACACTAATCATGGCATATTGGTTAAACAATCTACAATACACAACTCATTTGCTCATAACATGCATGGCTAACCATGTATATATGTATATATAAAGAGGTAGAGATTTAGTTATGTATCTATATACATTATAACATGTATGCATAAACTCTATATATATCTATATAGATATATGAACATAACATAGAGAGGAAGGGTTAGGTTACATGGCAGTGTATACTATGTTAGAGTGTGGGTGTCACTATACAGGTTATAGCTTTAGTAATGAAAGGTTAGACCCAGTTTTAGTTCAACATTTACATACAAGAATCTGAAATAAGCTAACATTTAAACCAGTATAATATTAACCAACCCAATGTTTATCACAACCTAACATGTAAGAGTATAAACCTAACATCATATCCCTACATACAACAATGTACATAGCTCCAAAATATTACATTTAAAAAAATAAAATAAAACAGCAATTGAACTAAACATTTTGGAATCCAGTATTAAGGGTTAATATGCACACAGTCTTAGATTTGACAAATTCAAACACAAAACTCAAGCAATTTTTTGAATTGAAACCCTATGTATAACATACATGTGCAGTGATGTAAATATAACTAATAACATGAAATTTATATTTGAATTACAAATTTTAACTGGAAATGTAGAGAACCAGTCTCTGTTACTGTACTGTATCAGAAATATTAGGGTTTTAAAAATTTAAATATCAACAACATATTAATATGTATTTAGATAGGTTGGAAATCAAAGTGTAGCATGCATACGTGTCAGGAAAAGAGTCTGTGTCCACTATATATATATTCTCATGTCCCAATATAAAAATCAAATTCTACATCAAGGCCAACATTTAGATTCCTACCAAGATTACAAAGTAGGTGATTGACGTAATCAAGACAGTTTTATTATTATTATTATTTAATACAAGAATAATAGCAAAAAAGTAATAACGATAAAATTTGTTTTGCTTATCTGTTTAAAGAAGAAACCAGTTTGAAACCCAGAACTATAATATCAATTACAAGATAAGGTCTAGCAAAATCATCGGTTCATTGTATTAAGAAGAAACTCATAGCAAGAAGTTACACAAGAGTTTATAAAAACAACTAAACCTACTCCTAAGTTAAATAATGATGAGCAAAACAAAACAAACAAATAATAATTTTTTTTGAAGGACTGGAACAAAAGTAGAGAAAACATGTTCAAAAATATTTAAGGTACAATCTGATAATCATATGCGTCTATCCAAAATCATGTTACTCTAAATCCTCGTCATACTAGTAAGCAAGGCTACGATAATCACAGAGTCCTCGACTTAGGCGCATACCTCTAGAATCATGGTATTTAAAATTTTTGCGATGCCGCTAGCTTGGCTGCGAAAACCTTAAATTCCCATACCCGAGAAAAATATCCAAAATCAGACTATATGTCCTCACCATGCTGGCTAATGTGACTGTAGAAGACTAGATTCCATAACTTAGATGACATAGCCCATATGATTTCATCTTGACAAAAATTAAATTAAATCAACAAGGGATACCCAAAAATCAAATTTATCAACGAACATCAAGATTCAAAACTGAACAATAATCCATCAAATCACATCAAGATTCAAAACTCCACAATCATCATCAAAATCAAGTTCAACAACAGAAAGTAAAGATAAATCAAATCAAGGGAAGAAGAGTTTTTCAAATCGAAGTTAAAATAAGATTCTCAAGGGTTGTCCCAAGAATCTCTCAAGAAATCCTAACTGTGATTGAGTACCTTCAAAAATATATCCTAATTCTACTGCAGGCTGTAGTGGTACTCTAGTTCGAATACCACTACACAAACTCGACCTGCATGGGCCACCACTAAAAACGTGTCACGGCCCGCACCCTAGAATAAGGGCACGAGAAGTGGGTACGTCCAGCCTACGTCGCAGTATCGGCGGTAGAACGCTGTCCTAGGTCTCATGCATCTAACAGTATAAGGCTAAACAGTTTATACTCCCCGAATGGGGGTGACATAGCAGAATGTAAACTCAATCACATCTAAGGTAGAGCATAATAAAAAATAGACAAACACATGAAATCTAAAAGAGATACATCAGATAGAAGTCTAAGTGTCTAAGATACACAAATCCAGAAATACATCTCAAAGCTCAAATACAGTAGTCCATAATACGACTCAAGATAACTGAAAATAAAGAAGAAACTCTAGCTATCTACTCCAATCTCTACCGTGTCTCCTCTAGGCTAGCAATAACCTCCAAGCTATCTGTAAAATTTATCAACAGGTCCAGTCAGGACGGGAGCGAGCACATATCTCTCAAAGCAGTTCATAACAGGTTAGGAGGATAAAGCATGCAATAGAGTAAAATACAGAAAATGCTGAAAAGGAAGTACGAGTAAACAGGAGATATTTTGTAACTGAAAGTAAATACATGATAGTAGAGACTGTAAGTGGCTAAGTGATTTAGAGTACAATATGGTTATGTAAACGGCTTAGGAGCACATGAATACAACTAAGAAGCACATGAATACACTAAGAGGCACATGAATACCTACTGGAGATAATGATCACATAACCAATTCTACTCACCCCGCCCCAATCAATACACAAGGATCCATTCAAGTTACGTTATTGGCACATGAATACAGCTAAGATACGTGAACTCATGTAATGAGTAGTACATGAGGCACATAATAGCACATGAAAGTACGTGATAGCACATGAAAGCACATGATAGCACATAAAAGCACATGATAGCACATGAAAGCACATGATAGCACATGATAGCACATGAAAGCACATGAGAACATGTAAATACATGAACTAGTACGAGTACAAGGAGTACCTGATGCACATGATAAAGTACATGAACATGAAATACCCTATACACCCGTAGATAGATAACATCTTAGGAAAGGATCCATATAGTACTAATCCGTGAAGATACGTGTCAGCATCAAGTAAAGTAATCTAGAGCAAGAATATTGTCCAGACAAGTATGAAAAGATCAGAGAATGTACTCACCTGCTATCTGAATATCCAAAGGAAATATACTGTCCGAGGAGAGGTCTCTGGCTCCTATTTAGAACAGCACAAGTCACAACAAGTCCAAAATGGTAAAATAAAGCTCTACTATGCATTCTACATGATTCTAGGTCATTCTAGGTCAAAGTCAACTCTTGGTCAACTCTGATCAACCATACTAGTCAAATTAGGTTAACTAGGCAGTACTAGGTCTAAACCAAGACTAACAAGTCTCATTAGGCCTAACCAAGCCTAGACTAACACTCACACAAAATTACAAAGCTACACAAGTTATCAAACACACATTACATATATATTCATATATATTTTTATTACAAGCAAGGTGCATAAAGATAAGGAGTGAGTGATACATGAATACGGATATGGCAATGTGTACATAGCAGTACAATGTGTTCAAGTGTGAGGGTATTATGTTAGAAGGATAACATTTAGCAAGGGTTCATTGTGTCACATAGAAGAAATAACATGTAAAGCATAGATTTAGCATGTGTGTGTGTGGATGTTAATCATAACAAAAGGGTTTATTTATACATTAAAGGGTTTACTCATAACAGTAAGTAGGTTTTATGTGTATTCATGCTTGGGGTTACTGTCAACATGTAGAAGGGGGTTTTAACATAAGAACATGGTGCTAAGTGCTAATATGGCATCATACATTCCTATCATGTTGGCATTCATATATAGCATACATTCATACTTGATTACGTTACTTACTTACATATGGATACTTGCATACATGTTTCAATACCTTGCATTACCCACATGCTTGTATTTCATCCATTCATTCATGCACCTAAACATACATATTTGAATACATTATATACTTTCATACATTATATCATTTATGCATACTCTATATTATATTACATTCTCTTAACACACACACACATATATATATACACATGTATACATATATATTTGTACATACAAGGATACACAAAATGCATATGTCGTATAGTAATCTTCTACTTAAAATTAATACCGTAAAAATTAAGTATTCATTAAATTCTAGGATTAAAGTATGTTATATATCTTTGTGTGAGCTTTCCAAAACTTTAAACGGATCGCATATTCGTGTCCGGAAGCTCCCGGAATCGCAAAAACACCGAAACGCGTTCGTCTTTCGTACAGCTGACACTCAAATAATTTTACAGAAAGTTTCAGAATGAATTTGGCTTATTAAAATACATATTTAGAAAGCTAACTTCGATACGGTTCTTTTAAAAAAATAGGAGATAAATCGGAATATTAAGCTAAAAGTTATGATATTTCTAAGTTGCTATTGCTACTAAAAACGTGGATAAATATTATGTCGAATTTAGGTAGTTTGAGACAAAAGAAACACAAGTATATAACATAATATATCAAGAACTCACTCTCTACACTAATATATATATATGAGACACTATAGAATACATCTCCAATACAAAAATATGAGATTAAACATGTAATAATTCATTCATACATAACAACAACACATAGTGTGTCCAAATTTGAGGTTTTCCCACATGGACACAACCACAACACAAAAGACACTCCTATGACCTCAAAATGGACACAAAATGGACACAAATGGAGATACAACCATGGGGATCATTCCTATGGGTTCAAATATTTCTATATGCATGTAGGGATGGATTAGTGGAGAGATTATACCTTCCTGGAGAGATTCAAAGGAAAATCCTTCCGATACGACACCGACATGTAGAGATTCTAAAAGGACACGAACGAGCTCCGAATCCTTCCAAACTTGGCTAGCACCCTCTAACCATAGAGTGGAGGAGAAATGAAGAAGATTTGGTGGAAGAAATGGTTGATTTGGAGATAAAATCAATGGAGGTTCATCTCTAAATTAATTTGGGAAAGAACAAGAGAGAGAAAGTGGATGAAAACAAATGAATGAAGGAGTGACTCACTCCTTATCCCCCCCATAGGTGGCTGCCCAAAAAGGGTGAGGTGTCCCCTATTTGAATATCCAAAATGTCCTCCACTAATCTATTTGATTTAAATTAGGAATGGGTTAAAGGTTGAGGTCAATTTAGTCTAGTTTTAAGTCTCTAATTAAACAAAATCTATCAATAAATAATTAGTCTAACTACTAACTGAAATTAATATCATGTGGACTAAAATTAATATCATGTGGGCCATGTCTAACTAATGTGTGGGTCCCACTAGAGTCAAACTACCCCCCGGGTCCCCGTTTCAAGTCGGATTGAGTTAAAATTCGAACCCGACTCAAATAACCCCAAACAATATCATAAATTATAAAATAAATTTCAACCCCAAAATAATATCATAAATAATAAAATAAATTTCAAAAATATTCAAAAATATAAAATGACAAAAATACCCCTGTTTCTGAAAACTGGGGGTGACATAAGTTGACAAACATAAAGAAAGAAATGGTGAAGTAAAAAGTCATTCAGAGGAGACGAAAAATCTGACGGATTTCCGGATAAATCTGCCGGATAATCCGATCGCTCACAGCAAGTTAGTGAGCAGAAGTTCGGATAATCCGACGGACATTCGCGAAAATCCTGCGGATAATCCGAACCTCTCATAGCAAGTTAGTGAGCAGAAGTTCGGATAATCCGATGGACATCCGCGGAAATCCTGCAGATAATTCGAACCCCTCACAGCAAGTTAGTGAGCAAAAGTTCGAATCATCCGCCGGACTTCCGCTGAAATCCGACGGATAATCCGCTTGACTTATTTGCAACTTTTGAATTCAAATCCAACGGCAGCTGGCAGCTGCATTTAATGCATCTAACGGCTCTTTTTATGACCGTTACTGTTTACCAGATAATCCGACGGATTTTCGTTGAAATCCGACCGATAATCCGGTTGATGGCTGAATGCCCTTATGACTTTGGATTTTTATAAAAGGGTCTTTAGTCTCTCCTCATAAACTTTCTCTTCCAAGCTTTAAATTTTCTCAACCACAAAGAGCTTCACCATTACTACTCTACTCAATCTTTAATTGTCATCCTCTCATAAAGTGCTAAAGTATTTAAAGAGTTGTAAATTTTGATCTTCAAGTGTTAGAAGATCAACAAGTTCTCTTCTCATTTCTTTGAAGTTGGCGGGCCATCGTAAGAAAACTCGTGTGTTGAAGTTGGCGAGTTCTTCGGATCCAAACTCGTGTTGAAGTTGGCGAGTTCTTCGGATCCAAACTCGTGTGTACTATTTTATTAAATAGTGGATTTAAGCCGGAGAGAGTTCCGGGACTGTATTGCCTCTAGCGAGGATACCAGGATACATCTTGTGTTTGATCTTCTTACTCTCTCTTTTTATTTGACGTATATTGCTTCTTGTGCTTAAGTTATTTTTTATTTTCCTATTTACCCCCCTCTAGGATTCTGCAATGTGCTCTTCATATTTTATACTGTTGAGTTGTTTTATTGATATATATAGCCGTGTTCACGTTTGGCCTTGTAGTTCATCTTTGAAGTTGTTCTCACCAGGACCTTGCTTGAGTCATGTCATAGAACGAGTGCATGTAGTTGAACTGCTAAATCCTTGTTATCATTTTTTCAACCAGAGAGTCCACTCTCGGGATGAGGGTTGACCAGTTGCACCAGAGAGTCCATACTCAGGACGAGGGTGTTCGTCGTGTTCATTGGCAACAGAGAGTCCACACTCGGGATGAGGGGTTAGTGAGTAGTTCAAACCCGTATGTCCACACTCGGGATGAGGGTTTGGTTTTTCTATTGATCTCGTGTTCATTGTTCATCCAGCAGTTCATTTATGCGTAGTTGTTCTAGTGTCCGTTTTCATAGCCTCTTGTCGTGTTCTGTCTTTCTTGCTTATTTCTTACGCATGATAAAACTGTTAGATATGCATGTTTTATGTATCTTATAAGTCCTCTGAGGACCTGATGATCTCTTCAAGTTTAGCTGAATTTGAGTCAGGAGCAGACGAGAGGGTTTGAGTCAGCATCAGACCACGGTGCCTTGCAGTTGAGGTTGTCTTGATAAGTAGTTTGTACTCAGTTAGTTTATTTCATGTATTTCTCTCTTTCTGTCTATTGGTAGTGGATTTGTGTCCACCGGACGTGACTTGATTCTGGAAACATTCAGTCTATATTCTTTATTGTTCAGTTTTATTGACATTCATTGGTCTCAGTTGATTTATTATTATTCTGTGGATGAGAAATAGACTGCCATGACTTGTGTATATTAGACATCGTTCTACCGCCGACACTACGACGTAGACTGAGCTTGGACATGTCTTGTATCCGAAAAGCGGGTGCGGGTCGTGACAGTACAGGTTCAATGTGAATCGGAGGAGTCGACAGGAAGGTGGTGACATGTCCCGGGATCTGGTCTGCTGGTGGAGCTGGCATCCTATTGTCACTGGGCTCCGTGTCGGATGTTGGGGCAATGCCATAAGTCACACGTCTACTGCGTAATTTATCTCTATAAAAGAGACAAAACTCTATTACAAAATAGGACAGAAGGAAGTCGGATACAAGGAAATTAACGATAGAATACGAGAGAACAAGGGCAATAATCAACAAGTGGATATGATTCTAGTACTGCTAATCCTAATAGCAGGATCTAATCGGTACAGTAACATAACCAAAACGATAAATGAGACCTGTAAGGGCCACCACTAAAACTATGTCACGTCCCACTCCCAAAATATATGGGATTTGGGCATAACCTGGCCAACTGATACAACCTAGAGTGAGCTGCCCAATTTAATAGACTCACTTAAGTGTACAATGCTGTAAATATAACTATAGTCACATGTAAGAGGTAACATCTAAATCTCATCCCCATGAACAAAGAAAGTAATACTGAAATATAAAACTGGAAATACATGGAGTTTGAATACAATACCACTGAATAGACTAGTGGGTACAAACGTACGGAGTACAAAAGTGGTAAAAATACTAAAAGCAGAAAGATAACTAGTCATGAGCATCGACTAATTAGATAATAATGCTCAAAACCAAAATAATACCATATCCTGAGTCAAGGGAACTCCTTAAGAGACACCTCATCATCTTCTGCAACAAGTCCTGTCTCAAGTCCCGGTTCGTACCTAGTCACCGGTAAGCGCTCGTTTAAATCTGGAAAGCAACCAGGTCCTCAGGGGACATAGCAAGATACAAAGGAAACATGCCATAAAGTAAATACTAAATAACTGTAAAGGATGAACTAACCAGCTAAGTGAATGCATATTAAAGACAACCCTGATACGTATGGGTAGGTAAATAAGGTTTTGTGTCGAAGCATGGGCCGACGTTGGATCACGAGCCGAGGCACCACCGGGTAACACTGAACTCAATGACCCTTACTGATGTAACTGTCTGTCCCATACGCCTACTAATTCTCTTCCCCTGCCCTCATGAATGTATAAGTCGTATCCACCACTTGACCAATCCGTCCCTAAGTACAAGGTCACTATAACTAGACACAACTTAACTATTCTATGTACCAGAACATGAGCCCTTTGTATTGGTAGCTAGCCAGATGCGCAAGATCGTGCCATGGTATGAACTCACTCAGTACCGTGTCGTACGTCGTGTCAAAGTCATATGAATCATGACTATGATTCTCCAACTTAGGGATGTCACCTAGGACTAAGTCAAGTACATAAAACTCAATGACAATGTTGTCATCGACTTTATCTAAGGCATCACTCGGACACACAACTCCGTCCACTCTAGAAAGTGGACATAATATAAATATGAATGAACAAAACTAGTAACACGAGACAAGGTATACTTGCCTGCAACTCCTGCTAGCGCAAGCGAAGGTTCGGTCCCTCCTGTCTCGATCGCATCATCAAGGGGACCTGCGAATATACAAGTACATATGAGTGGTTAGTATTGTTTCACAATGATATGCTAATTAATATCATTCGAAGCTACCCGTGGTTACCACTTTATCATGAAATTTCTTAGTCATTCCAGTATAATTTATACCAAAGTTACACATTATATGGTTATATTGATACAAGATGATTCGTATATGCATATATATATAGGACAAGTGTGCCATGTATGTACATAGGAAAAGTGTACAAGTGGT
>JANAVB010041740.1:0-42542 GCA_029216955.1 Iris pallida | reverse complement strand
GATATCTTTATTCGTTTATTTGTGGGATGAGATTAGTTATGGTTCTACTACATTTTTACAGCTTATGTATTCATACGAGGTTTTATCTATTGGAGTGTACTTCATATGTATACTAGTCCTACGTCTTTTGGGACTGGGACGTTAAATTTTTTGGGTGGCCCATGCAGGTCAAGTTGTCACTTCGGTTACGTTATGGTACCGATGTGAGACTGCAATATAGGATTAGAGTCTAGGAATCTCATCCACGTACTTGATCACCTCCTTTGATTTCTAAATTTCGAACTCTCGTTGCCTCCCTTGATTTTGCATCTTGCTTGAACTCTTTCTATCTACACCTTATCATCTTGTGCTTAAACATGGTTAGAAAGATGACTACACTATTATACTTATTGGTTAACCAATGGCTAGAAGGATTACATTGGCATTGGAATACAAGGAGACTTTAACTAGTTGCAAGGTCATTTTTTTCTAAAGGATGATTAATGATTAGTAGGTTATTACCAAAGAAAGTTTTAGTCTGAGATTTCTAAGTAGTAATACCCGAGAATTAATAGAATTTTATTTTATTACTGGAGGAAAATAGTTAGAATCTCTATAAAACGATTTAAAAAAAAATTTATGTGAATTTTTGTTTGATATTCATACATTATTGGATTATGGTTACATCTTTGAGCGGATAAAACTTGGGTTGGAAATGATCTTAAGATTGTAAAATGGCATATGAACTATGTAAATTGAGTCTACAAGTTACGATTAATATGTCAATAAAATGTTTTTTTTGGGAATAGATATTAAATTTTGGGTTAAAATTTGGAAGGTATGAAAACAATTCTTGAGAGAAGTTTCAATTTTGAAATCGTGTCCTTTGATTGAAGATTTAGAAATCTATTTAGATTTTGGGTTTAAACAGTTGTGATTATGTTTGCATGACTTAGAAGTAGATGTTATGGTTGGTGAGCGCGTTAAAATATTGAGCTATAAATTTAGACTTGCTCGTGATATGCTAAGGGTTATCTTAGGATTATTTGAAAAAAATTTTGGACCTTTAAAGTTATGAAGTGATATAGAAATTTTATAGATTCATGATTATGAACTGTCGAGTTTAAAAGTTGGAGGGAAAATGTTTAAATTTGGAAATGTTAGTAGTAACATGATATTTTACTTGAGATTTATGAAAGAGATTAGATTTTGTCATGGTTAAATTTAACGGCTTTGAGTGAATACAAAATTATGGTAGTTTATTTTTAAGAATTTTATTAAGAATCTTTTTGGAGGAAGCTTGAGCTAAAAAAAAAAATTTAAATGGTAGCCAAGATAGCCCAAATAAGTTGGAAGTATTCTGCACTAAATGCCATGCCAAGTAGTATACACAAGTTGTTAGTCATCTACCAAACTACGCGACTGTATCTCCATCTTAACTTACTCAACTTTCTCCCGAATCTCGATCTTTTATGGTGACCTTCTAACTCAATTGCAATTTGAATAATGATTTAATTGTTCCTTAACTGTATTTATCTAGGAGACTATATTCCCTCTGGAACTGTGTTCCTAAATTATTTTACTGAATTTTAATTAAATTTTATTGCATGCTTAACTTGATCTTCTTGATTTTTGTGCATTAATTATCACCTCATGAACTCCCACTTTCTATTTAGATATTTTGACATCCCTTACCGTGACTTGATATTTGGAGCACAACACTAACTTTTCCTTCCAAAACTTTCATATGTAAGACCTAGACGAGCCCACCTTCATGTAGACATATCATATCCCACCAAAACATGTCTCCTTGTACACTATTTTCTTGATATGACTTTCTGGTCAAAATGGCTAAAACTATAACCCTACCATGACATCAAAATACTTTCCGACTTCAATTAAGAGATCCAACCTTGACTCAATCCCTTAACCCGATATGTGAATATGTTCAACTAAATTCCTTAAAGCTTAAACCTTGTACATTATCTTGATTGCTTGACCCATGTCTTGTCACGCTATTAGTTTAACTCTGTAAGTGGGTAGAATACTGATGACCTAAAAAACCTTTTTCCTTGTGAACCACATTGAGTTCACTTAGACTTTTCAGAGGACCTACCTATCTAATTTACCAAGCTAAATGGGAAATACTATGACAACTGTATAGGCCCACACTTTGGGCGAGCCTTATTTTAAAGATCTTGGACTATTTAAAATTTTCTCATCAGTACCTCCCTTGCTCATATTTTAACTATCTCATGCTGCTAATGTAGCTTCGATTTGCAAGCTTAATTCGTTATCAAGCTTGATCGTGACATATTTTATTGGGTGCACCCACTAACATATGTCTAATCAGAACCGGTACATGATGGTCTGATCACCTATGCACTTTGGTTCGCTTTTCATGAATTATTCTACGTGGATGGAGACATGGTTAAACTTGCCATAGAGTCTCATCCGCGACAGCATTGACAACTCTCATTTGAATTATTTTTGTCGCCTATGAACCACATATTCGTACTCGATAGCATCGCCCTTGAACTCTTTATTGTTTTTTTTACTTTGCTTATTAGAAAGACCAGACACTGTACATGATAGATAGATATAAGTATCACCTTTAGTTTTTCTATCAGTTGTTCAACACGAATTTAGATAGCCACCGACCAACTCATGTGGCTATATCCACCTTAAAACTCTTCTTCTCCTAATCCTAGAAATTTTATTATGCCCTTCCAACCCCACTTGAACACACGAGAGTGATTCTAATCATCACTAAATCTAACTCTCAACCCAATGATTAGTATCCAGTTTTTCTCAAGGAACCATATCTCCCAAAACGTCTAATTATTCTCTTGATCTACTAAATTTCTCACTATTTTATTCGGGTTATCAAATTTTGTTACCTTCACTAACAATCCTATTGAACTCCATAACCATGATATTTTTGTATATATCGACTCCACAATTTCTATTGCTGGTGGTGGTTGAACGCCGTTTTATCGCCTCCTCCAAATTTAATCGCATTTTGGTAATTGATAAACTCTTGGATCCCTCAACCCTACCTATCCTATTATTCCTAATTACGAGGACGAAATTCTTGTAAGTTGGGTAGGATGTAAAACTCCTAAATTTTTGGAAATATTTTTTGTTGTTGTTGTTATTTAAAGACCTAAAAATGAATTTATGCAATTTATGATTTTTTATTGGAATGACCTTAACCATTGTTGAATTTTGGAACACAATACTACCATGAATTTTGGCACGAAAAATGTAGCACAGTGTCTTTATTGTGTACTAGCAATGATAGGGGAAGCCTTGCCTTGGTAATGATCGAACTAGGAAAACCAGGCCGAGTGGTGTAATGACTCATTTAAATATTTTATTTAACTATTATTTTATTTAATGATTTTACTGACCCGGTTGGACAAAACCAGCCCGAATTAGGCCCGGACCAAACCCAGGCCCAAGTAGGCATGTTGTGTGGCCAAGACAACCCTGTAGCCCTATTTTATGTGTGTACATATACTTTCTAAATTATTTTAGAATTTTATGTACAATTTCAAATTATTTAATTATTTATGCAATTATGGTATTTTATTATTAAATAATCTTCCCAATATTTGTACAAATTTTTTGACCCAATAAGGGTGTGCGATATAAGCCCACCAAAAACCCATTGACTATTTAATATTTTATTATTATTAATGTTATTTTTGTTATGATTAAATAATATTAATATATTAATTGTTGCCTTCTATGGTAAATTGAATTTGTATATATGTATGTACATGTGTTTAAATAAATTAATTATTTGAATAGATAATATTAAAATTGTTATTTAAATTTGTGGAGATTTAATGATACATTTAGATATATATATATATATATATATATATAGATATATATATAGATATATATATATATATATATATATAGATAAGTTTCCTAAGAATAAGAAAAAGTATTAAAAAAAAGCAATGGGTGGTCGGCCCCAACCGACCACCATATTAGTAAGAGCAGCAACTTTGCTCACGGAAAAGAAAGGGGGAAACAACCCACCACAAGTTGAACCACAGAATATGTGGCCGACCCTTACACCCTTTCATCCTATATTTTTTTGTTATTTTAAACCCTAATTTTCTCTCATTCTCCTCCTTCCTTCCCTCTCTCCTTCGCTCACCACCAAACCCAACCCACTCGAGCGCCACAGGCCCTCTACGTGCGCGTCAGCCCCGTCCCGCAAAGACGACGACACCACGACAAACAACTCATCAAAATCAACACCAAGGTATCCGCTTCCCCGATCGAATTCTGTCAATTCAAATCCGTTTTTAGATCGTAAATTCGTGTTAGAAAGCCCTTATGACCCTCTTCGAGATCCCCCAGGTGGATTTTGACATGGCCATCCAACTTGCTCGAAAAATCGAGACGAAGTTGGAGAAAAACTATTTTCTGGTATTTAAAAACTGTTTCAAAACACCAACTTGTCGGCCAATTTTCTGTTGTACATTAAAGTTTTGTAGAAATAATTAAAGGTAGTCAAGACAACATAACCGAGATTGTAACTCACCTTCTGGATTCACTTTTCATTTAGTATTAGAAAGTTATACTTTGTTAAATTTTTACGAAAAAATTATAAATTTTGTTTTCAAAATGCAAAAAACACCCGATACGCGTCACCCCGACAACCGGGCGACGTGGTCGCGCACTATATGCATCGAAAGGCGCGTATGGTATTGTCGATGTGTGAGAACTGACGAAACCCGATTTTGTTGCATGTGCGCGACGAAATCAGTGCGCATCCGTCGAGATACCCCGTATCGATCCTTTGCAAATTAAGTCACAACTTTGTGCACACTCATCAATCGTGACAAAACTTGCGCCATTGAACTCAAAATATTTTTTTGGTCCTGTACCAAGTTTGGTCCGATTCTGAGACAGTTGATCGGGACGCTATTTTGGCGGGCCCACAATCCCTCAACGGCAATTTTGTGCACGGCCCACCGGAATCCAAATTGGACATCATTTGGGTTGGTCTCATCAAAACAACTTCACCGACATGTTTTGACACTTTAGAGACCGTAGGTTCTGGCGACATTTCGGTACAAAGCGGTCCAACGGCGGACATCGTTTTGATCCGAATTACGATTTTGCCCCTGTTCCAGAATTTAACTTTTGGACAGGCGTTTCCTAGGCATTCTTATATTCCAACTCGTTCGTGATGTTGTTGCAGCATCCGAAATCATCTGCAGGATTTGGCTTTCTCTGCTCCATTTATTGTCGGTTCGAGCTAGTGGATCTTTGCTTTTGCACATAACCTCAGAAAAGATACCTTATCATCTTGTACTTATATTTGATTCATGATATTTTATATGTTGCTAGTGTTTTACATTAGTAAGAGTGTGTCCAAGTATGACTTGGATGCCATCGATATGTATTCGATGTTTGTGTGTGTGTGTGCGTGTGTGTGTAGACCATATGTGGTAGCTACTTTTCCGATGTTGAAGTTGTACTCCATAACTTCTTTAACCTGTTGACACGTCTCATATACGACACAAGAAGTAAGGATCATGGAGTTGGCACGAACCTACGTTTCGACTTGCTACCGATACGGGCGGTTCGTGTGGTTTTCATTTATGGATTAGCGGAGTCTAGATAGCGACTTGCATGAGATATGGATCGCCAAGTCATGGTATGACTTTGTGATACATGGATGGAAAACTACTGGGACGTATGAGCTAGCCCACAGCCTTCTAGTTGCCCGTTATGGGTTCATGGTTTTTCTGTTATGGGTGTATAGCTAGAGGATATATCCATTGCACGGCCCTGACCATGCGTCAGATCGGTCAGGTATGCTAGCGATTGCAAGTATGGACTAGGGATATATCTATTGCACGGCCCTGACCACGCGTCAGATACGGTCAGAGCGTATACTAGTTCATACGAAAGCCTCTCGGATGCTATGCTTTATTCCTACCCACTTATACGTTCCACTATGTTTTCGACTTGCATTACACCTAATGGTTAGGTTCCATTGTGTGGGAGCATGTGATCTTTCCTCTGTCATGTTTCATTTACAGTTCATTATGGTATTGTTTTTGTATCTTGTTACGTCCTCTGAGACCTAGTTATCTCGTCAGGTGTGTGCTTTTGTCTTTCGCAGGGCTCTAGTTCTAGCCGTGACTATCTCTTTTTCTTGAGGATGATTGCACTTGGATCGTCTTCGCTTCGCTCGCCAAATTTATTTCTTTTCTTATGTATTTTCTTTTACTTGTTAGTAGTGGATTTGCCTCCGTCCAACATATTGTATCATGACAATTCTTAGTTGATATATGATATCTTTTATTCGTTATTTGTGTGGATGAGATTAGTTATGGTTCTACTACATTTTTACAGCTTATGTATTCATACGGGGTTTCCATATATTGGAGTGTACTTCGTGTATACAGCTGGCATGTCTACGTTCCTAGTTCTACTATTTGGACTGGGGCGTTACAAAGAATTACCTATAGAACAACATAGATATTCACAATGATTGGGTCCCTTATGTACATAACAAATAGGATCAGACCTGATATTGTATTTGCTATTGGAAGACTAGCATACACTAGTAACCCAAACCATCTCATTGGACTGCATTAGACAGAGTATTTAGATATCTTAAGGGTACTCTAGATTATAAACTTTATTATACTAGACACCCCGATATCATAGAAGGTTACTCCATTGCAAATTGGTAACTGACTCACATGATGTGAAATCCACTACTGGATATGCTTTTACCCTAGCAGGAGCTGCAATCTCCTAGGTATCATGTAAACAAACTATCATAGCCAGAAGTACAGTGGACTCTGAAATGATAGCTTTGGATACTACATGTACAGAAGCCGAATGGCTCAAAAATCTTATTATGCATATACCTGTTTATGTTCATCCTATTCATGCAATTTCGATAAACTGTGATAATAAATCTATTATAGAACTACTAAAGCATGATTCTGTGAATGCTAAGATGAACAGGCACCTGCAACTGCGTTTCAAGTCAATAAAAAGCCTACTGGGAAAAATGTGGTTCTTGACTATATAAAGTCCGAAAAGAACCTTGCAGACCACTTAACGAAGGGTCTGTCTAGGACATTGATCCTAGAATCATCGAGGGGGATGGGATTAAGCCATAGTATAGTCACCAGTAGTGGCAACCCAACCGAGTCTAACTGGAGATCCCAAGAAGCCGGTTCAATGGGTAGAAAACTGGACAAGGTGACTATTATGGAACACTGACCTGAGATTAAATTCTCTTCAAAATAAAAGCCCAGGAGGCTGTACATGTGTACATTCATACCCCATCCCTATGGTGACAGTGTTCCTTTTGTGATATGGATAGGGTGTGGTTAAACTCTTAATAAGTCCAAGCATGATATGCAGGGTTGATTCCTATCACCAACCCTTAAGGACTTACCTATATGAGAGGTCGTGAGAGCCGCGACTATAGGACAGGGCGATCCTAGATAACTCTTATGAATGTGTAAAAGTGCGCATGACCAACCAAACGCGCCACCCGATAGACCCAAGTACCTCTAGCATACTATGTGTGCTATTTTCTGAGTCTGGTTCAAGAAGACTGATTCAAGACGTAGTCCATTAAGCTCTTCTTCAGACAAAGATAATAGTCACTACGTTAGATTCAAGGTTGTAGTCCATCTCATTTATGCATAGTATACAACTGCCCAGAAATTCTCTTATTCTTGTCTCTCTTTCTTCCCTTCTATCATCTCGGAAGTTGACCTTTTGGGGGGAATTGTTAGCTATAGCTTTGAACAAAAGCTCAATTCATTCATAATAGTCCCACATCGGCTAAATATGTAGCCTTCTATGTTCATATATTCCTCTCTTTCACTTTGCTTCTTTGAAGATTAGTGTGGGAGCCCCATGGGCCACACGCGCGCACCGCCGCCGCCGCCCGCCCGGCTCGGCTCGGTTCGGTTCGGTTCGGCAGGCGTAACGTGTACGGGTATGTGCCCACATCTGCGGGCGCCGAATGCCGATCAGATTCCTTCTTCGGGTTCGGGCTGAGACCAAAAATTCTTTTTGTTCCTATTAATTTTTTTCGTTACTATTAATTAATTCTGCAACGGTTGGATACATGAATTCATGTCCAGATTCATTGTATCACATTTTTAACATGTGTTGTAACGTTAATTTTAATAGGCTGATTTAATATCATATTAATTTCCAACCGTTGGCATCAGCCTATATATTGAGCTCCATTCTCCTCCTTTAGACACAAGGAAAAAAATTGCTCTCCAAAATTCTCGTACTCTCAATCGCTGCTATCCTTTTTGTTGCTCTGGGCGGAGGTAAGTCGGGGTCGTTCTCTCGACGTCGTGTACGGCAACGAGATTCTGGTGGAACGGGAATTTTACCACTATGGCGTTCGGATTCAGTCTGCACATAGACCCGAGCTAACTCTTAGGGCAGTGCTACGTGTGCGACTTCCCCGGAGGCCGATAACATTTACGTAATTTATTTTGTTTGTAGATTTTAAGTGAAAAAAATTGAAAAAATATCTAACGTAATATAGCTAACTACTTCATTTTAGAAATTTCAAACAAACATACGAGATGTATATAGACAATTGCAGATCCAATTAAGGAGGCTAGATCCTTCCTACTGCTAGCTATAGAAACATTCCGTTGACAAATTATAGAAGTGAGCTTGGAATGGAAGACTTTTGTTGGCATTCCACCAAAGCATAATTATGGCAACATTTACAAGTTCACTAGGCCTAAACAAAGGTACTTGCCAGTTAGCAGCAAAAGGATTCTTTTATGAGTCCTGAAAGTTCCGATAAAAAATATTCCTGGTATGGAAGTCCCTCTACCAAATTGGAATCCAACATCTCGCCATGAGTGGGGTCTTTGATAGAAAGTTGGATCATCACTAAGAAGCTTTGCTTTACAAATATGGACGGAGCACTTTGGGGATTTTGACATAAAGCTTCCATAACTGGAATGGGTGGCAAAGTATATCAATATTCTATCTTGTTTTTTTTGCCATACCTTGCTATTTTGGGTACACCATATTATGGTACTGAAATTGTATAGTACTTCCAACTAGGCATTATTAGTAGCTGAGACTCTCTAATGCAACTTGGGATCCAAAATTTCAAAAAAAAAAGAGAAAAAAAAGGTAAATGTAGAATGAGTTGGATATGTATGAAAATAATAAAAATGATAACGTGAACTCTGGTCCTAAAGATTGTATGGTCAAAAATTGAATTGAAAAAAAAATAGAGAAATTTTGAGTCGCACCCCACTTGATTTACCCAATTTCAAGGTGCACCCCACACAATTTTCATAATACAAGACAACCCTCACTTTTGACGGTTTCCGTCCTTCGTTAGCGGTTAACTCCTTTGACCTATTTTTTTTTGGACAAAAATGCTCTCTCCTTTTCCGCGACCCTCCGTTCCAAGACACCATCGCCGGCTGCCGTCCATCCCCTCCCCGTCCAACCCCCGCGCCCCCCTCCACCTCCCCCTGCCCCTGTTGCTCGCCGCGCGCTGCCGCCGACGCCGCTGTCGTCGCTGCTGCTGCTGCTGCTACTGATGATGCTGCTGCTGTTGCTGAGCGGGAGGGAGGCGGGGGCATGAGGGCGTAGGGGGCGGAGCGGGAGTGGGGGAGGGGGCGGAGTGGTGGGGGAGTGGTGGTGGTGTTGGGGGAGGGGCGGAGGGGGGCGCGGGAGAGGGGCGAAGCGGGGGGATGGGGGCGGAGGCGGGCTGGGGCTGGGCGCGGCAGCCGAGCGGAGGCGCGGGGGCGGCGTAGCGGGGCGGCAGGGGCAGGGGAGCTGTTGGTGAAGGTGATGGGGGTGGTGATGGTAATGGTGATGGTGTTGGTGAATGTGGTGGGGTGGTGATAGTAATGGTGATGGTGATGGTGGGTGGCAGTGGTGGTGGTGATAGTGAAGGTCGTGGAGATGATTGTGGTGGTGATAGACGTGGCATCGGCGGTGGCGGCGGCGCGGCGGTGGCGGTGGCGCGGCGGCGGCGGCGGCGGGGCGGGGCGGGGACGTGATAGCAACGGGACGGATTTGGGTTTGGGTTTGTGAGAAGACTATGGTATTTTTGTCAAAAATTATCGGTCAAACCCTTTGACCGTCAGCAATGGACGGTTTCCGTTAAAAGTGGAGGGATTCGTACATTACGGTAAAGCAGTGGGGTGCACCTTGAATTTGGGTAAATCAAGTGGGGTGCGACTCAAAATTTCTCAAAAAATAATGTAAAATCTAGAATTTAGAAATTTGGACACCAAATTGGGACTTACTATTCTACAAAATGAATTCCTAATATCTAGAATCTAGAAATTGGGAAGCTCAACCATTAGCGGCTATGGTGTGATGGGACCGAAATTGTAGAAATTGAAATTAGGAATGAGACTTACTATTCTATAAAATAAGTTTTAAAATTCTAAATGTAGAAATTAGGCCTGAGGATGAGCCTTAATAATGCTCTTAACTAGTATGCACACAAAAAGTAGATGCCCATATGTGAAGGAAATATTTGCTAAGATGTCGTTTTCTGAGAGAGACTATATGATGAATATCTACTTTTTTTTAGACTTCTGGAAATGGAATATCTACCACTCCACAAACTTACTATTTCTGAAGGCTATTGGTGGGATGGCAATTCTGCAAGTAGATTTGTCGGCCAGAAGTTGGTGATATCCCATACTATTAAAAGGTCATCACCATCCAAGCTCCATTAAAGACTATCAACCTGACATGCAGATACATGCAGTGATGCAACCAACCATTAGAATTAATCAAGAACTTTTTCTTCCATGAGCTCGACATCATCTACACATGCAGCCGAAGGTTTCATTACAGAAAAAATGATGATATTCTCATAAATCCTAAAAACGTGAGGATATCCTAAAGATAACAATCTGCTAATAGTCGAGTCATCAACCATATATAGCAGATAGCTTCCGAGTTCACCGAATAACGACTTGATGCTCAAGGACTACTAGATTATATTAATCCACCATAATTTTTCTATATAAAAATTTATTGATCAAAATATTTCATTAGCAGTTCTAAGTAAATTAAGAAGATACAATAAACCTAACCCTAATAAAAGATTCTAAAAGCTTTACTAAAAAATCTTATTTAGGCCAATATTCCAACTATAGATTCAACTTAATGCCTAAAGACTGATTTGGTTGATCTTTATGTTCCAAAACATGCCAAAAATTTAGCTAGTCCTTGTCTGCCCAAAATGCGTCCGAACGAGTATTTACTGAAAGTTATCAATTAAACCATAACTTGAAATTGAATCGTCCAACATGAATGCGTGGCATCTGATTTAACTTTGATTTGGTGAACACAACTAATTTCTAGATACAATGTTTGAGTTTGTTCCTAAGGTCATGCTTATTATATACACAAACTAAAATAATAATAATGTAGGAAATAATAATGCCTTGTTCTCATTGATAGGGTTTTTTATAATATAGTGTCTACATTTGGGCTTATGGGTATGGGCCATATTTACATTGCAAATATTATCTTTATAATCTAATACCCCCCCTCAAGTTGGAGCATGTAAGTCACAAATGCCCAACTTGGGAAGAAAAGAATCGAACACTTGCTTTCCAAGGGGCTTGGTGAAGATGTCAGCCAGTTGAGAAGTAGTAGGAACATGCGAGGCTATGACGGTGCCCTCTCTAACAGCATCGCGAACAAAATGCAAATCCACCTCAATATGCTTACTGCGCTCATGAAATACCGGGTTCTTAGCCAGGTGCAAGGCTGACCGACTGTCACAATACACCGACATAGCAGACTGCTGGCGAACGCCCAAACACACCAATAACTCCTTCAACCATTTCAACTCACAAACGAGCGCTGCAAGAGATCGGTATTCAGCTTCAGCGGAAGATCGGGAAACAGTTGATTGCTTCTTGGTCTTCCAAGAAATAGGAGACCCCCCCAGAAACACCAACCAGCCTGTAACAGAGCGACGAGTCAAAGGACAACTGGCCCAGTCGGAATCACACCAACCAGAAAGACGGAGATCATAATCGACTTTCAAAAGAATACCCTGTCCTGGTGCATGTTTGAGATATCTGACAACTCTCAAAGCAGCATGCCAATGATCTTGTCGAGGCTCTTGTAAGAATTTAGACAAGATATGCACAGCATAGGCCAAGTCAGGGCGAGTAAATGATAGATAAATCAACCTCCCAACCAGCCTGCGATAAGTCTCTGCATCCGCCATCCTTGGACTAGTCGATTCTGCCAGCTTGTGATTGGGCTCCATGGGAAAACCGGCAGCGAGACCCCATCAAACCGCATTCTGAAATGATGTCCAATGCATACTTCCTTTGACACAAGGAAATTCCTTCCGCACTCCGAGCCACCTCTATGCCAAGAAAGTACTTCAACACACCAAGGTCCTTCATGTGAAAGCAAGAACTAAGGTACTTTTTGAAAGCATCTAAAGTACCTGTGTCATTACCAGACACAATCATATCATCCACATAGATCAAAACATGCAACTCTACCTTCCCCTTGAAAAAAGAGAAAAGGGAATAATCGGAATGTGATTGAATAAATTCATAGGATATCAGAGAAGCAGTAAGCTTAGCGAACCAACAACGTGGTGCCTGTTTCAATCCATATAGAGACTTACGCAGGCGACACACTTTGTTGGGTTCACTATGCGAAAAACCTGGCGGCAACTTCATATACACTTCTTCTGTCAGATCTCCATGAAGAAAAGTATTGTCCACATCCATCTGGTGCAAAGTCCAGCCTCTCACAGCTGCAACAGCCAAGAATGTCCGAACTGTAGGCATCTTAGCTACTGGGGCAAATGTCTATGAATAATCGATCCCCTCAACCTGATGATTATCGAACATAACCAGCCGTGCCTTTAAGCGCTCAACACTTCCGTCAGATTTGTACTTTATTTTGTACACCCATCTACTTCCCAATGCTTTCTTCCCAGGAGGCAAATCGACAAGACTCCATGTCCCATTATTTTCTAGAGCCTGTATTTCAGTTTGCATAGTCGCGCGCCAGCCAGAATCTTGCGAGGCCTGGCGATATGAAGTAGGCTCAATACCTGCAGTGATAGCTGCAAGAAAATCTCTGTGTCCAGCAGTAAATATGTCATAACTTAGAAATTGTGTAAGAGGATACGAAGTACCTGAGGAAGTGACGGGAACAGATGAACTGTGGTGAAGGGGGACTTTTACTTCGAACAGCATTTGTCACAAATCCTGTAATCACACTGGCTGTGATTTTTTTCGCATTCCTCTTCCCAATACTACCTCGTCGGGCACCTCTGGCAACACTGTATCCCCTGTATTATTAGTAGTATCCGCATCACCCCTAGCGACTCTCCTGTCAATACTTCTGCATCTACCTGTGCATCCTGGCTACTCGGTGCCGAGCCACCAACAACCACTCCGGCCTTAGTGACCGTAGCCGGCACCATCCCAAAAGCCTCTAAATCGTCTCCTGGCACTTCGACAAATGTATGGCGTGTCACAGAAGACATCTCGCTAGCAGAGTCACACCCAGGAAATTCTTTTTCATAAAAAGTAACATCACGGGACACAAAAATTTCACCAGTCTCCAAATCATACAGTTTCCATCCCTTTTTATCAAGTGGATACCCAACAAAGATACATTTTCTGCTCCTGCTAGCAAATTTATCATGACGGGATTTCAAATCATACGCATAGCACAGACAACCAAAAACGTAGATGATCATACGAAGGAGCCGAGCCATATTAAACTTCATAAGGAGACTTAAAATGCAAGATACTAGAAGGGGTTCTATTTATCAAATAACATGCAGCCAGAACACATTCTCCCCAAAAATATACGGAAAGAGAACCCTAAAATCGTAATGCCCTGGCTACATTTAGAATATGTCGATGTTTTCTTTCCACCCTTCAATTCTGTTGAGGTGTCCCAACACAGGATGTTTGGAACAATATACCTTGAGATGAAAAATAATCTCGTAAACAATTAAATTCAGTGCCATTGTCACTCCGTACACGACGTATATCAGCCCCAAACTGACGCTTCACCATAGCAATGAATTTAAGAAACATAGAATAACAGCAGACTTATCCGTCAACAAAATAACCCAAACAGCTCTAGAAAAATTATCCACCAAAGTCAAAAAATATCGTACCCCATTAGATGACGGAACACGATATGGTCCCCACAGATCACAGTGTATATGTTCAAAGCATCTCAAAGCACGACTACTACTATCAGGAAAGGCATCACGAGTCTGTTTAGCTTGATGACAAATATCACAAGCCTTATGAGAAAACACACTACTACCAGAGAGAGAAGGTAAAGTCTGTATTACTTTATTTGAGGGATGCCCCAGTCTACTATGCCAAACATCGAAATCATTCTCTTTGCATGCCAGGATCACCGAAGCCAAAGAAGCTGGAACCTTCCCCAAGAAGTAAAGTCCACCCCTTTGTTCACCTGTTCCAATCACCATCCTCGTACTTCGGTCTTGAACAAAACACAAATCAGGAGTAAATAACATATCATAATTTCTGGCACCAATCAATTGGGAGACAGAGATCAAATTGCAAGTCAATGTCGGAACATAAGAACATCCGTCAACACCAACGAAGCAGTCAAAATACTTTGCCTCTCAGAACAGCCTCAATAGTGCTCCCATCAGGCAAAATCACAGGACAGACAGGGCCCTCAAAACAGTCAACTAAATAGTCACGAGAGCCTGTCACATAAAGAGTAGCCCCAGTATCGAATATCCAATGGACAGAAGAATTCTTACCCATCAGACAATCAGAGTTTGAAGAACCAGGGTTGGAAGAATCGTCGTTACCCAGCAAGCTCATCAGTTTCTGTCATTGTTCACCTGAGAGTGGTAAGGATACCCTCCATGCATCATATCTGCCGAACTCCCAGCAAGACCAGCAGGACACCATGATCAGCAGCGGCGACATGATGAACAACCCCTACGCCACCTGCACCATGTCCCCCATCACGTCTCTGTGGTGGTGCCGGGCCTCTGCCACCACCACCACCACGTTCGCCCTCACGCCGAGGACGAGTCTCCCACCACTCTGGATAGCCAATCTTGGCAAAGCAAGTTGCAACATCATGACCTATTTTCTTGCAATGAGTACAGACCATACCTGATTTGTCCCTGGAATCTGAGGTTCTATTATTAGAAGTAGTAGAAATACAATGTGAAGACTTGATAGCCAGCGCCATCACCTCCTCAGTAGCGGATTGGATCTGAGATTTTTGCATATCCTCCTCTTCACGGACTGCCTGGTATGCCCGATCTAAACTTGGCTGAGGATCCTGAGCCAGAAGATTAGATCGGGTATGACCATACAACTCAGCATTCAACCCATACATAAAGTCCGAAAGTGGTCTTCATCCCTCATAGCTTGGCAGCAAGTTCACCACAGGTACAAGTAGGCAATAGAAAATAAGCAGCTTGTTCATCCCACAAAGACTGCAAATTTCCAAATAGGTTTCCACAGACATCGACGCCGTTTGTTTGCACTCGGCCAAAGCCACCTTAATTTGTTGCTTCCGAGTGCCGTTGCTAACACAAATCTTTTCGTCAACAAGTTCCACAATGGATAAACCTCCTCAAAGTACGGCAAAGATTTTTTCAGAGACGGATCAATGGTATTAAGAACCCATTGAACCAATAGCGCTTGCACGCATCTCCAATCAAGCAATTTGCTAGCATCATGAACAGGTTTGACTTCAGTACCCTCCAGAAAAGTAATCTTTCGCCTAGAGATCAGGAGAGACGTATCGATCGAGACCACTGCATAGTTTGGTCCACGGAAAACAATATAATGATATTTCCTGGTTGATCAGCAGAACTCAGAAAATATGGATCCTTCGGATTAGGATAATTTGGATTAGTGCACTGCCACCGCCAGTCGCGACGGAGTAGCTGGATGCAGCATCATCTGCCATCGCGGATATCGGGTGTACAAAAATTTTGTACAACATCGACGAATCGGCCGCTGATGGATAGGGTCGGCGGCGAATCGGCCGCTATCAGGGCGCCTGATCTGGCGCGTAGGGGCGAGTGGATGTCGGGTGTACAAAAATTTGTACAACTCCGACGAATCTGCGAAAGAGATAAAAGAGATTTATATATATATATTGATATATATATATATATATATATATAATTTTTTTCTTGTTCTTTTTTTTTCTTTTTTTTATTTTTGTTTTATATTTTTTTTTTTACAAACCGAAAAAAAAAACTTTGCTCACAAAACGAAAAACCAAAAGCTTTTGCTAATGCTTTCCTCTTCCCTGGGAAAGGTTCTGTAGGAAAGCAAAAAAAACTTTTGCTAAAGCTTTTGCTAATGCTTTTGCTAAAGCTTTTGTTGATACCAGTTCTGTCGAACAAAAAAACTTTTGCAAAAGCTTGGTTCGAATCAAAGAGAAAAGGGAAGAGGAAAAGCGGATGCAAACGACGGCCGGTGGAGCAAATCAACCACGGTCGGTAGTCGGCGCGATCAGGGGTTCCTCGCGCGATCAGGGATCAGGGGTTCCTCGGCGCGATCGGCGCACGGTCGGTAGTCGACGCGGTCGGCGACGCGATTGGCGCAGGCGCACGGCGGATCAGTGGTTCTCGGCGTGTTCGGCGCGATCGAAGCACGGTCGGAAGTCGGGCGGTCGGCGTAGGAGCGGGATAGGATTTTTCGGAAGATGGCGGCTAGGGTTTTTCGGGAGGCTTTGATACCATGTAGGAAATAATAATGCCTTGTTCTCATTGCTAGGGTTTGTTACAATATATATAGTGTCTACATTTGGGCTTATGGGTATGGGCCATATTTACATTACAAATATTATCTTTATAATCTAACAAATATATAAAATAATATAAAAAAATTATAACACATCTTCACTAATAATCACAGTTCTCAACAAGTAAAAAAACTTTTATGGCTTATTGTCCCTATAAAAATCGAGAAAGTCTCAAATTGAGATAACCAGTGGATGCCCCGTCCAATTCATGAACTATCCCGATCTTAAACATACTCTGTTGCATTAGCATCATTCAAGCCTTCTCCCATAAGAATGGAGGAGTTATGGATCATTGAGCTCCATAAAAAATTGAAAAAAAAATTGTTACCATTTGCCGACTTCACATCAATCCTTGACGCAGATACCAAATTCTTAAAGCCCAGAAGGTAGACCAGTTGGCGTGTGGATAGACCTACGTTTCGATTATGCAGTTTAAACTCAGTCAATCTAGTACCACCCTTCCTCTATTATAAAGAGTCTAGACATACATGGCAAATGGTACATAAACAAATAACAAATTTTTTTTTATTAATAGATGATATAAAATCAACAATATAGATTTATTAATGGGGTGACATAAAATCAACAATATTGATTTAAATAATGAATGATATAAAATCAACGATATTGATTTTATTTCCTTTGAGTTTTGGTCTTGCGACCATACTGTCACGCCCCGATCCCGCTAGGGTCGTCCGTTTTGCTTGGATCCCTGCGGGATCGATCGTCCTCGCTAAGGCGTGATGCCGTGCAAGCCTAAGTTGCGCTTGCACAAGGCCATGTACCTGCACAAAACAACTAGTCAAGCAAAAACACACGCACGCACCCATTAGTCAAGCAAAACACACGCACGCACCCCTTGCAGAAAACCAAATGTTGGACACAGAGATTTGAAATAAAATACTCATTTTATTCATAGCTTTATAGGAATACAAGTACAAAGCTTTGCAACTCAGATTTGCCTTATAATTTGGCTACAAGATACTCTTTGAAACACTCTTTTGAAATTTGCCACAATGCCCATACATGATATCCTTTATTACAAGCTGGAATTGAAAGACACCTTCAAAGGAAATGAAAACCGGAAACTTGAAATTGACTGAAAGTAAACTTCGAGGCGATCCACGAGTTCTACTGGGCTAGACGAGCTTCGGTGCCTCACTTGAAATCCCCCTGTCTCCTTTTGCTTTCTGAAAAGGATGCCCACAACGTGGGTCAGTACACATCATGTACTGGCGAGCGGCTTTTGGCCGAACTCGCAAATCTCTGCACTAAATCAATATGTTGAGCTAACATTTACTAGTGATCTTTCTACTTGTCTAGATTCTTTTTAACAATTCATAAGAACATGACAGATAGAATATATCATAGCAACTTACCCTCGCCGGCAGTCATCCCTGCACAAAACCACGTTAGCACAATTTGCATAATGAGTAATTTATGATTCATTCTTGCAGATATTGAAGTTGTCATTTGGGTCATGCAGGTGTTCTATTCTACATGTTGGTCCATGGGTTTTTCCCATAATTAGCCGCTGTGACTCTTTGGTTCAGCTCGTCGCTAAGGACACAGATATTCGGCTACACTTTTAACATGGGTCCTTGCACCCAGTGTGCTCATAATCTCTCCTAGGCCGAGCGGTTCCAGGTGCCCCCAGATACCACCCGAGAGACAAATAATTCCTTGTATACAAGTTGTCCGAGACCAAATGCATGCTCTAGCCGTTCTATCAGATGACACACTTGGACTTATGCACAGGTATACGACACGTTTGATTCGTGCCTTCAGGGTTATCTCAACATGTACAAGTTCGTCTGTACATGTCTACATTTCAAGCATACTGATGACAAGCAGATGATCATTCTTATCGAGCAGATAGAGTAGCAACACATATTCTTGCATTTGATTCAGTTCGATTATCTTCTCTTATCTTTTGTGGATGTGGTATCGTTGATCATTGGGACAAGACAACAGAGTAGACTAGAGATCATTTTTATTAGGCGTACAGATCAATGTCTGTTCGGTTGAAGCAACTCACCGAGATGAATCTTAGTAGAGAGAAGGACTTCACGCGCCGTTCACGAACAATTCACGCGGCCTACAATGGCACCAACAGTTGATTAGTATACTTCGTCTCTTTCTCTCAAGATTCGAAATGAATGCGAAATACGATGAAAGCGAACAATGAAAACCAATCATCGAAAACCAACACGAAAACGCATTTATCAAAACCAAGTAGCGAAGAGAAAACATTCAACAAAACTCTTGGATTCATTTCAATAGAAGCCAATCCATCAATTGGAAAGGTTCATTGCATTTCATCCGTGATCAATCGATACCGGCAAAGGTTTCACCAAATACTCAGTTCATGACTGAGTCAACAAGCCGTAGGTATTACATAGTGGACCGCAAGGAGCGGGGCACTACATAATAATCCACCGAGAAAAAGTTTTGTCCTCAAAACTTAAGAAACAAACTCACCTCCACTATTGTTGCATTCTGGGTCAAGCAACGTGGAGAGATTGAAGACGCGTCCATTAATCTGCTGTGGCTGGTTCTGCGGATTGTCTCGAAGGGGCGGTGGGCCTGGCAGCTGCCCACGCTCTTCAGTGTCGTCTCTAATTCGATTTCTCTTCGGGCAATTTTTGATGGCGTGACCCTGTTGGCCACAACGAAAACAAGCGTGGTTTGCGGCACGACAGTCCTCCTTGGTGTGTCCATGCTTTCCACAGTGACTGCATACCAAACCTTTCGCAAAGCGACATTCTTCATTCGCATGTCCTCGTCGACCGCAGTAGGAACAGATTGCCTCATTTCGTGGTTCCCTATCGGTCTTTTTCTCTCCGTCATGATTTCTCTTGGCGGGCTGATTCCGACTGTTCGGCGCTTTGTGGGACGCTTTCTTCTGCTCGAACTGTTCCACCTGAAGCGCCGCCTCAAAGGCTTGAGAATAGGACCCGCATTCTCGATTCAGCACACTTAACTGGATGTCGTAATTCAGACCTTCCACGAATCGATTTATGCGAGTCTGTTCCGTGGGGAGCCAAGCAGCGGCAAAATTTGCCAACTTAGCAAATTCAGACTCATAGTCCTCCACGGACATATCCCCCTGTTTCAGTGTGATAAAGTCATCCTCCATCTTCTTGCTCATGGCTCGAGGCAGATATTGATCCAGAAACGCCTTCTTGAACAAGGCCCACGAGATCTTTCCATTCCTAGCCGTTGCGAGCAGCGCCGGCTTCTTCGCCTTCCACCAGTCCTTCGCCCGCAGCCGTAGGAGCATAACGGCACAGACTACCTTTTTGCTACTTGGAACTCCTATGAACGCGAACAGAGTCTCTATTTTATCAATCCAGTCCATCACCTTGTCGGGTGACGTCCTGCCTTAAAATTCTGGAGGTTTCGCGTCCAAGAAGTCCTTTGGCCTAAAGACAGTGTGCCTTTGCGCCGGCTGGGGCTCATCACCCTCTACGGGCTTGATCTCGGGCGTTCCCGTTGGTTCCGTCGCTCCGGTGGCATCTCGATTTGTCGCAAGCGCCGTGACAAGCTGGGTCAGGGCATCCAACTGCTTTTGTTGGGCAGCCGCTCGGGCCTCATGTATCTGATTTCTTTCCTCATTGTCCTGTCTCTGTAACTCCAACATTGTCATGATGCGTTCTACCGCATCGGTTGAGCCAGATGGTCGAGGAGGAGCCATTTCTCTACAAAATAGTGTAACTTCTGTCAGTCTCATAAAATATTATGGACTTATTGTATGGGACATTGGTTTTCATAACCCAAAATCCGGACACTTTTGAAAGCCGTCAAAGTACTTTATATACTTTTTGAAAACGATATTTGCAAAAGGCCAAGGACGTAAAACTGTGCTCTGATACCACTTTGTCACGCCCCGATCCCGCTAGGGTCGTCCGTTTTGCTTGGATCCCTGCGGGATCGATCGTCCTCGCTAAGGCGTGATGCCGTGCAAGCCTAAGTTGCGCTTGCACAAGGCCATGTACCTGCACAAAAATAACTAGTCAAGCAAAAACACACGCACGCACCCATTAGTCAAGCAAAACACATGCACGCACCCCTTGCAGAAAGCCAAATGTTGGACACAGAGATTTGAAATGAAAATACTCATTTTATTCATAGCTTGATAGGAATACAAGTACAAAGCTTTGCAACTCAGATTTGCCTTATAATTTGGCTACAAGATACTCTTTGAAACACTCTTTTGAAATTTGCCACAATGCCCATACATGATATCCTTTATTACAAGCTGGAATTGAAAGACACCTTCAAAGGAAATGAAAACTGGAAACTTGAAATTGACTGAAAGTAAACTTCGAGGCGATCCACGAGCTCTACTGGGCTAGACGAGCTTCGGTGCCTCACTTGAAATCCCCCTGTCTCCTTTTGCTTTCTGAAAAGGATGCCCACAACGTGGGTCAGTACACATCATGTACTGGCGAGCGGCTTTTGGCCGAACTCGTAAATCTCTGCACTAAATCAATATGTTGAGCTAACATTTACTAGTGATCTTTCTACTTGTCTAGATTCTTTTTAACAATTCATAAGAACATGACAGATAGAATATATCATAGCAACTTACCCTCGCCGGCAGTCATCCCTGCACAAAACCACGTTAGCACAATTTGCATAATGAGTAATTCATGATTCATTCTTGCAGATATTGAAGTTGTCATTTGGGTCATGCAGGTGTTCTATTCTACATGTTGGTCCATGGGTTTTCCCCATGATTAGCCGCTGTGACTCTTTGGTTCAGCTCGTCGCTAAGGACACAGATATTAGGCTACACTTTTAACATGGGTCCTTGCACCCAGTGTGCTCATAATCTCTCCTAGGCCGAGCGGTTCCAGGTGCCCCCAGATACCACCCGAGAGGCAAATAATTCCTTGTATACAAGTTGTCCGAGACCAAATGCATGCTCTAGCCGTTCTATCAGATGAGACACACTTGGACTTATGCACAGGTATACGACACGTTTGATTCGTGCCTTCAGGGTTATCTCAACATGTACAAGTTCGTCTGTACATGTCTACATTTCAAGCATACTGATGACAAGCAGATGATCATTCTTATCGAGCAGATAGAGTAGCAACACATATTCTTGCATTTGATTCAATTCGATTATCTTCTCTTATCTTTTGTGGATGTGGTATCGTTGATCATTGGGACAAGACAACAGAGTAGACTAGAGATCATTTTTATTAGGCGTACAGATCAATGTCTGTTCGGTTGAAGCAACTCACCGAGATGAATCTTAGTAGAGAGAAGGAGGGACTTCACGCGCCGTTCACGAACAATTCACGCGACCTACAATGGCACCAACAGTTGATTAGCATACTTCGTCTCTTTCTCTCAAGATTCGGAATGAATGCGAAATGCGATGAAAGCGAACAATGAAAACCAATCATCGAAAACCAACACAAAAACGCATTCATCAAAACCAAGCAGCGAAAGGAAAACATTCAACAAACTCTTGGATTCATTTCAATAGAAGCCAATCCATCAATTGGAAAGGTTTATTGCATTTCATCCGTGATCAATCAATACCGGCAAAGGTTTCACCAAATACTCAGTTCATGACTGAGTCAACAAGCCGTAGGTATTACATAGTGGCCGCAAGGAGCGGGGCACTACACATACTCCCCAGGCGGAGTGTTTCACGCGTTAGCCGGGCCCCTGATCCGCATAGACCAAGGGCGAACACTTACCAATGATGTAAAAAGTTATACAATTATGAATATATATAGATAGAGAACGTATTCATATTAGTATAGGAGAAGGAATCTGTATCCGTATAGAAGATACGTAAAGATAAACTTGAATATAATCCTAAATTTAATTATATCTTAACACCTCTCCCCTTCAAACTCATGATGGGTCAAACAACACGAGCTTGTCCAATAGAAACTGAAACCACAGTGTGAGGTGTGACTTTGTAAAAAAATGCCAACTGATAAACGGATAAACGGAGATCACAAGTGCTAGAGAAATAGTGCCTGTCAAAAAATGCTCATGGTCAAATGAAAATAAATCTAAATATGCTTTGTCCATTCATGAAAAGCCAGTTTATTTGCAATCTGTATTGCACCCATGTTATCATATTGAAGTGGCATAGGTTCTGTAGGAGCAATACCCAAACGAAAGAGGAATCTCCGTATATGAATGATCTTTCTAGTGGTGTTAGTTATAGATCTGTACTCTGTCTCATTAGAAGAACACACAACTGTTTGTTTCTTGCTTTGCCATAAAATCAACGAATCACTAAGAAACAAACAAAATCGTAAAGTAGATCGTTTGGGTCGATCATTTCGCATCTGGTTTCAGTGGTCGGAAGGAGCTCGGACAGCGCAATGGAGTAGAAAACAAAGGACATGAGATAATCAACAATACTGATTATCTGAAAGAGAGCACGACGGAGCAAACGATAAGAAAATGTGATAATCAACAATACTGATTATCTAAATGAGACTTTGAGTGGCATTGGGATTGAAAAATCATATGCTCGGATACTATAAAACAATAACCAATATTGATTTTAATAATGGATGATATAAAATCAACAATATTGATTTTATTAATTGATGATTATATCTTGGAGTAGGTGGGGTTCCCAACCTATGTGGAGAATATCCCAGAGTGCGACGAGTGCCATCCGTGTGTCGGAGAAGCTCAGGGAGTGCATTGATCCTATTTTGGAACATATATGATAAGGAATATATGATTAGATTTTCATATTTACTTTTATCTTATATTTATGATTGGATCCTTCATATAGTAGCTTTACATATAATTGGGCTTCCAATTATGACAAGCCAATTATGATTAGATTTTTATTAAATATATGATTGATGCATATTGGAAGTTTCCATATATATTGGCCTTCCATGTATAGATTACCAAGAGCTTATAAAAGGGTGATACATGCTAGTTGAAAATCATCTCAAACAAGACTGTTTTACAATATTTGAGAGAGAGAGAGAGAGAGAGAGAGGGGATTAAGGACTATTGTGAAGGAGAGATTGCTTCGAATAATTTTTTGACATCTCGGAGTCCGCAATCAATTTTTTTTTCTTTCAAGTGAGTCGTGGTGATTCGTATTGGATCGGAAGGAGCTTGTAGAGGGTGTATTCTCTTTATTAGGTTCTTCAGGGTTGGACTCCGATTGTCCCGCAGTTTCTTCGTAAGGATTTTTGTCACTACCACATTTCTAGTTTGAGAGTATTTTTGTCATTTTTGGGGTTATTTAAATTTATTAGAATTTATTTGAATTTATGGGAATTTTTAGAATTTATTTTGGAATTGTTTGAAAGAAGGTTGACCAGTTTGACTTTGACTAGCTTTGACTTGGTAACCTAACCCTAGTTGAGTTTGGACTTGGTTAGACTATTAGACCCTAGGTTAAGTTAAATTAACCATACTCTAGTTATTAGAATCAATTAGAATATACAGTTTAGAATAGAAAGCTTTTGATCACAAGTCATGACTTGTGATTTTTTGAAACATTGATTAATGACTAAGCCCAACCCACTAGCAACCCTAACCCAAGCCCATACTTGGCCGGCCACATAAACCCATACTAGGGATTCCCTCCTTATTATTCTCCTATAAATTAGGGCTAGCCTCTTTAGGAAAGAGCAAGTTTAGAAAGAGGTATTTTTCCAACTTCATAAATCCCTAGAAAATCCATTTTAACTCCTTTTTAATCCAAACAAATTGCAATAGGTTCTAATTGATGTTTTCTTGCTGTTGGAATTGTTTATCTCAGTTTCTTAGAATTTGAAGGAGTTTGGTGGCTTTTGAGAATCCTCATTCAAGGTGTTTTTGTATTGGAGAACACCATAGGTAGATTCCTATTCCACTCATCAAAATTAGGTTTTAATTGCATGAATGCCTAGCCCTAAGTGTCCTGGTCCTGTAGGAATAGGTTTTGTATATTTTCGTGTCCTGTACGTGTCCATATCGGACACGTATCAGTGATGCGTGTAAGTGTTTGACGAAATGCCCCAATGGGCATTTCGTTTTGTTTTTGTAAAACTATTTGAATGGAAAATTATATTTTAGTTTCACTTACATGTTTCTAGTGTATTGGGTCTGAATCGAGTTCGTGTCGTGTCGCTTTGACACTCGTGCACACGTGATTGGACACGCGCGCGCGGCCTGGGCGCATCCCCTGCTACTCGGGGCTTCTGTAGGACACGATACTGGTTGTTTGACACGAAACTTGGTGGACACGAGAGGGCATGCACTGACATCATGCCCCCAAAGTTTCATCGGGTCTCGTACACAGGTTAGAGAGTAATCAGTCGCGCACGGAGATTACACTGTTCTACGCACAGTCGTTTTAAGCCACTGACACGACCTTATATGTTGGACACTGGGACACGACGACCCAAAACAAGGTGACACACACCTAGCTAGACACTAGGCGAACCCACAGACACAAGCACGAGTTTTGGTTTGGGCTGTATCGGGTGCACGACACGCGTGCACCTGTGCACGACACGCGACCACCTGTGCACGACGCAGTGCCTGTTTGATGTGTCTGTGTGTACTATTTGTGGTTTAATTGTTTGGACACGTTGTATCCAGCTGTGGAGGGACACGAACAGTATGTAGGACACATGTACACCCTATATTTTAATTACCAACCTTTTAATTTGCATTTTAGTGTGTTTTCAATAGGTATTTGGCATTACCTAAATTTCTGAAAACTGTGTATTATATCCTTGTATTTCCAGGTTTTGAAATATGAACTTTGTCATCTAATTAACCTATCTAAATGCTATTAACTGATTGGTTTAAGTCCCTAAACCATTACACCTATATGTTTTCTAATAGTGGTTCGAATTTGGGTTGATTTGGTTGAAAATTGGAATCAAAATGGGGGTTTGAACTGTGTGGACTGAAAACTGGTTCAGTTTTCATTTAACCGAGATAATACATTGATTTCCTTTCCTTTTCTTCATATTTTCCTGACACTGTTGCACTCTCCCTTTTCACACACACTAGTGTATCACCCTCACACTCATTGCCTAGACACACACATGGTTCCTATCATTAACACACGCATTTCACTCTCTCATTCACCTATGACAGGACACTCTAACACACACACTCACTTGTCTAGACACACACATGTGTCATCACTCACCGCCACTGCCATGTTTCACTCCAACACACACTAGTGTATATTTCTCACACATCACTTACTGTCCAGTTCACACACATACACTCTCATGAACACACACACACACACTGTCCTATTTTTCCCAGCACATGTTCACCATTTTCAGTCCCATATTGGACTGAACACACACACACAACACATACTTGCCCCTTCCAATATACCTGTGTATGTATACATATGTAAATAATGTATTGTGAATATTATTATTATACATGAATATCTATTTATATATGTAAATCATATATGTATGTAATGTATACATGTAATGGATATTATATGTATATATCAATCTATGTAGTGTACCTATATGGATACTGTAATATAGTATTTTGAGCCTTATATATAATATATATATATATATATATATATATATATATATATATATATAATATATATATATATATAATATATATCTTATATATATATAATATTTCTCACACATCACTCACTGTCCAGTTCACACACATACACTCTCATGAACACACACACCCACTGTCCTATTTTTCCCAGCACATGTTCACCGTTTTCAGTCCCATATTGGACTGAACACACACACAACACATACTTGCCCCTTCCTATATACCTGTGTATGTATACATATGTAAATAATGTATTGTGAATATATTATTATACATGAATATCTATTTATATATGTAAATCATATATGTAATGTATACATGTAATGGATATTATATGTATATATCAATCTATGTAGTGTACCTATATGGATACTGTATATATAGTATTTTGAGCCTAGGTATATATATATATATATATATATATATATATATATATATATATATATATGAGATGTTCCTAATGTATTGTACTATAGCCTATATGTAAAATATCTAAATAAATAGGTATATTGATAAATAAGTTAGACTTGTTGAATGTATGTTAGTTTTATAGCATATAGCTACATTGTGATGATGTGATATAGTTAGTGTAGGCTTGTTTAGACTAGTATGGACTAGTTAGGCCTAGAATAGACTGTTTAGACTTGTTGGACCTAGTTTGACCATAGTTGACCTAGGTTTGGCTTCTTGGTTGACCAAGGTTGACCAATAGTTGACTTTGTCATAGAGTGACCTAGACTCATGTAGAGTGCATAGTAGAACTTCATTTTACCATTTAGACTTGTTGTGACTTACGTTGTTCTATTAGGAGCCAGACACCTCTCCTCGGACAGTACATTTCATCCGGACACTCAGATACCAGGCGAGTACATTCTCTGATCATTTCATATCCTGCTTAGAATTATTTTTCCTGCTTAAGATTACTTTACTTGATGCTGTCACGACATTATCACGAATTTGTACTATGGATCTCTTCATGCGATGTTATTTCCCTCGGAAGCATCGGGTACATTGTGTCATGTGCGTTTCACTTTCATCATGTATTCCTGTGCTTTCACCATACATGTATACTCCTGTGAATCATGTACTCTCATGTTCACGGAGCCCTCATGCATACTATCATGTGTACACCCTTTCATGGGCCCCATGTGATATCATGTATAATAACATAACCTGCTTAGATCCTTGTATATTGATTGGGGAAAAACGGAGGAGTGCTAGTAGTCATGTGAACAATTCTATGGTAGTGTAGATCACGTGAAACTCTTTAGTGTAGATCATGTACAAATCTGTTCTGTTCACATGTGTTATCCTGTACTCTACATCACTAGCCACTATTAGTTCTCTATATACAGTAGCTATTTACATACAGTTCTCTTCTTTTTATCATGTACTTCCTTTCAGTTCATGTATCTTACTCTACTGTATGTTTATATTTTCTAACCTGCTATGATTTGTTGAGATCTATTGTGCTCGCTCCTGTCCTGACTGGACCTGTTGAAAATATTACAGAGGACGAGGAGGAGGCCTGTGTGGATACCTTCTACGGGGCAGCCCTAGACGACACTTGCGAGCTGGACTCTCAGGAAGGACCCAGCTCTAGCTGAGGACATTACTCCCTATTGCCTAGACTAGCTTAGTTAGGCCTTATCTTATTTTATGTTGTCTTGAGACTGTTTAGCTAGACTTTATTTTGTTTAGAGATTCTGAGTTGTATATATTCTTTCAAATTCATTAGCTGAGATTTGTACTCTGGGTATTTGTTGGGATATTATCTTAGACTATTTATTATCTGTATTTCCTTGAGTTCTATGTCATATCGTGCTATCTCTTCCTTAGTTGTGATTGAGTTTATTTACTGCTTTGTCACCCCCATTCGGGAAGTATAAACTGTTTAGAGTTATATTGTTAGATATTGTGACCTAGGACAGCGTTCTACCGCCGACTACTGCGGCGTAGGCTGGACGTACCCACGTCTCGTGTCCTTACTCTAGGGTAGGGATCAGTGACACGTTTTTAGTGGTGGCCCATGCAGGTCGTAGACTAGAAGTGTAGTGGTATTCGAATTAGAGTATCACTACAACCTGTAGTAGGATATAGGACATTAATTTTAAGGTACTCAATCACATTAGAAAAAATTCTTTTTATTGCCATCTAAATCCTTATTGTCAGCTGATCCTTTTGAATTTTAATTGTCTGCCTTTGTTATGTCGCTTCTTTCTTAGAAATTGATACTCTTGTTTGTCTATCTTCAGGATGGTAGAGACTCGATCGTAGCATACCATTGATGTGGATGCTATAGAGAGGACTGCTACCTCTCAGCCAGTACAGCAGGGCCAGGGGACTGCAGCTCCTGCCACCTCTGCTCGTATTGAGACTTCGGCAGCAGCAGCAGGGGATATGCTTCCATCGGCTCGGTTACAGGACCCAGTCATCGCAGAGGAGCCCTTCCAGTAGCCGCCGCCATCAGGATATGTGGATGCAACGCATGATGTTCGCATACTTTCAGCAGTTCATGGATCGGCAGCAGGCCCGACAGGACAGGGGCATGGAGTTGGCCCTTACGACGGTTACAGCTCGACCAGTGGTCCATCAGCCGAGGACACCGGGGATAGAGCAGTTCCAGAAGATGAGCCCTAGAGACTTCCTGTGGACAGAGAGGATACTATATGCTGATGAGTGGATCGAGCATATAGAGGAGATCTTCCGCCTGGCCCGGATACCAGCAGATCCCCAGATTGAGGCCGCAGCTAGTCGGATGCGAGATCCTACTCGCACCTGGTATCAGTCAGACCCCAGGGTGGGGGTAGCTGGGCAGACTTGGGAGGAGTTCAAGGGCTTCTTCAAGAAGAAGTTCTTTCCAGATTCAGCGCTCAGAGCCTTAGAGTCACAGTTCGAGAGCCTAGTCCAGGGGAGCCTTTCAGTGGAGGAGTACGCTGGGAAGTTGGTCGCCTCGGCAGGTTTGTAGAGGACTTGAGCGAGACGGCGAAGGCCCAGAGGTTCCGGAAGGGTTTGGTCAAGGAGGTCAAGTCCTTGACCAAGGGCAACAGGGATGCCACATTCGAGAAGATCTTGACGGGAGCCTTATTGGCTGAGGATGATCTTGAGCTTAGGCTCAATAGAGGGTGAGACCCAGTTGGGGGCAGCAGCAGCGGAGGCCAGGCCAAGAGGCCCCACTTTCAGCACCAACAGCCGAGGTAGTTCCAGCCAGCAGCAGTTTCAGCATCAGGCACCAGACAGCCAGTTGCACATTCTGCAAGAAGCCAGGGCATGGATGGAACGAGTACAGGATGAGGCTCGGGAAGTGCCTTCTTTGCGGGGGTGGCAGATCACCAGCTGAGGGATTGTGCTAGGTCTGGGGATGAACAGCCCAGGGAGAAGGAGCCAGGACTCCAGTAGGCCAGTAGAGGGGACCAGCACTGCCGACACAGCAGCAGAGGTTCGTCCAGCACCAGCAGCAGGCCAGGGGAGGCCAGCAGGGGCGAGGATTCTCTATGGCAGCAGAGGATGCAGAGGCCATCGGAGAGCTGATCGCAGGTTCGATTCTTTCCGACTCCAGTCCAGCTTTTGTATTATTCGATTTTGGTGCTTCACATAGCTTCATATCAGTATCTTTTGCAATTTGACACGGTATTGTAGCTGAATCGTTGCCTAGGACTTACAAGATCACGACCGGGGGTGGCATTATCCTCGTGAGTGATGTTTGTAAGGGTCGGAGAGTAGTTTTGGGAGGCCGTGAGTTGGAGGTGAGCCTGCACGTAATGCCATTGCCGAACTACGATATAGTACTAGGCATGGATTGGTTGAGCAGGCACTATGCCAGCATTGATTACAGAGGGGGTAGAGTTCTCTTCAGAGCGCCGGGGGTGCCAGAGTTCGAGTACTCCAGACGTCAGGCAGAGTAGAGCAGCAGAGTTTTCTGTGGAGTCTCGGTTGAGGAGCAGGTGATTCTACACCCCTTGATAGCAGAGTATATGGAAGTTTTCCCAGAGGAGTTGCCTGGATTACCACCAGACAGAGACATTGAGTTCTCGATAGACTTGGTTCCAGGAGCGGAACCCATCTCTCATCATGTCTATCGGGTAAACAATAGTGAGTTGGTGGAGCTGAAGAAGCAGGTAGATGAGCTACAGGACAAGGGCTTCATCCGCTCGAGTTCATTGCCATGGGGTACACCAGTGTTATTTGTGCCGAAGAACGATGGGTCAGTACGGATGTGTATTGACTATAGGGTACTCAACAACCTCACGATCAAGAACAAATACCCACTGCCGCGGATCGACGATCTTTTTGACCAGTTGAGCGGAGGTCGGATATTTTCCAAGATTGATCTGAGGTCAGAATATCACCAGGTGAAGGTGAAGGGGGAGGATATTCCCAAGACCTCTTTGAGGACGCGGTACGGGCAGTTTGACTTTTTTGTTATGCCGTTTGGGCTAACCAATGCACCAGCAGTATTTATGAACCTAATGAACAAGGTGTTCCACCAGTATCTAGATCAGTTTGTGGTGGTGTTCATTGACGACATCTTGATATATTCCAAGACTGAGGAGGAGCACGAGGAGCATTTAAGGATAGTGCTGGAGATTCTCAGGACGGAGCAGCTTTACGGGAAGCTCTCCAAGTGTGAGTTCTTCTTGGACTAGGTGGACTTCTTGGGGCATGTGGTGACTGGAGATGGTATCTCAGTTGACCCCAAGAAGATTGTAGCAGTTGAGGCATGGGCAGCGCCGACTTCAGTTGCAGAGATCAGGAGTTTCCTGGGGCTGGCAGGATATTATCGGAGATTTGTGCAGGATTTCTCCCGTGTTGCAGAGCCGTTGACTCGGTTGACCCAGAAGGATGCTGAGTATGTTTGGTCAGAAGAGTGCCAGGCAGCTTTTGATGAGTTGAAGAAGCGGCTTACGACAGCTCCGATTCTGACATTGCCTTCAGGATCAGGTGGTTTTATTATTTATAGTGACGCTTCAGGGAAGGGGCTGGGTTGTGTCTTGCAGCAGCATGGGAAGGTGATTATCTATGCTTCCAAGCAGTTACGTTCCCATGAGAAGAACTATCCTACCCACGACCTGGAGCTGGCAACAGTGATATTTGTTCTGAAGTTGTGGAAGCATTATCTGTATGGAGAGAGGGTGGAGATTTTTACAGATCACAAGAGCTTAAGGTATGTGTTCACTTAGAAGGAGTTGAACATGAGGCAGCGCAGATGGCTAGAGTTGATGAAGGACTTTGACATCCTACTTCAGTATCACCCAAGGATGGCCAACGTGGTTGCCGATACCTTGAGTAGGTATCCGACAGCCATGTGTTTGACTATGGATCGGTATTTGCTTGCAGACTTGGAGAGCCTTGGGATTGAGGTGATCGAGCCCGGAGTGCAGATGCAGATGTGGGGCATGCAGATTCAGTCAGACTTGGTGGAGAGGATCAAATCGGCACCGTTTGAGGACGTTGCACTACGGTGTCTTCGAGAGCAGGTTCGAGCAGGATTGCTGGAGGGCGAGTTTTCTCTTGCAGAGGATGGTGCCTTGAGGCACGGTTCCAGGTTATGTGTGCCCAGCAAAGATCTCAGGGAGCAGGTTATGCAGGAGGCCCACAGATCTCAGTACTCTATACACCCGGGTGCCAACAAGATGTACCGAGATCTGAGGGAGCATGTTTGGTGGTCCGGGATGAAGCGGGAGGTGGCTCGCTTCGTGGCTAGGTATTTGGTCTGTCAGCAGGTCAAGGCAGAGAGGCAGAGGCCCGGGGGATTGTTGCAGCCGCTGTCCATTCCCGAGTAAAAATGAGAGCATATCACTATGGACTTCGTATCAGGATTGCCGCGTACACCAGGAAGAAAAGACGCGATTTGGGTCATCGTTGACAGGTTGACCAAATTAGCCTACTTCTTGCCATTCAAGGTGGGTATGTCTACAAAGAGGCTGGCAGAGATGTATATGCAGCAGATAGTCAGGATTCATGGGGTTCCGGTCAGCATCATCTCAGATCGAGATAGTCGCTTTACTTCCCTTTTCTGGTGGAGTCTGCAAACCAGCTTGGGCACTCAGCTCAAGTTTAGTACTGCATACCACCCCCAGATGGACGGACAGTCAGAGAGAACTATTCAGACACTTGAGGATATGATACGGACGTGCGTCCTAGACTTTGGAGGTTCCTGGGAGGATCATCTAAATTTGGTGGAGTTTGCTTACAACAACAGTTTCCAGGCCAGCATTGAGATATCACCTTTCGAGGCTCTGTACGGGCGTAGGTGTCGTACGCCCTTATCTTGGGATAATGTTGGTGAGCGAGCTTTACTGGGTCGAGAGATGGTTGTTAACGCAGCCGAGAAGGTGAAGCTCATCAGGGACAGACTTCGTGTGGTGCAAGACAGACATCGGCACTGGGCCGATAGCCACCGGAGGCTGTTGGAGTTTGAGGTACAGATTAGAGTAGGACTAGATTTAGGTTGTTTGTTTATGATTTTGATCATGTTTGTTTATCATAATTAATTGAGACCTTGCTTGTGATTAGGTCGGAGACCAAGTTTTCTTGAGAATATCTCCGACTCGTGGTACGATAGATTTTGGTGGAGGCGGAAAGCTTAGCCCGCGCTTCATCGGCCCTTTCGTTATCAGCGGGAGAGTCGGTGACGTGGCATGCAGGCTAGACTTGCCGCCTGTACTAGTGGGGGTCCACAACGTATTCCATGTATCACAGTTGAGACGGTACGTGGCTGACCCTAGCCATGTGCTTGATCATTCAGAGATTGAGGTTGGGCCTTCTCTCAGCTATCCAGAGAAGCCAGTAGAGATTCTGGATCGACGGAAGAACGTTCTGAGGAACCAGGTGATACCCTTGGTACACGTCGCATGGAGGCATCATTCTCCAGGAGAGTCTACCTGGGAGCGGGAGGATGAGATGCGCGAGCGTTACCCATATCTTTTTGGACCGTGAGGTATACTTTCTATCCTTCTCATCAGTTGCATTTCACCTTTCAATTTCGTGGACAAAATTCTTTTAAGAAGGGTAGATTTGTCCCTACCACATTTCTAGTTTAAGGATATTTTTGTCATTTTGGGGGTTATTTAAATTTATTAGAATTTATTTGAATTTATAGGAATTTTTAGAATTTATTTTGGAATTGTTTGAATGAAGGTTGACTAGGTTGACTTTGACTAGCTTTGACTTGGTAACCTAACCCTAGTTGAGTTTGGACTTGGTTAGACTATGAGACCCTAGGTTAAGTTAATTTAACCATACTCTAGTTATTAGAATCAATTAGAAATATAGAGTTTAGAATAGAAAGCTTTTGATCAAAAGTCATGACTTGTGATTTTTTGAAACATTGATTAATGACTAAGCCCAACCCACTAGCAACCCTAACCCAAGCCCATACTTGGCCGGCCACATAAACCCATCCAAGGAATTCCCTCCTTATAAATATTCTCCTAGAAATTAGGGCTAGCCTCTTTAGAAAAGAGCAAGTTTAGAAAGAAGTATTTTCCCAACTTCATAAATCCCTAAAAAATCTATTTTAACTCCTTTTTAATCCAAACAAATTGTAATAGGTTCTAATTGATGTTTTCTTCCTGTTGGAATTTGTTTATCTCAGTTTCTTAGCAATTTGAAGGAGTTTGGTGGCTTTTGAGAATCCTCATTCAAGAAGTTTTTGTGTTGGAGAACACTATAGGTAAATTCCTATTCCACTCATCAAAATTAGGTTTTAATTGCATGAATGCCTAACCCTAAGTGTCCTGGTCCTGTAGGAATAGGTTTTGTAGATTTTTGTGTCCTGTACGTGTCCGTATCGGACACGTATCAGTGATGCGTGTAAGTGTTTGACGAAATACCCATTGTATTTTAGTGTCGCTTACATGTTTCTAGTGTACTGAGTCTGAATCGAGTTCGTGTTGTGTCGCTTTGACACTCGTGCACATGTGATTGGACACGCGCGGGCGGCCTAGGCGCATCCCCTGCTACTCGGGGCTTCTGTAGGACACGACACAGGTTTGTTTGACACAAAACTTGGTGGACACGAGGGGGCATGCACTGACATCATGCCCCCAAAGTTTTATCGGGTCTCGTATACAGGTTAGAGAGTAATCAGTCGTGCACGGGGATTACACTGTTCTGCGCACAATCGTTTTAAGCCACTGACACGGCCTTATATGTTGGACACAGGGACACGACGACCCAAAACAGGGTGACACACACCTAGCTGGACACTAGGCGAACCCACAGACACAAGCACGAGTTTTGGTTTGGGCTGTGTGGGGTGCACGACACGCGTGCACCTGTGCACGACGCAGAGCCTGTTTGATGTGTCTGTGTGTACTATTTGTGGTTTAATTGTTTGGACACGTCGTATCCGGCTGTGGTGGGACACGAACAGTATGTAGGACACATGTACACCCTATATTTTAATTACCAACCTTTTAATTTGTATTTTAGTGTGTTTTCAGTAGGTATTTGGCATTTCCTAAATTTCTGAAAACTGTGTATTATATCCTTGTATTTCCAAGTTTTGAAACATGAACTTTGTCATCTAATTAACCTATCTAAATGCTGTTAACTGATTGGTTTAAGTCCCTAAACCATTACTCCTATATGTTTTCTAATAGTGGTTCGAATTTGGGTTGATTTGGTTGAAAATTGGAATCAAAATGGGGGTTTGAACTGTGTGGATTGAAAACTGGTTCAGTTTTCATTTAACCGAGATAATACATTGATTTCCTTTCCTTTTCTTCCTATTTTCCTGACACTGTTGCACTCTCTCTTTTCACACACACTAGTGTATCACCCTCACACTCATTGCCTAGACACACACATGGTTCCTCTCATTAACACACACATTTCACTCTCTCATTCACCTATGACAGGACACTCTAACACACACACACACACTCACTTGTCTAGACACACACACATGTGTCATCACTCACCACCACTGCCATGTTTCACTCCCACACACACTAGTGTATATCTCTCACACATCACTCACTGTCCAGTTCACACACACACACTCTCATGAACACACACACCCACTGTCCTATTTTTTCCAGCACATGTTCACCGTTTTCAGTCCCATATTGGACTGAACACACACACACAACACACACTTGCCCCTTCCTATATACCTGTGTATGTATACATATGTAAATAATGTATTATGAATATATATATATTATACATGAATATCTATTTATATATGTAAATCATATATGTATGTAATGTATACATGTAATGGATATTATATGTATATATCAATCTATGTAGTGTACCTATATATGGATACTGTATATATAGTATTTTGAGCCTAGGTATATATAATATATATATATATGAGATGTTCCTAATGTATTGTACTATAGCCTATATGTAAAATATCTAAATAAATAGGTATATTGATAAATAAGTTAGACTTGTTGAATGTATGTTAGTTTTATAGCATATAGCTATATTGTGATGATGTGATATAGTTAGTGTAGGCTTGTTTAGACTAGTATGGACTAGTTAGGCCTAGAATAGACTGTTTAGACTTGTTGGACCTAGTTTGACCATAGTTGACCTAGATTTGACTTCTTGGTTGACCAAGGTTGACCAAGAGTTGACTTTGGCATAGAGTGACCTAGACTCATGTAGAGTGCATAGTAGAACTTTATTTTACCATTTTAGACTTGTTGTGACTTGTGCTGTTCTGATTAGGAGCCAGACACCTCTCCTCGGACAGTACATTTCATCCGGACACTCAGATACCAGGCGAGTACATTCTCTGATCATTTCATATCCTGCTTAGAATTATTTTTCCTGCTTTAGATTACTTTACTTGATGCTGTCACGACATTATTACGGATTGGTACTATATGGATCTCTTCCAGCGATGTTATTCCCCTCGGGAGCATCGGGTACATTGTATCTGTAGGCCTCAAAAATGAAGTCACACTGAGTTGATCAGAACAAGTCACGCAGAGTGATCCGAGAAGCAGCACAAAAGATACGCTAAGTTCTGCCTGTCCATCTCCTTTAGAAATCACGCAGAGATAGCTCAACCATACGTCAGAATCATAATAACTGACGACACAGCAGTCGAGAAACGTCTCCTCGTATGCCACGTATGCATAGAACTCGAGAGATCATCGCCGTCTTTTGCGTGATTTTCGAAATCTTCCTTAGCAAGACTCACTCTTCACCAAGTTGGCGTGACTTTGGATCTTATCTTCATTTAATACGGCTGACAATATAATCAATGTCAGAGATTTTGTGTCAGACGAAGCGTGCCAAATCAAGACAGCTGGCGGTTTGCGTGGATTCTGAACCTTCTCCTTCCTCAAGTTTGCGTGGATTTTTGAGTTATTCTTCTCAAAGCCTGCGTGAATTCTGAAGTATTCTTCTTCAAAGCTTGCGTGGATTTTGCCTTCAACGAGTCTGCGTCAACGAAACTGCGTGGATTTTTACCTTCAGCAAGACAGCGTGGATTTCATTTCAACTGGAGTACGTGGCAGCCATGCCACCGATCTCTCTCTCGCGTGCCCAGTAACTTGTACACGACCCATGCACTAATGCCATGTGTCCAACAGTTACGGGCCACGTCCAGTAACTACTCACTAACCCTGCGTGTATTTAGAGTCTGCGTGACTTTTCAAATGCACCAGTGGTGAGGTAGTTATCTTTTCAGTTACTGTTTTGACTCTATAAATAGAGTTCTTTTTTTTTCATTCATTGTACAGATACATTGATATCTACTGTCAAAATTTTGAGAGCTTTTCTTCTTCGCATAGTCCAAGGGATAAAGCGATCGTCTTCTAGATCGGATTCCTACAGTTATAATTTTCCCAGAAACACAACAAATAAAGAGAATTTCTTTATAGAAAATAAATTGGCGACTCTGCTGGGGAAAACCATCTCCTCTTCTGAGATGGTAACAACTCAATGCGACACTTCGTCAATCGGCTCGACGAAGAAGGTGATGACGATCAAATTCGATCAACTCGCCTATGAAGAAATACAGCGGGCTAAGGGTGGCAAGCCCATTCCAGCCTCCATTATCACTGCCAAGTCGAAGGGACACTCTGTCTATGTCCCTAAGAATCAGTTGACAGTCAATGGTGAAGTCTCTGCCACAGTGTCTACTCCTAACACTGGCAAGAACTCCACTGCAAGCACGCACACTCTTGTGCGCTCGAAGATGACAGTAACTAAAAGTCACGTTGACAGTACTGGCTCCTTAGCCGAATCTGTTCCAGCGTACAAATTCAATTCTAAAAGTCACGCTGACAGTACTGGCTCCTTAGCCGAATCTGTTCCAGTGTGCAAATTCAACTCTAAAAGTCACGCTGATAGTACTGGCTCCTTAGCCAAATCTATTCCAGTGTGCAATCCCACATTCAAAAGTCACGCTGACAGTACTGGCTCCTTAGCCAAATCTGTTCCAGCGTGTAATTCTAAAATCAAAAGTCACGCTAACAGCTCTGGTTCTTTAACCAAGTCTGTTTCAGCGTGTATTTCATCAGAGAAGAATAACTCCTTAGTTATCTCTTCTTCTTCACCGAGTTCTACTAGAACTGGGGGTGGTCTTCCACACAAAGCCCCTTCGAAAAGGAATAACTCTTTAGTTGTTTCTTCTGCTCCTGTAGTTTTTACTCCAGGAACAGCTTTGACTGATACTTTTGTTAGTCAAAGGAAAGGAGATGGTCTTTTGACTACCCTTCCTTCTGGACATTCTATGTCTCAATATCTGAATGAGTCTAAGAAGAAACATTCCTTAATGTCTTCTTCTTTGATTTCTTCAAATTGGGCATAGAATCTGTCCATTAAAGAGGGTCTGTTACCAACTCCTAATCAAGGGAGTGGTTTAACTCTTCCTTCTCTGCAAATATCCAGATCAATGGAAGGAAAACTCCATGTTTCCAAAATTAATATGTTACCTTCCACTGATTTAAGAACAAAACTCAGCACTTCTGGTGTTAAGAAACCATACCAATTGGATATGAAGATAAAAGATTCAGATGCAGAGTATGCAAGAAATTATGTGGCTCACATTAATCACTCTTTGTATAATCAAGAGCCATCAAGACCCAAGAACAGGAAGTATATTCCTCAATCTTTACAAACAGATTTACGGGAATATCTTCAACAGAAGAGAAAGAGTAATTCTATATCAAAGGAACATGCTGAATGTGACTTCTATCCAAGAGTCATAATTCAGTGCAGATGTGAATCAACAGTTCAAGACCATGGTGATCATGAATGTGACTTCCAGCCAAGAGTCACAATGCAATGCAGATGTCAAAATAAATGACAGTCTGTCTTTAATAGGATTCAGTATGAACCTATGCCTGATGAAGATGAGCCTTTGTTTGCCTCTGTCAATATGACTTCTCGGGACACCGGGGGTAGAGTTGATAGTCCAGATGGAGTATATAGAAACACCAGAGCAAGAGTCCTGGCTTCTAGTCAAAGAAATTTGATCCCTGAAATTGATTCTGAATTTCTTGGAGAATCTAACTTCCCACCTCTTCCTACTGGGGGTAATTCTCCTATAGTTGACTTTGATACACGAAGCAATGATTCAGAGCATACAACATCTACTAGTTCATCAATAATCCCTCATACAGTCACGACTTACATGGTTGATGGGAATACTGATGAACCTTCTTCTTCCCTGACTCCTCAAGATCAAAGAATTGCTTCTTTGGAACAGCAAATGAAGTCTATGACTGACACAATGAAGTCAATGTATGAACTCATGACAGCTCAGTTGCAAAATCGACAGACTGTATCAGATGCCATACCAGTTGATACTGATATAAGTCCAGTACAAGTTCCTCCAGCAGTACAATCCAATACTCCTGGACCTGCTCAACCAAATCCTAGTCTCTCTGGAGCTGGGGGTAGTGCTTACAATGCTGTTCCTCCTCCCAACTATTCTCTACAAGCCACAACTCTACAATCTTCGGGAGTTGTCTCTGAAGAATTGAAAAATCTCAAAACTCAATTCGAGGCATTCAAACAGAAGGATGGTTTACAAAAGTTAGGCATCAAGCAGCCTTATCCGATAGAATGGAAGCAAGTATCATATCCTCCTAAATACAAGTCTCCTACTATCTCATTCTATGATGGAACCACTTCTCCAAGTCAGTTTATCAATCACTTTGAAGTGATGACTGATCAACTACAACCAAGTGATGCCCTCCTTACTCGGGTATTTATTGGATATCTCAAGGGAACGGCTTATGAATGGTATAGAAGTCTCCCAGATGGGAGTATTACCTTATTTGCTGGTTTCAAACAGATGTTTCTTGAAAGGTTCTATGAAGGGCTTAATGACATGACTATGTCTGCTCTTATTAGAATCAAGCAGAAAAATAATGAATCTACAGAGGAATACATTGAACGGTTTCGAAGAGAAGCTCTGAAGATGCCTCTTGGAATTCCTGATGCTGTCACCATTGACACGTGCAAATCAAACTTGTTGCCAATCATCAGTATGTGGACAGGGTCCACTCAATTTCAAGACTGGCCTTCCTTCATAGTCAGTGCTAAAGCTGCAGAAATCAGTGCTGAAACCTTCAAAGGTTAAGGAGTGCAGATGACTCCTAAAGAAACAGGACAAGGTGCTAACAATAAAAATAATGCTCGCAAAGGAAAAGAAACTCTTGAAGTTAATCTTCAGAGCAAAGATGCATCAAATGTTCAAACTCCTGCCTCTACAACTCAACAATCAAGAACACCTCGCCCCAGAGAAGAATATTCTTTTGATGACGACGATGTCCTTGGTATCTTTGAATGTCTGCTGAAAGGTAATAAAATACAATTACCAGAGATCAAGAAACCTGATGAAGCTGGTAAGACAGATCATCCTAAATACTGTCCATATCACAGAATGCTGGGTCATATAATTCGTACATGTTATGTATTGAAAGGAAAGATCCAAGAAATGATTAAATCTGGAGCTATCTCTCTTACTCCAAAAGAGAAGACCGTCACCTCCAACGTCGTCTCTATGCAATTTGGAAATTTCCCTCCTCAACTCCTTGAAAGTGGGATTGTTCCTATTCCCAAGGCAACTCTTGACATAGTGAATCTTCCTCCTCCACAGTCTGAAGGATTAGTGCCAATCACTGTGGAAACAGGGGAAATCATGTGGATCCATCCTGATCTAGTGGCAGATTTTGAATCGCCTTCTTCTCAAAAGATTTCTTCTCAAAAATCTAAGAAGGCTGGAAAGATCAAGTCATGTCATATGACTTCTCTTGGGTCTACCTCTGACACAGAGCCAAAAGACAAAGAAGAAGCACTTGTTAGTGCTACTCGAACGGGGAAACCTTACCTAAAGGATTATTCTAAAAATCCTGAAGATCCTACTGATATCCCTTCAGATGCTAAAGATGCTCCTAATGTTCCTCCCGAAGAAGAACCATCTACTGAACCTGTTCCTCCCAAGCCTACGGCTCTGGAGAAAGGCAAACAACAGGCTCGGTTTGATAAGCTAATCAAGAAGTCTTCTCCTCTTAGACTTCAGAAGCCTTACAACTTCGACATTTTGGCTCAGCTTGCTAATACTCCCGCTAGAATGTTCCTTTTTGAACTTCTACGTCTTTCCAAAGAGACTCGGGAGACGTTAAGTGAAGCACGTCTACAAGCTGACTCTTGTCTTGCACAATTGAAGAAGACGGATGCCGAACCTGCCACTTGCTTACATTGCAACAGTGTACTGGAGATTATCCCAAATATCACCTTTACACAAGACGACATGTTACTGGAGGATAATCGACATGACCGACCTTTCTACTACACTGGTTATATTGATACGATGAAGATAGATCGTATTCTCATTGACCCAGGGTCTGCTATAAGCATAATGCTAAAGAGTTTGTTGGATGAACTAAAAATCCCTCTTCATAAGCTCTCCAAGACGGTTACTACTATCTTGGGATTCAATCAAAGCCGAAGTGAGCCTTTGGGAAAGATTCATCTGAAGCTTCAGATAGGTGATTTCAGATCTAAAGTCACTTTCTATGTGATCGAGATCGCGGGATCCTATAATCTTCTTCTGGGGAGGCCCTTTCTTTATGAAAATAATGTGGTGCCCTCTACTCTTCATCAATGTTTTAAATACATTGATAGCAATGGAAGAGTACAAAAAGAAGTTGCTGATATAAATCCCTTCCATGGAGTTGAAGCTTATTTCAATGATTTCCGAATGTACAAAGAAGAGTATACAAGGATCATACAAGCTATGGAGAAAGAAGATGCACAAAGTGAGACTTTAATAATCCCTGTTAATGTCGAACTACTCAGCAACAATCTCCTAAACCCTCTGGAGAAGATTCTTTCATCATTCCAGTGAGTGGACGGATCTCTCCGTTACCTCAGTCATCTACTCAGAATACACTGATCATTCCTGTCAGTGGGCGTACTACAGTTCCTGTACCTTCACAAGATACTCTGCTAATTCCAGTTGGAGGGCGGACTACTCTTCCTACTCAAACTTCAAGGGAGCTCACCTCTTCTGAGCCATTTGTTATCGATCTTAATCGAAACAAAGCTTCTTCTTCTTCTCCCCCTTTAGTCATTGACTTGGCTAAAATCTCTAAGGCTCAGCCTTCTCCCAATGTAAATATTGCTGCTTTTACATTTAATGAAAAGTCTCCACCTTTGCAGTACGTTGATGTGTGTAATTATGTTCATAGTTATTTACATCTGTTAGATGACTTGAACACAATAACCATAGGAGTTGTACAGACTGTTCATACAGATGTATCTCTAGAACCTGTACAATCTTCATACTTTCTAGTTCCCAGCAGAAAGCCAGGAGACATTCCAATATTCTTCTACAAAAGGCCTCAAAATCCTTCTGATCTTGAATATGATGACAAAAATGATGATACTGGAAGATTACAACTATGTCGTTATAGTCAGCAATCTAGAGACATCATCAAAAATATGGGCTATGACTTCAGGACTGGCCTTAATAATGGAAAAGGAAGAAAAATGCCTGTCCGGATTCCTCCTTTGAAATATGGAAGGACGAAATGCGAATTGGGTTATACTGCTCCTACTCCTTTCATCAACATTATCCATGAAGATCTTGAGTCTGACGAAGATAAGAGATCTGATTCTTCTAGTACCACTTCTTGGGATTCCGATACGAGTATCGGTGACTTCTA